>VZRR01010016.1:932986-1178736 GCA_013398015.1 Oreocharis arfaki | reverse complement strand
TTTTTTTTTTTTTTTAATAGCCACACATCATTTCTTAAGGGCAAAACACTTCCTTAGGATGGAGAAATCACTCTGTGTCTACTAGGAATCAGTATGGTGCAGTCTCTGCTTGGAGTGATAAATTAAATGAATGTAGACAACAATGAACTCATTTCTTTGTTGAAAGTGAATGCTAATGACATTTATCCTGCACTTCTTGATAAATTCATTTAAAAGACCAAAATGCTGGAGGGGAAAAATCCTGCATTTTAGGAAATGGGCATAAACTGTCCTTTACTTGCTCAGTTACAAACTGTTGAGAGTAGTAGCAATGCATATTTGAATGTTTTTTAAATCCTTGTGTATATCTGTTATATGTCTAAAAAGGTTTTTCATAAAAGTGTTCCCGCTTGCATTTTCAAACTGAAGAACAGTTAACAGTTCATGGTATATTAATAACTCATTTTACCAAAAAAAATAGATTGGAGGATGTATGTATTAATGCACAATGCAATGGTCTCATGCTCAGGGCTATTCAATTAAGAGTCTCTTTGTCTCTATTTAGAATTCCTTTGTCACTTTGAGGGTGATGTTACGTGTTATGAAGGAGCTGATCTGCCTCCTTACCACTACTGCAAGTGAAGAATCTCCCTTCTCTTTCACAGGCTTTTGTCTTCCCTGAACGTGATCCTGATCACACAGTCCCCAGCTTTCCATACCTAGCTCTAAGGCATGTATTTTGTAGTCTGGATTATTTTTTTGCCAATTTAGCATGGCTGAACACATGCCTGCCCATGGGAAGCAGTGAATCAATTCCTTGTTTTGCTTGTGCGAGTGGCTTTTGCTCTCCCCATTAAACTCCCTTTATCTCAACCCAGGAGTTTTCTCACGTTTCCTCTTCCAATTCTCTCTTGGGTCCTGCTGGTGATGGAGTGAGTGAGAAGCTGTGTGAGACTCAGTTTCTGGCTGGGGTTAAACCACAACAAGCTCTTAAGCTTGAGCTTAAGTTCGCTTCACCTTATCCACCCTGAGCCTACCATCCACAGGACAATGAGCTGATTAACATCTTGTTGCTACAGAGAAAAGTCTAGCAACATTTCTTTCCTCTTCCCGGCACTTAATTCCTCATCATTTCTCCCATTCCTTCTTCTAGCTACACAGCCTTGCTTCCCCTCCTTCATTGAACAAATATAAACCACTAAAATCAGAAGGGAAAAAATAAAAAGCAAGCAACTTTTGTTTCTTTATGGTTGGGTAATTTTCTGTGATTTTAGTGAATTAAGCAGGCTTGCAGATGGCCAAGAAACTTAGCAGCAAAGGGAAAGGGAAGATGGATTAGGATTCCTAGCCAAAGCTGCCCTGTAGAACTGTCACTCACAAGCACCTCAAACTAGCCTCAGCTTCACCCCATCGTTATCCTGCTTTCTCCCTTCACTGGCATCAGTGTTTCTGTCTATGCACCATAAATAACTGAGGAAGCAATTTTTTCGCTTGTGGGGCTTTTTGGTTTGTTGCGTTGGGGTCTTCGGGTTTGTTTAGGGTCTTTTTCCCTTTGCTTTAACTCAGAGAAGCCTTTTCTTTATATTTTGGGGAAGAACTTCTTTTTTTCAGAAAACTTCTTTTCCCTCTACCTTCCACATTATTCAATAAGTGCAATGAAGATACATAATATCTACATTTTCTCTCAGTCAGAAAGAGTTTTATGAATTTCCTTGGTTTTGCCTTTTTAAAACTCTCCCAGGTTTAGAAGTATATAAAAAGTTTTATATGTTGTGGCTTAATTTTATAACTGGCACTTCTCCAATTTTTTCAAGTTTGAGAAAGATAGAGTAACAGAAAAAAAAAAGTATTAAAATTAAATAAACTGGAGGATTTCTAGGATCATCAATTCTGCTGGGTTCAGTATGAAAGGCGAGGATAGGAGGGGAAAAAATTAATTTTAAAAAGATGACAGGTGTCTATATTGACATGATAATCTTATACTCAGATTTTATATTATAAATAAGAATTCTTAAAAAAGCATATGTGCGTGGAAGAAAATCAGACAACTTTTATTGCCTGTAGATGTTTTTAAGAATAGATGAGTTTTGGCATTTTGAAGAAAGAATTAATTTCACCTAGCTCTGTGATCTGTTTAGTGGATAACAGTGTTTTTTTGGAGGAGGAAAAAAAAATGGAACAGATACTTCACTAGTAGTGAAACACAATTTAGCAGGAATGTGGGTTTAGATCCATGATAATGCTGAGCTCCAAAGTAGAGTCCTTGAGATCCTGAGAAAACAGGGAGCAGCTTTGCTAGTGTTCTTCTAGTTTATCAGAATGACCTGGAATTCTTCTGTGGAGGTTCTAAGAAAACTACTCCACTATTAATAAATACCTCTTGCCTGGCTGTGCCAGCTCCTCTCCTTTTCAGATTCCATTGTGCCTCATTTTTCCTAGACTCTCATTGAGTTTGTTACTTTATGTGTCTGAAAGTACTTCTGCATTAAAGTTCCTTAAAGAACTAATTTCTGAAAGGTAATATTTACTTGAGAAGCTACTTTAAATATACCAGTGGGATAATTAGCATGATTTTCAAATGCTAGTCTTTATTTTGAGGGCAGAAACTGTAAGAAACAACACACCAACCAAAAGTTGCTTGTTAAGTATGGCAGGCATCTCATCCCTCTTTCTTTTGAAGAAACTGACCCTCTCCCACAAGGCATTTTTCCAGGTTTTCTTGGATAGAACATATTTCCTTAGAAGTCCTGTAAAGTGAATGAACAGACAGTCCTTTTCACTGCACAAATCAAACACTCACAGAAAAAAGAAACTGAGGAAATCTGAGCTCATACTCCTGTATAAAGGCTGAGTTTGTAGTGCCTGCTGTGGTGGAGGTAACAGGTAACTCTTTGTTGGCAATGTGTGTGACCTATTGCGGGAGATAAGAGGTTTGTTGACCGCTTGAAAAATTATGTGGGATACAAACAGTAAATGGTAATGGTCTGAGTTCTGGAATCTGTTTGGATTAGTTTACTGGCATATTTTCAGAAGTGCCATAAACCTCCTATTGCAGGTTTACCTACTGTAATGGGAGTTCAGAGTGTGACCCTGAACGCTGGCAAATCCTGGCTGCAGAACAGTCTCTTGCCTCCATAGAGAATATCAGAGGGTCAGTCCTGCTTCTTTAATGAATTCCCAGATCTGGCATGGCATATGACTAACTATCCATCTAAAACTGAAAAAGAGAACTTTAGAGAAATTAGATGCCTGCTGAGAGAATAGAAACTACAATTACATTCTACTTTTAACTAGATGATCTTATGAACTTTTTCTACTGTTATAATTTCAGTTATGCATTTATAGACATATTTCAATAAAAGCTCAGGTTTTAGTATTACTGCTATGAATGACAGTACTGTGTATTATAAAGCTGCTAAGTGCAGTACGGCAAGTCAAAACAGTTTACATCTGATGCATAATAAGCTATTTACTTACTTATTTAGAAAGCAGTAGTAGGTATAGACCACTTGATACACTTGGTTGTATGATATCAAGGTGGTGTTAAAAACATCCAAAACACAGAAAGGATATCTTTCCATTTTTGTCACAGTATTAAAAGAGAAAAGTCAAAGCAAAGACATAAGATTGCTTTAATTAGATTGAATTCTGGTTTCAAAAATAGTTTTCGTTTTATCTCCAAACTCCACACAGCTTTTTTAAATAAAAGAGCTGTGGTTTTTGCGTAATAACACTACGTATGGTTAGCTCCATATTCAAGGCTGGAAGCTGAGATGTGGAAGTAAAATGAGAGGAAAACAAATGAGATGTCAGCTACATGCTCAGTGGCTTTTCAGGCAGTGTGTTTGGATGAAGAGGACAATACTAGTACCATCCACTGAGTTATTATTTGTTACATGATACCAAGGCAAGGATTCAGGCAATTGTTTACTATTACAATCTGTCCTGTACAATACACTTCCAGAAGAGGAGCTATTGCTAATATGTGGCAGTATATTTGAAGGATCTGGTGAATAGCCTGGATTTAAATTGTTGGGCACAATTACATGCCTGGTGTGTATAGCTGCTTATTGTTGACCTGTACCAACAGCTTTGCCAAGACTTACTCTGAACCTGTGTTTTTTAACACCGTCCCTCTTACTGAACTTGTTGGGTTCAATGCCAATTATTAGATTTTAAGGAGATTTCTTTCACTATCAAGATGCTGTCAGATATATTAATACTTTTGATCATTTCAGGTCTTTGTCAAAGCCATACCATCAGTACTACTGTACTGTAATCAAACAAATTAAGCAATTAAAAATGTTTTTACATGAAAAATGTCCAATTGTGTGTTAGACCATTTTCATCTTAATTATCTTGTTATATAATTTTTCATTATGTATCACCTAATAACATAATACTTCACATATCTAATGCCTTAGGTGGTTCATGTGATCAATTCTTATATTTGAAAAAAAAACCAAGTAAACTGGAAAATAACAGCATTGAAGAAAGAGGAAATTACATAGGAGTTGGGATTTTTTTTTGGTATGTGTGGCCTGAGAATCACACATTAGAGGCATGATCACTCATAAAGATCATGGATGCTTGTAAAGATACAGAAGGAAAGATGAGAGCACTGTTTCATCTCATGTCAGACAGTAGAGTTCTGCATCAGGCTTTAGCTTCTGCATTCCTAGCTAGGAATGATTCAGTGGAGACTTGCCAAGTAGTTTTTCAGGGAATAATTTAGAAAACTTGAATATAAAGTTTCTAATAAAGATGTAAATATTAGTGTTCATTTATAAATCTTTGCTTGTAAGAGCTGAGGAAAAGTTGTGGGGGTAGGTTTCTACTCCGTTTGTTAAAAAGTCAGTCCCAAACACTCAACTATTACCCAAAAGTGTGTATTATTCCCCACTATTTAGAACTGAGATTGAATGTTCTTCTATGAGACATCTCATCAGATCAGAAAAAAAAAAATCATAGAAATTGATTATAGAGATTATTGAAGGATGCATAATATCTGGTTCATTACAGGAAGTCAGAGTAGACAATGTTATTTGGGCTTCAGTCCTTGAGTTTATGGAAGTGCCCCATTATTTGAAAGGAAATTTGAACTGCGTTATTCCGCTTCACACAGGAAGTTTTAATTAGACACATCAGCTGCTTGGAATATATCTTGATTGCAAATATGTACAATCTCACATTTGTATCCTGCTGTACCTCATGAAAAGTCCGAGCGAAAGCGGCAGGCCTGCTGAGGAACAAATCTCAGCCACTGTGGTCTTGCCTCTTACTGGTTGCATTTGGTCACAGTTATCCCAAGCCTGTAGCAGAGCTCTCTGAATGGAGATGCATAAGGATAAAATGGAAGTTGCATGTTTACACAGACAACCCCCCCTTTACTCCAGACTTGAAAACCTACGTTCTTTATTTTTTTAATCTTTTTGGGGACAGTTTTGTTGCTTGTATACCTTAGGTGGATTTCTTAGAAGTAGGAAGAAAGCGTGTCCATTCATATGAAGTTACTTACTGAACAGCAACAAAAATTGTAGTACTTCATATCATATGCAGTCAATGAGGCAGAATCTCTCCCTATCACAAACACAGGGTTCTACAAATGCAGGTATTTTTAGTCAAGTGTCCGCTACTTTACACATAAAATAAGAGCAATTGCATTATATATCAGTCATCTGTCTTTGGTTTTATTCCCCTCTCTTTGTTGTCTCCGTTCTCACTACAATTTATTTGGTTTATTGCTGTTGTTGTTATTATTTCAATTATGAAACGGTTCTTATCTCAACACACAGGTTTAATTTTGTTTCTGATTCTCCTCCCCATCCCACTGGTGGTGAGGGTCGGGGGGTGAGCGAAGGGCTGAGAGGTACTTAAGTTTCTGGATGAGTTTCTACCATGGCAAGTGTCATGTCTGCAAATAAAATTATTTTTATTCCTTTTTGACTGCATCAAGTCAAATCAAATTTAAATTGGACAGCCAAAATAAATGCTTTCAACCAAGACATAACATATGCTTTTATATATGGGGGTCTACTGTCAGCTACATTTGATGCTATTCTAAAAATTGTTGAAGATGCTACCAGCCAAAGAGTGTTGGAAAAGGGAGTCATCAAGACAAGTTGACAGGAAGAGGAGAAAGAAGGAGATTCTCTTCCTGTGGTCAACAATTTCCATACCACATTTCTGATGAAAAGACAAAGTAAAAGCTCACATTATGGAATTTATTTGCTTCTTGTGTTAATTCTTGAGCTGTTTTCATGTATTTCACTACATTTATAAAAAAGAACAGAAATATCACAGTAATTAGTTCAGTCCGTTAATTCACTTCCTTGTCAATATGTACTTATGACAGACTTTAAACAAGTTTAAAAACTTGTGTGTCAAATTCCCTTACTCAAACTAAATACCACGTTTCAACATGAGTAAAATTAGAGGAACCTGGCAGTAACAGATATACCAGAGTCTATTTAATACTAGATAAAATGGTGCTTATATCTTAACTCTATTTTGTACTGAAAAGATCTATAATAATCACATTTGTTTATCAGCATCCTGGGAATGCCTTTTCACTGGTTCCATTTGTGATACACTACACTGAGAAACAGTATATTTCATCCACACCTCTAGAATTATGTTTATGATCAGAAATTGCTTTTAGATTCTGGGAGAAAAAAGTGTTCTTGAAGGCTTTCACTGAGTTGCTGGATTGTTTCAGTGAGTTCAGTAGGTCGTGAATCATGTGAACTTGTCTGCCACAATTTGCAATTCTTTTATTTAAGATCAGAATTCCACTGTGGTTTGAAACACATTCATTGTAGTGATCACAAAACTATTTTTAATATTTATGGAATGGTACTGCAGATCCCACTATAAATTCAGAGCATATGTTTACCAGTGACAAGAAACAGAGGTATGTGCTAAATTTTATGAACTGTTAATGAGTCAATAAATTGACTGCTTTGCAGCCAGAACCCTGTTACTACTGACATTGTCCAACATTCCAGTCTGGATTTCTTATGGAGAAAGGAGTTCTGTTCCAAATTTGGGTTATATCTCTTTCCTTACTTTTCTTCATACCAGGGCCTTGTGTTTTAAGAAGAAATGCAAAACTGAACGAGAACCCCAAGGTATGTTTATCACTATTGTAGAGATAGGAAGTTATGACAATATAAGTCTATTTGGCATCACTTATTTAATACCACAATCACATCATATAATCCTTTTCATAAACTTTACAAGCTGCATTCTAGATGTAGTTGGACTGTAAGACAGTCCCCAGAATTTCAGAGCTCTAATGTTTAGGGATATTCCTCCTTTATTCCCAGCCATATAGAAATATGCATGAGTTCTGCCAATCTTTAAAGACCTTAAACAACTCTTTACTCTTTTTTGAGTTTTACCCCTGACATTTAGTTCCTTGGTGCTTCTCACTGCAGTTTGCTGTTTATCCAGTTCCTCATCTAGCCACAATTTTTTTGTCTGTAAACTCTGAATTTCTCTAATTAGGCATTTTTAATCTGAGTTACTTCCATTACAACCAAATTCCCATTTCCTCAGTTAAAGCCATGTTTCTTTTAGGTAGCAGTCGGATGAGCACAGCTAGAGGCCCATGAAGGCCTGGAAATTAAGATATATACAAATAGACCAAATGGGATGACCAAACTGTGAGAGGAAATACAGGATGACAAACCCAAAGTACTGCTGTAATATTCTGTTTATTAATGTTTTTTTCTATAACTGCGGTAAGCAGAATAATGACTTTAATTCTGTTTCTAAAATTCAACCAGTTATGAGCTATGCTATCAGAGCTATACAAGCAGTAGTGCTGCCTATTCCTCTGGCAGTAGGAGTCAAGTGGAAAAGCTAATACAGCTCTTCAATTTTACTTGGATTTCCTTGTGTTCTGTTTCTTCCAGGCCTTACTTTCTTGCAGTCCCATCCACTGTATTTTTTTAAATGCATCTAAAGTATTGCTCTAGCACTGCTGCATGCTTGTTAGAGGATTCAGCACCATCCCATGGCAATGTTTGTCGTTAAGTTAAGATGCTTGACCAAGGAGCTAATCTTTTCATTGCCATTTAAATCCACCAGTCACAAAGATATTTCCAATATGTTCCTAATTAATTGCATCATATATTTTTATGTCAGCTGCACACTAAAGGCATGTTAGCCAGCATATTCCTTATGATCCAGCTGTGTGACTTACAGGGAAGTGTCACTGAATACAAAGATGTATTTTACAGTGTAGTTTGATTAAATCTAAAATATGTAGAACATGCATGGTGCAAACAGACAGGAAAATATGGACTTCTCAATCTAAAAAGAATATTCTACTCTAAGAGAGAATGTGAAACTGGAAAAATAGAAGAATGAAAGAAGAAAACAATTCAGAAAACCATATGTTTCTAGAAAAGGTAAGTTTTTTAGCTCATAGTAGAAAATATGAAGACTCACGTGTCTGCGCAAACCTATGTACCTCACCTTTACTATGGCAAGAAGATATTACAATATTTTTTCTTACCACTTCATAGGACAACTCCCAGCTTACAGACATAGAAATTTTCAAACCTGCCTTAATATACTGGGTAGAGTGTTAGGAAATTATTTTGACCTGTCACACTAGGAGAGCACAGAGGCATACATTAAGTAAAATAAACACTATTTCAGTATGAACTAGGAAGTTTAAACATTTTATTGGCCCTGGATCAGAGAGATAAAAGAGAATTGTACAAACCAAAAAACTGTGAAGACACCAAAACTGTCAGGAACATGTCAAATGAGGTGGTGAAACCGTGCATGACCCTCTGGGGCAGAAGTTAACTGTGGAAACAATCTGCAGCTGATAAACAAGCAGCACCTCATAGAATGATCATGCCAGTAGTTCGAATTATTCTGCTGGCATTCACTTTTGTATAAACTGAACAATTAAATGGCAACAGCTTGGGATGCTACGATTCAATGAGAAATGATTTACATCACTTTCACGATCATATGCCAAGGCCATCTGCATATCCAGGCTGGCCACAAAACTGCCTGAGTTAAAGTTATGACTCGTATCACTAAATCTACTGGACCAGCGGTTGTCTTTTAATTGCTAGAGGCAGGAAAGTTCCCTCTTACCTCTGCGAAATTTGTTTAAATGTAGAGACTATTTATGTCCAAAGAACAGACTAGAACAAGAGGAGTACCCAATATTGCTAATAACTTTTTATTTATTCACTATTTTATCCAGCTTTTCCTTCTTACTCTGGTTGGGGGAAGGGCATGTGTATACATACCTCATGAGTTACATTAATCAACATCTCCATAGCAAGCACGAGCCAACATGAACAACCTGATTTAGTGAAAGATTCCCTTGCCCACGGCAGAGGGGTTGTGCTAGATGATCTTTGAAAGTGCCTTCTAACTCAAACCTTTCTATGATATTTATAAAATGCAGTCCTTAATACATTTAGAGTAGACCAGGGTTCCTTCCGAGCAAAGATATACTTTCCCAGACAAGAAAAACTGTAGATGGACAGAATATACTACTCATGTTTTTTGTTGTGAGTGGCTTGCGATGCAGAACAGTTAAATAGGTAGATTTTTAAGTTGCCAGTCACTAAATGTTGCAGTGGCACTCCATTGTGAAAACTCCACTAGGAGCCTGATGGCAGCAGGTGTTGATGTACCATTGCTAGAGTTTCAGTATCTCTCATGCTGGAGGAAAAAACCTTGTTTTTAGACTGCAACAAATGACCGTGCACCAGACTTCTAAGAGTTAAAATTCTAAATTCCTTTTAACTTGTGGTATTGGATATTAAAATCTACATTTGCACTTCAGAGCAGAAAATAAGTCTAACATTTCTCAAATAAAATTTATGTCTATTTGGTGGTCATGCCTATTTGGGTTTCTTTTCTTAAGAAGGTGCTAAATTTACTTTCTTAGAAATCTATTAGTTGTGATATGTTATTGTGGATCTTATTTTATATAAGTGCTCACTGCCTAATAAAAAACTGACCACCTAACATTAATCTTCTACTAAAAGTACAGGAGAAGCCAGAAAGATGACAGATTTCATGATTCCTCACTTAGATTTTATTTATTTGCAGCCAGAATTGGCAGGAAAATAAAAGGTAGTGCTCTGCTGGAGAGCTGACAGTCTGTAATAAATACTGCAAAGCTCTGCTTTGAGTACGCTGGTGAATACATTTCTCCTGAGGGTTAAAATTAGCATCCATGGTGGCAAACACCAAGATGTAATCCTGTCCCCACTGACATCAAAGGAAGCTTTTCTCATAATTTCAGTAGAGCCAGAATTTCTTCTGACGACTCCTGCAGCAATGGCAGGAGAGTATTTCCTACTGGGCAAGTAAGACAATAATTTCAGCGGTAAAATGGATTTGCACTCATTGTGTTTATCTCCTCCTAATGCTTTTAGTTCATTGAAAAGGCTTAAGCCAGGACTTTACCCTGCTAAACTTAAGAAAAAAAAATTGTGAATGATGGTAATGGAAAAGTAATTTATTTTCAGATTTCGATTGCAATGATAGCTTTGGTAAAAATTCCACAAATACCATTCTATATGCATCCTGTCCATCTCTTCTTAACATACAAATGAAAAGATTATGTAAGAGCTTCTGTTTAATCCTCCACTGTCTGTTAAACATTCCAGAAAAAGAAGCCATTTTTCTTGAAACAAGGAGGTTATTGACCCAGATGGCATAAACCTCACATCTACAATGTCAACAGAAAAAATTACTGCTGAAGACTTGAAAGTACTATTTGCCCATGTAAATTCAAAGGCATGGCCCCTTTTTATCTGTATGTTTTTCATGTTCACTGTTATGTGAAAGTCCGATTAAAAGCTTTTCAGAATAACCTGAGTGTGTAATTAGGGGGCACACAACTCCCATCCTGAGGTTAATATCCTCACAAACATGCAAAGTACAAATCTAGCAGAGAACCAATCTGTTTCATAATTCAGCTGCAGTGTCTCTCCCCTGCACTCAAAGGCTTACAGTGTTTTACAGAATGGTACACTCATTGTTGCTTTATCAACTTAGGGAATAAGTAGTTCTTGAGATATTCATGTTATACATACGAATAGGCTAGTATTAATATTAATAAGTTGTCATGTTCATTTTCATCTAGATTTGAAGACTAATATTGCACCCAAAAGTCAAGGGATCTTTTTTTTCTCCCTTAAGAGTAAAGACAGCCCTGTGCCATGATGTAGAAAGATGTTTGTACACAGTGCCCTTCAGTAAGTCATAAAGCAAATGATAGTTCTAAAGAAATTAACAGACATTAGGACGCCCCAGAAGTGACAGGTTTGAATCCTGTGGAAACAATTTGAAGAAAAAGACTACTCCTGAAAAGACTCACAGAGATAAATACCAAAAATTGATAGAATCTGAATAATCTATGCATTTTCACAATAAAGCCAGTATTCAAGGAGGCAGTTCTTTATTACTTTTTAACTGAAAAAATAAAGATGAAAAGCTCTATCAAAAATGTCTGCAGTCATGAAATGGCAACACTAAATAGATTTAAGTTCTGGCTGAAAGGAACAGATATGTAGCTTTGATAGCTGCATTTATATCCACAAGATGTAGGGACTTAAACCTCTCCTCAAGATGTAGTCATGAATACTCATTTTACAAATACAGACAAAGGTTAGTGTGAAAAATAAAATTCACCCAATGACCTGTACTGAACCATGAAAGATGGGACTGTGGCTTCAGATCATTTGGCATCAGATCATTTAATGTCATTTAGCTGCCTCTGCACTTTTCTGTATTTCCTTTTCTATCAGCTTGATCACAATATTTGTGTGTTTATACAAGGTTTCTTCAATCTAATTTATTCTTACTATCTCTCACAATTAATTCTCTGCTTTTAACATCAAAGGTTTTAAAAAACAATGAACTTCTGTACACACTAAAATGAGAGCACAACATATCCCACTGAGGAAGATGTAACAATAAGCAAAGGCAAACGTAAAGTTGTATTTTAAAAGTCATATTTAAAAAAATAGAAAGGTAAATGGGAAGGAGAAATGCTGAGCTTGCTGCATAGAAGCAAGAAGAAGATTATCTTGGTATAAGTATTTTCTGTACTGTTATTTCTCCCCGATAACTTTCGAAGTTAAGTAGTTTATGTTAGAGTTTCCTTTTTTTTTTTTCTTTTTGAGGGCTGAGGGTAGTGTTTCTTTATGGAGTTGTCATTTATTTTAACTTTTGTAAGAGATTGGCACGCGTTTATGAGAAAGAAAGGAATGGCAGTAGCTGATACACATCTTGAACTAAGAGGTGGTGAGTTCAGTTAGCAATAATAAATAATATGCTATTTCAGCAAGAAGATACGGCAGAGCAGACAAATAATTCTGCCAGAGAGATCAAAACCCTTCCATCATGTTTATTCTGCTTTGTCTTACGAGAACAGAGGTATCAGGTTTTACATTATGCTGATAGAGTAGGACGGATTCCGTTAGAAGTGGGTTTTCTGGGAGAGCATCCAAGGCTTGAAAGTGAGCCAGTGGATGAGAGAGTGCTCCCTGGGCAGTGCAGTAGGTGAGCTGCTGGAGCTGATTGCACAGCTCCTGCCTTATCAGCCACAGGTAGAAGTGGAGCAGGAGCGTAGTGGGAGAGGCAGTGTGTCTTTAAAAGCTCAGTCTCAAAAAAAAATGGGAGCAATCAAGAAAATGTACACTTGACAGTGGGATTCAAGATGAACTTTGGGGTCTCTCCTGCGAGAGAGGGGTGTAAAAGCTGCTCCCCCTGCCTTAACTTGTTCAAAATACCCTTCCCAACTGCTTAAAGCAGTGATAAGATATTGATAGGGAAGTGTCAATGCAGTCACATGAATGAAGTCTTTGTTGTGCCACTGATAAGGAAGCAAATGACAAGGAGAAAGTGAAGATTTGCCTGAAGGCAAGAAAGTCATATCACAACTAATGAAATAGTTCAGTCAAGAGGAAAAGGCAGACAAAACCTGGCTCCCTTCCTGCCCTTTGTCCTGTTGCTCGGGGTACAGGAGCAATGTTTATCAACAGGAATAGTATAAATAATTCTATGAACACATGTTCTTCATAAGTGGCAAAGATCTCTAGAGGACAGTGCATTAAATTGTGGATATTATCTATCCAAACCAAAAATCAGAAAAGCATGAAATTAATAATTGACTCAATTTACCTCATTTATTAGCAGCCTAGACCTCTGTTTGAATTAATATTGCCCAATGGAATTTCAAGTGGTAGTGACATGGCGTAGCACGACACAAATTAATGCCTGTTCCCCCTACTGTACTGCAAACCACCCATATCTCCAATTAGGTTCGTTCTAATCTAATCTGCATGCTTTCACCACTCCTATTGACAATAAAATATGACTGTTTCACCCTTCCTTCTCTGATGCCAGACTTGTTTTACCAAGTAGCTGATTTTCCTAATAGCATTTGCATGTAGGGCACTGATTGCATTCTCTTTTCTGGCTATCACACACTTGGTTGCTGTGGGCTGTACTGTAGAGCACGTCCAGTCACAATTAAAATTGACATTTTGTACACAAGGTACATTAATGGCCTGAATTGTAACACTGCCTTTCATTTTACAATAGAAATGATACAATGTAATACTTCTTATTTATCTGCTCTTTTCCCAGCCAATAGTGGGGTTTGCCATTTTTCTTCCTAACTAGCTTAAAATGGAAATGTTTTTGTTTCTTAGTATGAATTAACCTTGACAATGTACTAGATACTCAAAAAGTATTTTGCTGCCTGTAAACAGGGCCTGATCCACAGGAAAAAATAGGAAGATTTTTATTGATACTGAAGGGTTTTTAAGTACCTAGAAATGTCCAAACATCAATGTCATTGTATTCATATTACATGCAGCATTTCAAAATAAATTATTGAAAAGGATGAAATAAAGTGAAGCAAGGCTTTTTTAAAATTTTATTTTAGAAAAAAGGATTGTAATAGCAATCATGACCTTAGCATTGGGAATTTCCTGGGGATTTAATAACTAGCCAGGGGGTAATGGCCCTTGGCTTTGCCTCAGGCCATCAGCTCTCCCAGCTGGTTATTAATCCCTAGAAAATGTTCTGTATGTCAATTATTAATGTCTTGAGTTTTGTGTAGGCAAATTCTTTCTTTATTCTACAATTTTTAAGCAAATAGAAGTATAGACTCAAAATCATGTAAAGTGCAACATTGAAAAAAATAGTGGCAAAAAATATTTTTTTTATTTCTTAATAAACTCACAATCTTTTATGTTTAAATTGAATTCACTCATGGTGGCTCTATTTAATCCAGTCAGCTTTTGATCAGGCCCAAGAAATACTTCTATTACTGTAGATTTTATTACGTCATAATTGAAATTTCTGGCATACAGATATCCTACAATGGTAGAAGTGATTACCAGTTTATGTGTTTCCTTCAGGATTCAGTGCTTTTTCTTTCTTTCTTCCCCAACATTGAACTTTGATAATAATTTTATCCTCAGGATGAAGAAACCCAGCAGCAAGACTATCATACCTATGACTACATAAACCTTTTTTTTTTCCCCTTTGAGAGAATGAGTTTGGATCTCAGTTCTGAAAAAAACTAGAAGGAAATAGAGGTGAATTTCATGTACCTGTCCTGAATCAGATTTAAGCCTTGCTATATGGAGAAAAAAATCTTTCAGGAAGACTATAGGTTGTTGATTGAACTGCTTTACATTAACATGAAAAGCTTCTAGTAGCAAGAAGAAAGTAGTAAAAAAGAGGAAAGGTGTATTTTTATGTGATATAATGATCTTTCCATCTTGTGTGCCTTCAAAATAAGTTGATCTATGATTGCAATTGATTACTTGCTTATTTTGTTATAAAATTGAAGGTGATAGTTTGGCAAAATACGGAGTTGTACTTTACATTTTATTTTGTAATGTAATACCTGAGGGTTTTATAACATCGGTTCCATTTCCTATCTCCAGAATATTTACTGTGTGCATTTTATAATTAAGCAATGAGATGAGACAAGCAATACACTTCTGTAAGATTACAACATGCCTCTGGCGGTGTTATACGGGACAAGGTCATATCTAGAATTACTTTAATCACCCAAGTATAATAATTGCTTGGAAACACACTCCCTGCAGTGTCTCATTGCTAATAGAATTATAGCTGAGTCACACAATGAGAGCTATAGTTAAGCCTGAATAAGTAATTCTAATGTAAAGGCTCTTTTTTTCAGCTGCTTGCAACTTTCAAGCATTGGTCTTTTAGTATTACCTTTGACTGGTAGAAGCTTTGTGGTGTTGAAGTATTCAAGGCCACCTTGAATATTTTATTGATAACCATGCCCATTATTTGAAAAAAAATAAAGAAAAAAGAACTAATTAAATTTAGTTCAGGAACATTTGTGATGGCTTGATAGGGAAAAGAAAAGGCAAAACAGTAAGTCTAAACCACCTGATCCCAAAGCTAAGGAGAATTCATGGGCATGGCAGAGACTTCCCCAAACTTCCATTTCCTCTGTCTACAGACTGTCACCCTGCTGCTGAGATCCAGCCAAAAGGGCCTTTTATTGCTGCAGCCTGGCCAACTTTGTCCAAGTGTAACTCAACCGTCAGCTCCTCCAACGGGAGGAGTCAAGGAGAAAGTACTGGCAAAAGAAAGACTTTGTGAAAACATGGCTTACATTTCTGGAAAAAAACAGGTGATGTCTGCTTAAAATTGATGCACACAACTCCCTACAAGCAAAGACCCATGACTTTTCAGATTTGGATAACACAAGTCTGAAGAAATGTTGCTGAGGTTTCAAAGTAGATCTGAAGATTAAATGAACACCCATGCACAGGTATGAGAAAATGAATCTCTTTTAGAGCTAAAGACAGTGACTGCTTAGAAGAGTTGTAGTGACATTTCTGGTCATGAAGACTCAGAGTAGGTTAAGCCTACACTACTAAGTGGCCAAGACAGAGTATGATAATTAAAATCCCATACTAAAGAAATGATAAATTACAAAAACTAATCTGACCATCCATGAAAAAAAAAAACCAAAACCACCATCTTAAACAAAAAAGTCTCTCTTTTTCTAAGTAGCAAATAGATTCAATAATAAGACTAATATTTTCTGATCAGTATAAAACTAATTATGTGAGACATGTCAGTTTTGATTGCAGCAGAGGAACTACCAGGTGTGCTGTACATTTGCAAAGAAAACCATGGCATCTTTGGCTAAGTCATAGCCCACTCATCCTCAGGCATTTTGCCTTAAACCTGCATTTCACCAAGGATAACGAGATCATGGACTATGAGCTGGTCAAAAAATAGCCAAGTGACAGCTACTCAGTGGCAATTCCAGCACCAGCAGCACTGTGTGGCCCAGAGATACCCTTAGGAGAAAGTGTGGGGATTATCAATGAATAAAGGTTTGGGGCTTTTTTTCTCTTTTTACCAAAAACTCCTGTTTATAACTTCATTATCTATGACTTCCTTTTGAAGAAGCTCCTATGAGGTGAGAAAGGGGCCAGTATTGTATTTTATTGTCTAGCTAATCTTTATGTCATAATCTTAATGCTCCAGCTATTCTTGTCAGGTAGAATTATTATTTCTCCTACTTTAACTTCAAAGGTTTTGGTTTTTGGGGTTTTTTTTGTTTGTTTGTTTTTGTTTTTATTTTTTTTTATATGCCTGTAATGAAGGGAACATAGTCACATACGTGGAAATTTTACATGTCAAAATCTATTATACTTTGCATTTTCTCAGGAAACAATTAGATTCAAGCCACTGGGCTGGCTGAATACAGATAACCTGCACTTCTGAAGCATTATATATATATTTGAGAACATTTCCTGAGGTATTTATATCATGTGAGCTCTTGTGCCTGTATTCCATTCTGTGAGCAAGGAACTACTATTATCCCTATTTTGCAGGTAGGGATATAGGAGAGTTTATGATTTGATCAACATGAAGAAATCGAATTTAGGCCTCCTAATGACCAACAGCTATTCTTTTCCACACTCATTTAGCCTCATTTAATATTGCTTAAAGATGTGCCTGGGACAGATAGAAGATGTGAATATGGAGGACAGAAAAGCAATTTTATATTTACCAGCAGGAGTTAAAGTTCATCTGGAAACTTTTTTAAATCAGGTATTTAGGGATAGATCATGAACTTGGAGAAAAATGATAAGAATGATCATGAATCTGGAAGACATGTCAAGATTGAAAAGGTGTGAGATTGTTTACTGCCGAGGAAAGAGGAATAACAGCTGTCACAGTAATTGTGTATGAAATAATGATGACACATAAAGCTTCTCACATGGTAGCATGAGAAAAAAGCAAAACAAAACATGTTTTTTCATAAAGACATATTATCTGTCTGAAGAACTGATTACTGCTGACATCAGGAATACAAGATTCCGAGACATCTCTACAGAAAATATTTTGTTATGATAAATATTCGTAATAAAAATGTGGAAATAAATTACACTTCTGGGTTTAAAGCAACCTTTAAGTATAAGCGATCAGTGTCAGATTATCCTACACAAGCCATCTGTTAGGTTATTATAATCTTCCTTAAAAGCATTTTACATGGGGTATTGCCAGAAGAGAAGGAGCTTGGGTCTGAGCCAGTATTCCTATTCCTACAGGCTCGTGCAGAACTATCTGAAGAAGTGAAGCCGTCGCTTCTTGCCATGCACCCCGAGAGAACACAACCACACATTTCTGGGAGAGATGAAATTCCTGGAAAGATACCATGTTCCTAAAATAATAACAGGATGTAGAAGCCCCATTTGCAAACCATCTACAAGGATGGATCTGTAAGGATCACATTAGGAAAGGTCACTATTTGAGCAATGCAAACCTATTTTAAAGGGAATTGATAAATACAAGAAATACAGTCTATCCCACCTGAAAATAAAAATTCATCCATTCCAGGTTCTCTTTCCTTATACCTTAGCACAGTATAGAAAAAGTGGTATTTATGCTTGACAATATCTAGAGATACCGTCTCAAACTTCTCACAGAAATTTCCTTAGAATTGAACAAATTAAATTTTGCTGAAATCTATGGAAGCACACCAGCCCTAGGCACCAGGGACTGTTGCTCCTCATGGGTTTAAAATTATTTAAAGAAGCAAATAAAAGTCATAAGGAGGCAACAGGGTGAAGCCTAATGTGGACACATCAGCAAATAATTGGGTTGTTATTTTTTTTCCTGGATCAGAAATATTAAGTTTAAATATTACTGTCTCTGTACTTCAGCATACACTACCATATGTGATCTAGAATAGCCTCGCATAGGTATGACTACAAACCTTTACAGGACAACAAAGGCATGATCATAAACCAAAATAATCCCTGGGAGTGGGATAACATAAACAGCAATCCTGAGTGATCTGTAGGATATACAGCTATTTTAAGATCCTCCATTACAGGCTTGATTCCCTCCTCGTCAAGGTAACAGTTTCTTTCATGCCACCTTTTCAAGCTGAAAAAAAGGAAGTTTGGAATGTAATTCTGTAAAGCCCCTGCATGATAAGTAAGTCTTCAGAACTACACTCCTCAAATACAGGCAAGAAAATGCCATGTGCTAACAGGCTTTAGTGGTGATTTAAGATGTGGTGATTTAAGATGACTGCTTCAGAAAAAAGTATTTATGTCTAACAGCCATCACCCTCTCCTTGTTGTGGTTATCTGCCCCATTCACTTCATTCCATGTGCTTTATTCAATTCCATTCATCTGCCTGAGAAAACAACTAGCAGAAAGATGCCAAAGCATGCAGATGATACAAAATTATTCATCATGGTCAAAAATTATAACCCCCCTTCCTAAGAGTCCAGAAAGATCAAATGTGTTTAGGGAGTGATAGTTAAAATAGCAATTACAATTGACTATCAATAAATATGAATGAAGGCTAATAAAAAAACCCAAACATACACAATGCTGGATTTGATTTAGCTGTTACCCATAGCAGTCAGGATGGCAAACAGATTGTTGGGAGTTATTGGGAAAGGAGTCTGGGTATAAACAGAGACATATTAAACTGCTTGTAGATCTTTGGTGTGCCCACACTGTAATTACTGTATGCAGTTCTGGCTATGCTGTCTGAAAAAATCATATGGTCCAAGTAATAAAAACATAGAAGGCTGACAAGTGTGAGCAGGGGGTGCAGAACAAATTCTGCAAAGAAAAAAGACTTGATAGTCTCCAATGAATAAAGGGGCAACAGGAAGGGTACTTTAAATTAAGGAAAAGGAAGTCATAAATAGTGTGAAGCTGATCAGTCAAGAAGCATTATTCAAAATGCAAAAATTGAGACCAGCGTAAAAAATGAGATAATAGTTGTAAAGCTATTAGTTTTAAAGAAAAAAGTTTTAAATGAAAGAAAACAATTTTTTTTTTTGCACAGAAATGTCAAACTAATGGTCGTATAATATTAAAAATGCAAAAAAAAGACAACACACTTAGATGAATTAATCAAGAAAAGATAAACTAATGGCACTTAAATATGAACATCCAGATTATGATCTGAAGCAGGAAGTTCTGATGCTGCTGGACTGGGAGGGTGTGCTAGCAAAAGATGTAATTATGACTTAAAGTCTCTCTGGAAGTACCTTGATTAGTTACTGCAGAGATGGGACACTGGGCTAAACAACTCTGCTCACTCAGGGAGGAGTTGGACTGAATGCCCCATTCCTATTTTCTTAATATTCAGTACCTGAGCAAACATAGTTCTAAGTTAATATTGCCATAATATTTTAAATAATTGTTTACTTTATTTTCCTCGTTTATTGTTATAAAATATTAGTTTTGCCTGTTTCTAAGTGGGCTGAATATGATAGCACCCAAAAACTCCTATGTACCAGAAATTGGGGTGGGTTTGGTCATTCATATGCTAAAATTATTAATCTCAAAATTATAGGATCTTTACACCAGATTATTTGAGGTATGAAGCATTTTTCTAAGTCAGGATATCTTTTCTGGCTTCTAACTTGGCTTTTATTCATCTTTGCTTCTATCTAGGGCCGTTTGCAGCTTGTCTTCCTAAAACCTTTCACAGAATTGTTCCCAGTGAAAATCTCTCCCGTGCCTCAGGACTCGCTATCCCGCACTGAGGTTATTTACAGCATGCGCAAGGTTGTCGGGGTAATGGAGGTTGAACTGACATACCTGGAGTTGGCAGATACATTTTAGGCGTCCCTACACTCTTCTACCAGTTCATTTAAACTGTGTTCAAAGTGGGCATAATCCCTGTAGCACCATCCAAGTGTGCTGAATTCCGTGGTAATTTCATTCCCAGGCTAAGCAGAACATTACCAAATCCAGCCAGTGAGTTGTATGTACAGAAAAATGTTGACCAAACTTCAGAAAATTAATTATGGGTGACTTTGATCCGGGAGGAACAGACACAAGGAGAGGCATACACATATCAGAGATTATTCCCATGGGATTTTTTGAAAGGGAATCAGGCAACAACCTCAGAGGCAGCATATTGAAAACTAGCCTGGAAAATTAAGACTGCTAAAATATTTCGAGTTCAAGAATAGAAATTATAAATTATTTCTTAACTTTTGTTTGCAAAATATTTCTTGGAAAAATTTAAGGTAATTCAAGTGACACTAAAAACACCAAGTCATCTGACACTAGAGAAATGAAGCCTGTAGAACACAAGACTGCCAGAAAGTGGCAAATTAATGTTATGCTTTTATAAATGCTCCATAGAAAGTGGAGAGTTTGGAAGTTAAAGGGAAATTACAGCAGTCTGAGGATACATGCAACTGAATAATTATGAACTCCACTGAAAATTATTCCATTGAAAACCAATTAACAGCCTTGTCTATACATCTCTTTCAAAAGCCTGGTAGTAGAAATGTCTCTTTTGGTATTGATTTCCATTGACTCTCATACACTTGCCTGCCATGTAAGCTATTTAAGTAAATGATTTTTTTTTCCCCAGGATCTACTTTTGAACGATATTGAAGTGTTAAAACATAGCAGCATTGTCTATTAAACCAAAACACCCCATTTATAACATTGAGTACTACACCTCTATATAAAACAGGGGAAAAAAGTGTGTGTTTCCACTTGACTTTACACACATTATTTTTCGTGAGTGTACTTGAACTGCCATCCACCTGGGATACACCAACCACAAGAAAATTCTCAGTATGAATAAACCTATATATCCGAACAGAACAAAGCAAAGAAACAACCCAACCTGTATAATTAAGGTATTTTAAAAGTGAAAAGCAAGAGCGAAGATGTGGACTTTTAAATGAGAAAATCATACATAGAAAACTCTACTTTTTCTTCTAAGAATATGTTTCTGAAGAAATATGCTGAACTTTCACTCTGTAAATCTTATCTATGAGGTGTCCAGATATCAACTCCTTTTCCCTCCTGTCTTTAAACAGGTAACACCTCTTTTTAATCCTTCAAAAGACCCACAGGGCACGTTTGAAGCTGCTTTTCAACCTCTTAATTAAAACCTCAGCACAGTAATTGCAAGTGCTAGCAGGTAAGAATGGAAGAGCTGTTTTGGGGGGTGACGGTTGCTGGAGCAGCACTGGAGCACTGCTCTTCCCAAAACAAAGGGAAGCACTGCCAGGAGACTGGCACACCACCTCCCTGCCATGGCAGCTGCTTTGACACCTACCTCAGGAACAACAGTGTAGAAAGTGAAAAACCATAATAATCAGTGCCCCATGTAAATACAATTAGATATTGTGCAAATGATCTTCAAAGGGGAGCAGGGAAACATGGATCTTTTCTGCTAAGAGAGAAGGCTTTTCCAAAGAGCTCTTTTGTTTTTATTTTGTTACCCAGAGCAGCTGCTAAAGGGAAGGCGAGCTTTGAAGAATATTGCATATATTTTAGAGATTATGATATCATAAAGGGAAAGAGTTTTAAAGTTGGAGAAAAGAAAGGACAGGATTTTTACCCATATTGTCCCAAATCTTTCCTGTTTGAATTTTTTTCCTCAAACTCTTGGCATACACTTGGAACAGAGATCTGTGGGCTTGTTGCCAGAGCTTTTATGTGCAGAATCAAGGTCTCTTGGATTTTCAAAAGAGGACAAAAAAGCTAAACTGTTCCTGTTAGTTGCAAAATACATACAGTGCGCTAAGCTGACAAGTGTTCTTGCTTCATCTGGGTTTGCAGTGACAACTTCTAGAGAAAACAGCAAAACAATCTTATTCCACATCCAGTGAGCTAATCAGGGACAGACTTTTGAGAGAGAAAATCCTCAAAAAATACCCTCCAAGAGAAGAAAAAAAGCTCTTGAATATCAGTTTGCTTAGATAATAAAGAACATACAATAGTGAACTAAACCAAAGGAAAGGGCATGGGCAGAGGAACCTGAGTACATCAGGTTGTACATTAGCTGCCAGTGCTTGGCTAAACTGTCCCTCTCCTATAAAATGCCAGTTCAGCCTGGGAAGGGAACATCGGTGTGGGAAGCAACTTGTGAACACTTCTAGTGCTGCTGCCTGTCTTCTGAGAGAGGTGCAGTCCTATCCCGCCTACCACAAGAGGAATCTTTTCACATGAAAAGAGAGAAAGGAAGAGAAGACAAATTCTTTTGCCATGAGTATCCTGTCTGTTTGGCATCTACTGTGACTGTGTCTTGCCTCTCACTGGTCCTTCTCCACATGCTTTCAGAACATACAGGGCAATTTCCACTGATACTTTGGATTTTTCCTAATGACCTCAATGGATTAATCATGGTCCAGCCCTGAAAAACTTCTCTTCTTTCACAAGGAGTGTCTGCTGAGAAAGGTGCTACTCTACCAAGTGGTAAATAACAGAAAGATGTGAGAGGATTCGATACCCTTTGACTTAATCCCCTATTTACTTGAGTGGATATTCGGTCTGTACGTAACAAAGCATGCACTGTTCCTTAAATGAGTGTAGAAACTTTGGTCCTATACATCGAGTCATTCATTTCCAGCATTTTTCAGACTGTGATTAATTTCAGAAGTGAAAATGCAGATGTTTGTCTAGCCAAATATTTGTGTGCACTTAATATTATATCGCATCACATTTCATAGAAACCCTTACCCTAATTAAACTGAGGTATGAGCAATGTCTGGATACACTTGAAGGAAGGGGTATAAGGTTAGTTTACACAAGTGCTGAGTAATCCAGTTTATGTGGAACAAGATACTCCATTCTTCTACAAAAGATCTAACTGGAACTGCTGAGGTATTTTTGAGCACCCAACTTGCTTCTTGCTTTTCTTCAGTCTCTGTTGTCTTTTCGTTGCTGCTTGTAAGCAGTGGAGGAAGGTGATAATAAAGCCCTGGAGAAATTAACTAAGTAGAGACCCCCTGAAACACCATAGCAGAAAAAAAATTAAAAGATTGACTTTAGAAAGTTGGAGGAATCCTAGTGGACTCGATTTGAATGAAATCACAAAAGCTTGCTGATTAATATGCTTAACAGTATTTATAAAATGTTATAAATCTGCTGAATGCCTCCAATGTATAGATTATAAATATATTAGTTCAAGAAACTACCACAAGAGGATTTCTGAAGTTAGAAAGCTGTGAAGAATTTTTATATTTATTCATAAAGCTTTAATCTTTTATGCTGATAAACAAGCGTCCAAAAATATTCTGAATCACTTACAGCAATTGTCTGCCTTTCAAATGTGAAATACAGGATAAACCCTTCTTTGCAAAATGCTAAATAAAAAGAGCTAAAATGTATGAGCAGTTTTCACTTTTCTATATACCAAATTTAAGAACCATATTTATTGCATTAGCTACGCATCTGCTGCACACAGACCCAATATCGACTCGCCTCCTCGGAGGAAGAGCGACTGCCAGTTTGCATTTAGTTCTCCTGGTTTGATCAAGTGGGTTTAAGTGAGCTAAAATGACAACTGGACACTTAGGTACTGCACACAGCCCTGCCGTTGTCGTATTTTCAGAGAGAACAGGAGAGAGCTGGTAGTGGCTGCAGTTGTCCTGATTGCGTTTATCACCCAGCAAATGTTATCACCCAGCTTTCAGTCCTCTGGAGCGCATCAATAGCTCCATATCTTTTAATATGAATTTATTCCAGTTCTTAAGATTGATGGCAGATCATGAAACACAGGCTGGGCAGTGAGTACTGTGATTTCTTACAGCTTCCTTTACCACTAATGCAAATCACATAGGTTAGTTTGTTTGTTTAGCCCTCCTACTGCTAACAGAGAACATTTCCAAGACTGCCAAGCCTGCATTTCTATAAACTCCTGAAAAATATATAACCTAAATGCTACCTACCATTGGAAAGGATGTATGGGGTCAAACCTAAGATGTATTTTCAAGAATCTGTATTTTCACAGAGGTATGAAAAACAAAGATAGAAACCTAAATATCCTTAGCTTTCACAGACTGTCATAAAGGAAGCAAATTAGGCATTTAAAAGATGAAATTTTAAGAACATCTTGAATCACTTTTAACATACATACAGACTAGAAGAAGCCTCCTGTAGTCTTCTCCAGCATAAGGAAAGGGTAAACAAAGTTTTAACGTAAAATACTTATTTCAAACAATTCTGAAGCATCAGATCCTCTTGTTACATATTATGAGACCCAGCTGGCAATAAACACCAGAGAAGTGTCCAGTGGAGAAGTGGAAAACTACAGAAGAGGAGTTACATAAAGACTGAACTGACTGAGAACACCACGGAAGAATGAAGAAATGCTCTCATAGAAGACTTGTGGCTAAAGAGCTAAAAAGATCAGAAAATCCCCTCTGAAACACGAACAGTGCTAACACCCGAACAATCATCAAATTACTTACACATTTTACTTGTACTGATTTTAAAATGAGGAGGAAACACAACACAAAAAGTGCTTATCATCTCTCTGGGGAATTTTCATGCATGAATTTTCAACGTGTATGAGCAAAAAATGTGTTGTGGTTGAAACGGGTATTTGGCATTCAAATGTGATTGCACTGCAGGCTTAAATTAGTGAACTTGTGTTCTGTTGTCTTTCATAAAATTGCAATTAGTTATGCTATTTGACCCTTTCCTGTGCCTGAAATTCTAGCTGACCTTGCATGCCATGACAGTGATGTTCTGAAGGAGAAGTGGGGTCAAACTTTTGCATAAATGCAATAAGAGATTACTTCAAAAATAAACTAAACATGTATGTATTTGTACCAGGAATTGTCTGAAAATTATGGGATGGATATGGTTTTTATTTGTGTACCAGAGTGAAACAGGATTGAGTCTGGACTTAGATTCTGGGTTTTTTTTCCTTCAGACTGATGGCTGAGTACATGTCCTCAGCTTTCATCTTCTATGTATCTGAGTTTACTCAAGTGTAATCTGTGGGAAGAGCACCAATTGTAGGCAAATATATCCAGAACTCACTGTCTTGCCTTTCTGCCCCTTCCAAGGAGGAGTTGTTTGGTTTGTGAAGACGTCTGATGAGAGCCCAGAGAAGTGCATTGTGCCCAGGTGCCTGGGGGATGTTTGAACAAGGGGGTCAGAAATCCAGTGGGTCTCAGACGGCAGAGGAAAGCACTGCCAAGTTCCTAAAAAACCATGTCCCTCAGTGCACATCCACATCAACGTCTTTTAAACTCCTCTAGGGAGTCTCTATGGAGACTCCACCATATCATTTCCCTCAGAGCAGCCTTTTACATACTTGACAACACTTTCTGTGAAGAAATGTTTCTAAATCTCCAACCTAAACCTCCTCTTTATGCAACTTGAGGCTGTTTCCTCTTGTCCTGTCACTTGTTACCTGGGAGAAGAGGCTGATCCCCACCTGGCTCCACCCTCCTGTCAAAGAGTTGTAGAGAGTGAAAAGGTCCCCCTGAGCCTCCTTTTCTCCAGGCTGAGCCCCGCCAGCTCCCTCAGCTGCTCTTCATCAGACTTGTGCTCCAGACCCTTCCCCAGCTCCACTGCCCTTCTCTGGACTTGCTCCAGCCCCTCAATTTCTTTCTTATAATGAGGGGCCCAAAACTGAACACAGGATTCAAGTTGCTGGGTACAGGGGAATGATCACATCCCTAATCCTGCTGGCCACACTTTTTCTGACACTTAAGTATTGCTAGAATAATTCTAGATTTGCTTTTATTCTCCATCAAGCAATGTTTGTCAGACCAAACTAAAGTGTTTATTTTCAAACAGCAGACATCCAGCATCAGTAAAATCCCTTGAGAGTAAGTACTGATTGAGTAAATCTTGTTGCTCTTCAGTTCTTCTAAGAAATACAAGCAATAAAGCATTTAGACTCTGGCAGAAAAATATATGATGTAGGCTTTAGTATTTTTTTGGGAGAGGAATTGATTTTGTTTTGTATTTAAAGAAATACTCATCATGTATTTAAATTTTAGCTATACCCTTAGTGGTACAGACAGCTTCTGTGTAGAAACCCTAGCTGATAACTTCTGTGCTCGGTAATCAGCCATATGTTCTATGTCAGCTCGATACGGTGTTAAGAAACATCAAACTATTAGCAGAGGCAAAAATATTAAGATTTGAGATAGTAGGATTGAACTATGACACCAAGATTAAAAGGGACAAGAACAGAAATTGTGAGAAAGAACCAGATGAGACCACAAATTAAGTTCTTTTCAGACAGTAAGTTAAAGAATTATTTTCCATTTACCTTGCAAAGTAGCAGTTGTCCATCCACATACATACTATATACCCATTTATATGTTTATATATATCTGTATCTATGTTTACATGTGGGTTTTTTACCCCAAGGGAAAGCTATGACTCATACACTGCAGGCAGAGCAGGTACTGAGAGGTTGCCTTCCGTAAAACCGATTGAATTAGAGGTTTGGCAGAGCTCACTGGAACCTGAGAGGCCTCTGTGACCAAGACTTATCATTCTGATATCCTCCACAGGCATTTCTTTTCTTTTTCTAACATATCATGGTGACAGCCACTGCTGCTTGTACAAACAATAAGGAACAACACAGAACAGTGTTTCCATTTTTACCATGCCCTGGATAAAAGACTCCTTCGGTTAAAGCCTGGCCCCCCTCAATGCACAAGTGTAGAAATCATTCTGCACAGTTGCAAGGAAAAAGTAGATATGAGCTCCCCAAACTCTACAACACTTTTGAAATCCTAAAGACAAAGCTAATATAAATTATTTCTTAGGTTAATAAAATATTTAGATGAGAATTATTTTGTATATAACAGGCATTTAAAATCAGTCATGAGCTAAAACTTTAAAAGCTAAGCAAAACAAGGTTGCTTAACTTTTATTTTTTACCCATAGAAACCTGAAAAGTGTATTATAGCGTGAATTTTGAATGGAAAAGGTGTTACTGTTTTTAATACTCTCATGTTTGAACCATCTTTTGGGTTGAAATAGTAAGCTGTTAGTTATTTCCCAGAAAAGGAACTGTATCCTCATGCCTTAGGCTAAACAGCACAACTTAAGAAACCAAAACTACTCAGAGCACTGAGAACCTTCCAGATTTTCATAATGCAGTTTTCTCAAGCAGGATGCATCTGTTCCTTGAAGTTTGGCTATAACAACAGGAGGCACTGCCTAAGAATGCCATTGTGAGGCATATAAACATTTCAGTCAGCTGCATCTTGAGGCTGCCTTGGTTTCAATTTTGAATTCCTTGTGCATTCCAATGCTCAAAAACGTTAAAAATAAAGAGGAAAATATCCAGGAAGTGGAAGACTGAGCTGTGAAACCCTGGTCATGCAAGAGAAAGCAAGCAAGCAGATGCCTCCACCTACTCCTTAACTTATGTCGATGCGGCATCAGTCCAGGAACCCTTTGATTCCAGGAAATGGGCCTTTATTGTTGCTGAACTACTGTGATATCAAATCAGCTACAACATTTATTTTCATATTGATAAGTTCCTTTTTTTCTTCCACTTGAAGAATCATCAGACTCCCCAGCTGTTTCAGCTGTCCTTTTAAAACACTGGAGATGAATCAGCAAGATTTGAATCACAGTGATTGTCTCTATTCAGCACAAGAGGCATCTGATATGATACATATTCCTGTAGTTTTACTGTGTATTCCTTCAGCTAAAACATAAGACATGTTTTATGACCAGGCCTAACTAGCTGAAAAACAGCCTCCTGTCTGTATCAGGTAATCAAACTGTATTACCTTTCCTATTTAAGCACACCTTACAGCTGCAGTTGCCATAATATAACAATATTGAACATACACATAGCTGAGCTGCCAAGCTGCTCTGTAGCCATTTTAAGAATTTACAGGAAATGCATTAAACAACTTCCATGAAGGCTGTTTGTACATTTACACTTAAGGTTCTGAAATGTCACTTGGTAAGTTCAGTATCACAAACAGAGTTTTACATCCCTGCTGATGGCAAAACGAGAGGAAAGATAATCTACACGACAGTCAGAAACTGTGGGATATAGGAAACGACCAGGCAGTGCATTTGGAGGGCAGTGAACTGCCAAGCATCACACCAGGAGTCATGATATGCTCAACAGGGTGCAAAATAATTTGTGATAATCTCTCTAGGAAGGATATTATGCACATCATGTATTATTATTTATTGTCTTCTGGACAGCAGTGGCTGACTCAAGGCCACTGGAAGAACATTTGCCTGAGAACTGTGAAGTAAAAATTTGAAATAAAACTGGCACAAAAACATTGGCAGTCAGGTTAAAATAAAGCACATTCTCCACAAAAGGGATTCAGTTATCCTGAAATATAACCTCAGCTTCAGAGATCTCATCAGATTTATTCTTTGCTTTATTTCTTCTGCCTCTTAATCAAAAGATGCGATGCTGACATTTTTACAGGGCAGCACCTCAGGTGTGGCCACAAATCCACATTTAGTTACTTCGTGAAAAATAGCTCAGTTGGGAGTGGTGCTATACTCATTCAGCAGTCATTTTTTCTTCCATTCCTTACATTAAAGAAGTTTATGTCTTGACTTTTAGTGATCAAATCTTGATATTCAGTTTTGCTTAATTTCTTTGGGTCAAGCTCACCAATGACAAATGCAAGAGCAACTACAGAACACAACCAGATCTTCAGCGGCCAGAGGGAATTTAAGTTAGGAAACATGAAGATTAACCTTCTTTTTCTCACATACTTTTCAGACCAAACTTAGTTTTTTTCTAGATTTTAATTTGAAACTTACAATGTCGTTTGTGGGTTTGGGGAGGGGGAGGGGGGCATGTGTTTTTGTTGGTGGTGGTTGATTGGGGTTTTTTTTAATTCATTCATTCTTCACAGTCCCTAGAGGTTAGGATTCATAAAGGATGAGACCACAAAAGTTAATCAGGGACCCAGTCTCTAAAACTATGGGAAAGCACCAGAAAAAGAGATGGACTAGAAACCCATTTCTTTCATGCTTCAGGATGTAGCCAACATTTATGTATGGTTTATAGTTCATGTACTTGCTTATGCCAACATCAAAAGGGCCATTTCTGATTCAAAGAACACTGAGGTAAAGTCTAAAGAACAAAGTTTCCAAGCAGTTAGCTCCTGCTGCATGGTCATCAGCTAAAAAGTAAAAGGAATTAAAAAAAAAAAAAAGAAAAAATACAGATAAAGTATTCTTAATGCATCCAGGGTCAAAAGGAAGTGCTTATTCACATAACACATAATTAAATTGAGGAACTCATGGCCACAGGATGTTGCGAAGGCCAAAAGGATAAATGAGTTAAAAAAATAATTAGGCAAATGATTAGAAAAAAAAATCCATTAAGGGCCATTAAGCACAAAGATGTGCATGCAGCCTCTGGCTCAGAAAATCTCAGCGCCACAGATTGCCTGAAAATGGGAGAATATACTAAGAAAATGCTCAATGTTTAGCCTTTTATGAAACTCTTTTCCTAAGCACTTTGCTGACTACTCCCCAAGGAGGACAGTGACTATAGAACTTAACTAGTACAGCTGTTCTTATATCATGATGCACTAGCTGTGTATGCGTGGCATCTAAATAACTCCAGCAGCAAAAAACGTCCTCCTACTCACTAAATTTTTAGTACCAGAATAATATTAACTTTTTTATTATTTTACAGGGCAAGACTTATTACTTATTTTCAATGTGCAATTTGCATGTAAGAATATTAAAAAAAAATACGGTATGTGCAGACAGGGGACAGGTTAATTGCACCATGATACAGATGTTGGTATAAAATTAGATATTCTGCACCCAACATAAGTCACAATTTCTGTCAGAATGACAGTAAGAAGTCAGTGTAACAGATTTCTGCTATAGATGTATGCTCTTTATATCTGTATGTGTGTCAGTATGACTGCATGTGCAGAGGCAGAAAGGGATTTATGCACATATATATATGTATATAAAACATACAAGTCGTGACAATAACATACTAAAATACCTTTGGTTTGGAATGATAAATCTTTTTTTAGCATCCTATAATCATACTGCACGTTAATTGAGTATGTAAATGCCAGTGGCCGGATTGTTGAGGTATATTGTATTTAGAATGTAATTATTTCCCTATCGTCCATTTCTGCTCTGAAAAGGAAAATCTGTGAGGTGTTGTGTGCTCTTTTGTTTTGAGCCAAGGAGCACCAGGAAAGGATTCTGGGTACTTGGCTTATTCAGCTTCCTCAGCATCTTTTACTGGGTACTTTCAAAGGCAGAAGCCTGACTGTGAAATCTAACATGATATTTCCATCCTTCCATTATCTGTTCAGTGAAGATTTACATGTCTTACTGCCCACCACACATCTACATTAATGTAACCATTCCTCCTTGCTCACAGTCCTCGTGATTACAGAGCTTCCATTTGCTCTTCCATTATTAAAATTTTAGTCTGTGGTTCAGTGGATATTCAGGTTGGAGCCCCATTTTGCAATGCACTGTGAAATCATGGCTGCTCCCTGAGAGTGCTTGCATTTGACAAAACGTGACAGATGGATCAGGCAGGCATATGAGATGAGAAGCTGGTAGTGAAAAAGGCTAATGGAGTGTCTGCAGTTGTTAAATGAACCAAATACTCTGCTTTGAACTTCAATGGCAGTGTATAAGCAAACCTGAATATTTTAAATGGTAGGAATCTAGTCAAGGGCTGCACGATACCAACCTGCTTAACATCATTTGGAAATTTTTTATATTTCAGTAGTTCTTGGGATGGACTTTAGCTGGATTGCACATGTTAACTGCTTCAGTTTTTACTAGAAGAAAATCTACACAAAAGAATATAGTGCTACACTAAAGGAGCAACAGTGCTTCTACCCTGATCAGCCATAAAAGCTTTGGTGCAATCATGCTTGGATCTAGTCTAAAAGAGGATGAATCCCTTCTGTACTGAAAATCCACAGCTCCAATTTAAAACCCAAACCAGCTATTGGTAGTGAACACCATCACCACTCCTGCATGAGGATTGCTTGTGCATTGCTAAGCATCTTCAAATGGACCCCAGATTCTGTCATACTGCATTTCACAGATGATAAATTCACTTACATAACACAATAAATCTGTAGTAATTTGGTTAGCTGTATTAGCAGCTACTGATTAAAATGAAAAAAAAAAAACTAAAACCAACCCACAAACAACTGAAAGCACTCAAAATCACAGAGACTTGTTCTCCCAAGATTTTACATCTGTAACTTATCTTATTGTTGAATGATAAACATGCTCTGAGTGTGGGAACAGAGATGTCATGTTTTCAATTAATTCCATATAAATTATAATATTAAATTAATCTCAACTTGTGGCACCAAAGATAGATGGAAATGATATTAAACAGTTTATTGTTGACTTCTTTCTTTCCTTACAACTCAGTAGCACTAGAGATGTAGCTGTAATCACAGCTGGTGGCCTATTTAGCAATCCAACTCAAAGGGACGATGTAGATTCATTAACTAACTTTGCTTACTTCTTTTAAAATCACGTTAATCTCAGAATTCTCAGTACTTCTCAGCAGGCTGAATATAGCATAAAAAATAAGCTTAAAATTTTTTCAAACCAGTACTCAAGCTTCAAAAATCTTAAATACCTGAACCAGGTATCTCTTATTCCATTAACAGATATTAACTATTTATCAAGTTTTGGCATATGAGATAACCAAAATAGCAAACAAGATTTCTATTATGAAAACATAAATCCCTATGAAATTGCCATAATTTTCATAAGAAAAAAAAATTTAAAAGATATTGAAACATTTTCAGTTGGCATACAGCCACACAAACATGCTAAAAAAAATCTTGGAAGTAAACCAGTTCCAAAATGCATCAGAACTAGATACAAATCTAAAGCTTACTCCATCTTAGCGTAGGGTTGTTTGATGCAACAAAATTTCAGTGACACAAGTAATTCTCTTTTAATGTGTTTCAAAAATTTTATGAATTTTACCTCAGTACCAGCTTCCAGTATACAAGTAGTACAGTGACTTCTGAATTTTTCACGACTTGAATTTTGCCACCTCTTTCTTAAGTAAACCTCATTAAAATATATCTTAAATTTCATATGAGTGATTTTTTCTTTGAAAAATGTGTCTTGAGTACAAACCCTTACATTTGCATTTTGATATGTTTTTTTTTAGTTGCTCAGTCCTATCTTTGAGTGCACCGAAACATTTTTAAACATATTGTTTTTCAGTTTAGTTTAGCTGAATAAAAATCTAGGGCAAAATATGGATGTGTTAACTCTAGTGGAACCATTCACTCCAGATTTGAAAGCAGAGAAATTGCAGGCAGACAGAGTATACTCAGATAAAAAAGTAATACGGTTTTTCATTTCACTAATTCCCTTGAGGATAGAGCATTTAAATGACCTAGATAGGCTAGAAATGGAGGTATAAAATATTTTATTGATTTACTTGTATTTCTAGATCAATTGTATACAAGTTCTTTGTTCAGTGACTGCTTCACTGAAACAAGTAAATGTTGGAGGTTTTTTAGACTTGGGTGCCCATCTTCAAATTAAATTGAATACCCATTTAATTCATTCATATCTCTTAAGATACTTTTTTGATTTGTAGATACAATTGGATTTTAAATCTGAATCATTTCAGGTACATCAGTTCAGGAATGTAGGTGACTAAGGAGTGTTTGGTTCAAATTATATACTAACCAGAGAAGGCTTTAGCTCAGATTTTGTAGTGAAATATATGATTTTATGCTACCTCTTTATAAGTTGAGAGGTGAAAGTGAGAAGGGTGTTTTAATACCCCAGCTTCACTTCAGAACTGTGGAAAACAAGCAGCGTGTTTCAAATTCATCACAGTGTAACAGAAACTAATGGTGAAATACACAGGTGACTCCACTGTCTCATTATTTCTTCTCTAAAATTCAAATTCCATTATACTTAGGATTTGTACTCTTTGCCTAGTCCAGCTCTTATTGAGTTTTATGGAAATTTCAAACATACAGGAATGTTGGGTCAAACTTTCAACTTAAAATGAACTTTGTAATAAAACTCTTTGTAATTTCTAATTTGCATCAATACAAATCAAAAAGTTTTGGTTTGGAAGTTTTGTTGGAAGAATGTGTATCATTCAAAGAGGGAACATAATCACAGACCACCAACTATTTATCGAGGTTCCAGCTTTTTTGTACATCAAAAATAAACCACACCACGAAAGTCTCAAAACTCAGGCAAAGCCAAGGACCTGGTGTGTGGTTTTTCATAAATCAGAAATAGAGACGAGATTCATAAACCTTTTGGGAAATTTAGGGCAAGTTTTGAGTGAATTTTGGAAAATTATAGTTTTTAATGAAAAGTCCATACAAATGATGTTTGTGACATTCTCATTTTTTGGACACTTTTAAAATGCTAATCTTGACATAAAATTCAAGGGGCTCATGATGAAATAAAAGACTTACAGAACATATTAAATTAATTTGGAAATATATATTTATGCACACACACTTGGCAGATACTCTGTATACTGTTTCAACAGTGAAATGTGTAAAAGATTGAGGTTTTTTTCAGTACAAAGCCTAAGAACAATAACGTCTAAGAAAGAGAAGGAACATTTCTAGCATTGTTTTTTGTATCATAAATAGTGAAATTGTTGGAGTTGGATGGGAGTACACTATTATTAAAAACATTTTGGACATTTTCAATATGCTTGCATGGACTAGGAGTTTTCCTAAAGGGACTAGAAAATGCATTCTTGCAGCTGAACCTATATGGGAATCTCTTTTCTCAGAAAAAGAATTAGGTTTCAAAATTTTTATAGGTCCACCTGGGGATGAAATTTAGAACCTTGAAACCTAGTGTTGATGTACTTCCATTCAAGTAGAGAAACAACTTGGGCATGGGCCTTCCACCCCCAGAAAATGCTGTGTTACTGATTGTATCTTCATCTCAGTGTTTTAGAGGGAAACATTTCCACTTGAAATTTCTTGCATCTGATAAGTTCTCACTAAAAGCAAAAGGATGGCAATAATAATCACTGAAAAGATTTTGTGTAGCCCAACAGGCCTGTGCAACAGATAATGGCAGCACATTTTTAGTCACTAAAATATAAATCCCAAACTCAAGTACTTATTATTTGAAAATCTTATTGACTTTAAACAACTGAAACAAATATTAAACCCCTAAACAAATTCAGCACCCCAAATTACTTCAGATTAAGTAACAGCAATATTTTCCAGTGACAATGTTGACATGTGCGTTCTCTCTCAGATAAACTCTCCATAGTAGATAGTAAGAAATATATGTGTGCTTTAAGAGAGGAATAGTCTTGAATTTCTTTATGTCACCTTTTCACAAAAAAAGCTATTTCGTTCACCAGTGCATTTGTACTTGTCTTGTACCTCCTTACATTAGATGATTATATATGTACGTGGGCCTGAATATGTTGTTTGTTTTCACTTCTGTGCAGCTCACACAAAGAGTGGCACTGCTGATACTCAATGAACCAGCCACTAAATTTATCCTCCACAATGAGCCTGAGATCAATAACTAATTTTGAAAACTGATTAGTTTGCAGCAGGGAAGTAGACACAGTCCTAATCTTGCCAGAGGATATAATCAGCCAGTAAATAGCAATATTAGTGCAGTAGGTAATAGGCTGGGAACAGCAGAGGAAAGGAGTCTGGCCCAACTCTCTAAAATAAAGGCCTTGACATGAAGGCCAATTCAAATTATCTTTTTTTTTTTTAAAAAAGTCACATGACTTTTAAACTGAACCTTTTTTTTTTTCCCCTTCTTCTTCTTTTGGTGTTGGAGTACAGCTTATTTTTATCACATTCCCTGCTTGGAGACTAAAGAGTGTTTGTAATGCATCCTAATAAAGCTTGCAAGTGCAGCCTTGGGTGATTATTAAAGAGCTACAGACATTTTTACAGATCTTTACTGGTTGTGAACTCCAGATGTTTCCAACATGAAAAATGTTATGTTCTAACAGTTAATGTTGTATCACCAGCCATTCAGAAGATGTATCTTCTTATTATAGCTGGAATGTTGCTATGGTGATAATTGTAAAACTGTGACCTAGAAGGAGGAAAACAAATGTATTTGGCACAAAAGAGGATAGGTAGTGTATCAATTAGGCCAATGAATGGGAAGATAACAAAAAGGTGGTAAGGATTAAAAAAAATTACGCACGAATCTTGGATATCATACGATATACCATATAATTAGCACTTTTATTTTCATATGGAATGCATCCTCAGCTTTGGGGACAGACAGCATCCTGTCTACCTCCAAAATTACAGTGCTTTGCCTATTCCACAAAGCCCATCCATAAAAAGCATGCCTATGCAAGACTTGCTCACATAAGGGTTTGTATAATTAATTAATGTTTTGTATCTCATGTTTTGGTACTAAAGACTGAAGCAGACCATGTCAGCAGATACAATTAACTATAGGTTTTGAGCTATCAAACCCTAAGGATCAGAACAGAAATAGACTTTGTGCAACTCTGGCTATGGATTATTTGGGGAACAGCCTATTCTTGGGATCACAACAATTCTGAATTTCTGCTGAGTCTAGCAGGGGAAAATCAGCTCAGAGGAGTCATACAGTCCCTGGGGCTCAAACTACGGAAGGACCCGAGTCCTCTGCCTGCTCTGCCAGCTGTCTGCTCATCACCTTGAGCTAGTTTCTCTCTGTCTGCTCCTCCATTTCATCATTTGCTTGATGGGAACCCTTTTTACATAGAGCTTTTTCAGATCGATGGATGAAACATGCTCTTAATTTCTAAGCTCATAAGCAGACGCATGTGTGGAGAAACAGCGACTCCCATTACGAGGGTAATGATCAAATATCCCATCTTCAGTCAACTGCTATTGCTGCTGCAAACTGCAAATGCTTTCCAGCTCACAAGCAAAGAAAATTTCTGGTATGTGCTAAAGACATCACCATTACCATTCATCCCAATCAGCTTGATTAGGCCAAAAACAAACAACAGGAAACCATCTATCTGTATGCACATCAACCCTGTTTCAGGAGTCCTTGCCACTGGAACAGAGAGTGAAGCCCTGCCACTCGTCCTTAAATGTATATCCTCCATAGTTCTTTCCCAGACATGAGGAAAGGAAGGAAACAGAGTAGATTATATTTCTTATTAAATTGATGTGTTATAACAGCATGCAATGTGCTTGGAAATAAATCACAGAACAAAGGACAAAATTACAGAAAGAACTGGCAGACTGTAAATCTCTTGATGTTTTCAGATGGAAACTGAATGTCTTTCTGCAAGTTATGCATCAGTCAAAACACTATTGAGATAAAGGCTTTCAAGTGATATTTTCAAGCCATATTAGTCGTCCTGTAGCTCTGCACTTCACTCAGACTGGAAAGTAGCCAACAAGCATGGCTTGAAATCTGTTAGTTTATGTCTTGAGGGATTTTTTCCAGCTGTATTAAAGAATTAAGACTGAGCTCCCCAACTCTCACTGTGTTGCCTGCATGCTGATCTGTGGCAGGAAAAGAAACAGAGGCATAGTGAGGTAAAGGGATTAATCCAAGGTCAGATTGAAAGTTAAAGGTAAGTGTTAGACATAGATGCTTGATGCTTGATTATGTTGAAGTCAGAGAAAACAGTGAAGCACTTTTATTTTAACTTCAAAGAAATGCAACTGTTTTGCACATGGAAGTGCAACAGCATGGTATTGGGGAAGGTTTTACATCAAGGCAAACCATAACTATGACTCAGACCAGAAAAATCTCACATTAAAGTTCTCCTAAACTTTGTTTCTCCACACATATATACCTGGTTAAATAGACTTCAAGTGAGGAATAAAAAAAATCTGGGAAAGAAATTGAAAACCCCAGCTGAAAACGGAAAAATAAACAGAACAAAATCAAGCATAGCTGGAACAAACAGAAGCTTACATGGCCTAACAATTTGAAGAAATCTGTAGTTCTTGCCTTTTTATCATTTTTTCCTCCTTCTTACTAGCTGAGCCAGGGCTAGTGACAGGCACAAAGAGAAACTGTATGAGGGAGACAAAGGTCAAGATAATGGTATTACTGTGCTGGTGCAAAGAACGCTTGACTAGATGGCAAAAACTAAAGGTCATTTATAAATGTGTTTTTCATTTTCTCTATGGAAAAGCTAGAGAAATGTAAAGAATCCGCTGGAACTATAAGCCAAGAAGATTAGTTTGATTTTTTTCATGATAATAAAGAAGAACTACCCAAGAATATTCTTGTTTGGCTGTATCAGGCCAAAACATTTTAGTGTTTTGAGAGCAAAACAACTACACTGCAAAACATTTATGTTCAAGCAGTCCTTGATAGAATGAAGACAAACCTCTTCAATATATATATATATCCAAACCCACTTGCCTTGCTCTTCTAGGCCTCTTTCTCTCTGATCCCTCTCTCTTTCACCTCCCCCCCAGCTGTTAGTAAGGGTGCCTTGTGCTGTCTTCACATGTGCACCCAATGACCAGCCCCAATGACTGCAGCTGGGTCTTCTGAGAAGGCAGGGGTGAAATAACTCTCAGATGTGTAACTAGCCAGAGACTAAAACTCACAGAATTCAGAATTAAACAGATAAATCAGAAGAAATTCAAGTGAATAACAACCTGCCAGTACAGTTTCACTGGACACGTGATTTGTGAGAGCTACAATATGCCAGCACGCAATGGATGCTTCCTTTAAGTATTATTCTTTGTGTTAAATGCAATGGAAAAGAAACCTACCACCATTTTCAAATTTCATTCAATGGCAAACCCCCCTTAAAATTCTTTTTGGCATCCTTTAATTCCCAGTCAGGCCACCCTTAATAGATGCCTCAGTTATAGTTTTATAGACCCCCAAAGGAAAAAAACAAAAAAACAAACAACAGAACAATGCATAACCGGGGCAGTGCACTAAAACTCTGGGGTTTGTGGAGGGCAATGGTGATGAGGACCTGCTATAAGCCAATATCCTATCCTTATCTGGGTTTGTGAAGTCCAAGGCCAGCAGTGAGTTCTAGCTCTGTCTGAGGAGAAATGAGTGATTTAACAGCTAACAGAGCAATGAATAAAAAGAGAGAGACTAGACAGCTAAAAAGGGCAATAATGACCTTTTTCAAGACTGCCTTCATTTCTTTCTTGAAATATTTGATATTTTCTAGATCATGGAATAACAAATGTACCACTGTGGTGCTGTAGCCAGATGTGCTGGGATGTCTTTGTATTATTTCACATTGTCCACACAGAGGAAATATCTTCACTGTCATGCAACAAAATTTTACTACATTAAAATAATTTCTTTAGTTATGATAAAAGCATGCAGATTGAATGAACTTTACTACTATAAAGTTTTGTCCCTTGGCACAGGGTTCATCTAAGGAAATTCAGCCTCCCAGCCTCTCAAGCCTATTCCTTGCTTTTCCGGTCTGGCAACTCCCTTTCTTCCTCTTTTCTTTCCAGTGCCTCTGGGTATTTGCTAGATATGACAAAAATCAATAATTGGGTCACAGATTTGCTTCTCATGCCCCTTCAAGTCACTGGCTGTGACTCAGCAATAGCTTTTTTTTGTAAAGGAGCATTCCTTGGGAGACTCCCAACCGGAACCATGGCAAAACTGAGCTTCTCAGGGTGTGTTTTACTCCAGCAGACCCTTAAGCATTTGCATGCAGGAAGCAAAAGTACTTGAGAATAAGAACCATGTACCCAGGCAGCCTACAGGGACTGATGCTCCAGAGTGTGTGCACAGCAAGCAGCACAAACATGCCTCAGTGTATCAAATACTCAGTGAGACTCTTGAATAGAAATTATACGTGTCATGACTATGGTGAAACAGAGCAGGAAGAAAGACAGAGAAGCAGAATAAAATAGGCAAGAAGGAGACCAAAGGCACAGAGAGAAAAAAAACAGAGGAGAAAATGGGAGAAAAAAGAACTGTCAGTCACACAAACTAGCTAAGTGTAAGAGGAAGAATGAGAAAATCTTGTCATGCTGTGGTTAAAACAAAATATAAAAGGGAAATGTGATGCTCAAACATGCAGTAATCTCCTTTTATCCAGTATATAGGAAACAGTCAACCAATTAAGGTACACTGAAATATTTTACCTATTTTACACTCGAGAAAGCAGAAACAGTGGGCTTATATAACTTGTCCAGGTCACATATTAAGTCAGCAATGATCCAGACATGGCTCTCTGACCTGCCTCCATGAAATACTTCTTCTCCAGGGAAGTAAACGACATGTTTTCACTCCAAATTTTCCACTTTGTGCAGCACTTAGGGGCCTGTAAGGAACCATAAATCTCAGCAGTTCCTCGTTTAAAGTTTGCTTGCAAGGAGATTAAACCAGTTTGCAAATAAAGCAGCTGCCCTTGGTTTCACGGTCAGGAAAACCCCACCACTTCTACTTTTTCTGTGGTTTGACATTCAGTGCACGCTGCTTCAGGTCGCTGGCACTGCAGAACTGGTGCAAAGGGTGAAGTGAACACATTTCTCAGCGTTACCTTTGGAACAAGCTACGTGCAGCACAAAACTTCTGCAATTACTAGAGGCCAACATAGTATCAAATGCCCAATGAACACACAAATTAGCTTCCTCTCGAGGTCCATCCACTCATTCTTTGATTTTTATCAGTTAATTAAGTGTCTTGTCAGAAGAGTGTAAGGTAGTCAATCCACATATGTGTTGTGTGTTATGTACTTTCAGAAATTGCTGATGCATGATCTTGGCAGGAATGACAGTTATTACTAAACATCAGCTGGCAGAGGCAAATTGCACCAATTTTAGTCAACTAGTAATGACCTGAAAAATTGATAAAAATGGTAGGAGGAAAACATTTTGCCACCACACAAACTAAAAGAGCGAGTTGAAACCCAATGGAACACCGGGTTGCATTTGCTGAAGAACCCAGCAGAGAAACAAAACCTTGTGATCACTGACAGAGAACACTTTGGTATGGATGAGGTCTATGATAAATGGCACGTGCTATATGGTATGTAAATCCTTACTACCTGGAAAGTGAGGGTACACTTTGCAGCTAGGACTTGGAAATGAGCCAACTGTCAGTACCAGTGTGTTCTTTAAGATGTCACATTACATACTTTACATAGAACAAACTGACCACAACAAAGGAGCAATCCTAAATTTGACCTTCTAGCCCCCAAATGTCAATGCCTTACGGAAAATTTATATTCCATCTGACAGAACTGGGTAACCTTGACCAAGAGTAATAAGAGATATTGGATTAGGTAGGCATATGAGCACAGATTTTCTGTTTTCTTTGAGGGCTTACAAATGACTGAAGGAGAAAATAAGTGGTTTTCTGAAGCTGCACAATCAGATTTTTTCACTTGTTAAGGCTGCTTTGTGCTAACGTCAGTGAGCAGCACACCCTGTGCAAAAGGATTCTGTGGTTTCCTTAAGTTTTCCATAATGCCTTTTCCTTCCAGTGAAACCAGATCCTGCACTGTTTGGTCTTGAGTGAATTATTTGACCATGATTTGTGTGCAACTTAAACAAAGACTGAAAACTACACATAACACTTGGAATTGTGGATGGCCCAGGGATTAAGCCAGTGGACTCGGCTTACTGGATGTTTTGGCATGCAATGGGAATGCAGATGTGCTGTTTGGGCATTTTAATAGTATGAATAAATTTTGTTCTGTAAAGGTGTCCATTCTAACTGCACAAGTGTGTTCCAACCCCAAGTGTTTCCCAAACTGAAGTTAAAGACAAATATCTCAAAACTGCCAGCATAGTTTATTACTGTATCCTTCCTAAGGTTTTTTGAAGTGACAAGAGACTTAAACAACGAAAGAATATCAACAGATTGGTAAAGTCCTTTTACACACTAGTATTTTTTTTAAAAAACCCAACCCTACGACACACTAGTATTTTTTTTAAAAAACCCAACCCTACGTACTGCACTGTTATAGACTGTTCCTTGCTCCTTTTCTTCAGAATATGTAAGGTTTTGGTAAAGCCAGGAAGCTTGCTGCTTGCTGACAGACACGGCAGTAAGTAACAGTGAGAATTAAGAGGACAAGATGATTGACATTTTTAACTGTAAACACAGATGTTTTCCAACCAGAGAGTGGTGCTTCTTGCTGGAGGTGCTGATAAAGCTTCTGCCACATACAGAGACGTGTGGTGTGCAATGCCAGCTTGAGATAAGGAGGTTACAACATTGTGCAGTGGAATCCCCTGCATATGGACCCTATGGCAGCGAAGTGAAACTTTGCAGTACAGACCTCACTGACTTTTTGGTGACTAAATAGCAGAAAATAGAATTAAGAAGTTATTGACAGAATATGTAAAAAAAAAAAAAAAAAAAANAAAAAAAAAAAAAAAAAAAAAAAATAGCAGCCTAAAGCCATGCTTAACATTTACATTTAAATTTCTGCCTCTGTTGGGGATAGTTTGGATACAGGATTTGCTCTTTAGAGTAGCAGTGGAAAAATTTACTATTACTTTGGTATTCTGGTCTTTGTTTAGACAGATTCCAAAAAAAAAAGAGAGAAAAGTTTTTGACAAATCTGTAGTTCTGCCAGTGCACTAAAACCTTCATCTATGGGAGAGACTGCTATTTTCTGTCCTTTTTGCACACCAGTCGATGGGTAATTGGGATACATCTACTTCAGCCACAAGCTGCTACGCCAAAACCAAATCAGCACTTCTTGTACTTGTGAGGTGCAGCAATAGGGGGCAGGAAGGCATGACCTCTGCTACAGCCCTGCATCAAAAGGACCCTGTAGATGAGACCCCTTCTGGCCACCAACACACACCTGGGGCCCCCCTCCTTCGTATGCTCCAAGGAATTCACCACAAGAGCCTGCATGGATGAACAGCACCTGCTCAAAAATAAGTCGTGTGTATCAGGGATCAAGGAAGTTAAGGTGAGTGGCCATGGCCACTGCTGTGGAATCTACTTTGCACCTGGAAGAGACATTTTTCTTGAGGGTTTCACCAGTGCACGCCTTCAGATTCCTTCCCTTAAATTACTGCAATGCACAACAAACTTGGGATCAACAGGTTGCACCCTGGATTGAAAATATATGGCTGGATGCTATGAATAACTTTCTGCAAGAAAAAAACAGAAGCATTTTAAGCATGGCATGGGTGCAGACTTTAGTTACTCACTGTGGAAACTTTTTAAAAAAATTAAATACTGTATATTTTTATAGCTGAAATCTTATTGTGGCTCTTTGTTATGCAAATTGCCATTTACTCTTCTACCCAAATTTTTCATATTTTTGAGGATTATTTCATCAATTTACATGTAAATATAGATGAAGACTATACAAAAGACCAGAAATTACAAAAGTAGATTGTGGAGTTATATAGAAAAGTTTAAAATAAGTCTTAAGGATCTTAACAATCACTTACGGTTTCACTCTAAACGTTTCCTTTTCAGTGGGAATCCTTTTTTACAAAAAAACCCAAACCAAACCAACAAAACAAAACAAACCAACCTACCTTCCTCTGAATTCACATTGATTCGTGCATCAGCTTATGTAAGTTATAGAGCTTCTGGTCTCCCATCTCTTAATTCATAAATATTATGGCTTCCTTTGTGAGAGTTTAAGTAATAATTTACCCTGTTGTAAGCAGAAGGTGTGCAAGACTTGCCCAAAGATTGCAGGAGTAGAAAAGTCATGATTTCTGTTCCCTGATGTCTTTTGTTTCCCTCACCACCGGAATTTGAATTGCAGCAGTTTCAGCAGGAGCACATTTTTGTTGCTTTCAGAGTTTCAGAGGAATTTCAAGGTATAACTTCCACTGCAGTCACACAGCAGTTAGCTGTTAACTACCCGGGTCAATTGCTTTCTGAAAACTTAGAATTTAGACTCATATATCCAGAAAATACCTGTTTCTTGTCAATCCAACCTCAAAATGCCATCCTCCTTGCTTCTAGTTTCGCTTTTTGCATTCAATATGTTGCCTAATCTAGAGCAGATGCAGCAGCTGACCAAAAAAATTTAGATATAAACCTCATTTTAACCAAGAGATTTCCACAGTGAAAATTAATAGCATTTCGGTGACGTGCATCAACATATCAAGGGCTGGCTTACTGAAAAAAAAGCCACACTAACCTACCTCTTTCTCTTGAAAAGAATGTCAGTTGTCATGTCTTAATAAAAGAACATGTGGGAGTGATTGGTGAGGGGTGGAGGAGGGTGAGTTCCCCTATTTTATGGGAGTCTGATGATGATTCACATTTTACCAGGGCAGGATGATAGGAATTGTTTCGCTTTCTGAACCTCCTTTCTCTTCCTTGTTTGCATGCATGAGCATTTCTACGCCTGTCACTATTTAATGTTAAGAATAAGGAGATGTGGTAGTAGGAAGAATTTGTGGGATTTTGCATCACTTGTGCAGCCCTCCAGCCTTGGAGAGGGCAGCAGGTGGACTGTGTTAGTGTTCTCCCCTTTAGGTTCAGTTTCCCAGATAGACCCAAGCCAGTGCAGAGACACAGCAACAAGCAAAAAATACAAGAGTAAACCAAAAAATTAATATTCTGTTCCTTTGCTCTACATTTCCACAGAGCCACCATGCAATCCCTGTCCTAAGGGGAATCATAAAATGGTCTGGGTTTAAAGGGACCTTAAAGATCATCTACATCCAGCCCCCGACTGGACCAGATTGCTCCGTCCAGCCTGGCCTTGAGCACTCCCAGGGATGGGGAATCCACAGCTTCTCTGGGCAATTTTTTCCAGTGCCTCACCACCCTCACAGTAAACAATTTCTTCCTAACATCTCTTTTCTTTTAGTTTAAAATTGTTTCTTCTTTTCAGTAAGAGACTAAGTATGACTTGGGGAAAGGATATTTATAGGTATAATGTCTGGGGTTATGTAGGAAATCAAATTACTACTAAAAATAGTAATTTACAAGGACAAAACCACTGGATTTATGGCATTACCAACAAAACACAAAACAAAACAAAAAATACCATTTACCATTACTTTCATTAACCTTTTTTTGGGTACAAACATTTTTCCTGACTATTGCTCTGACTTTCTGGGGTACTTATCATATGCACATGCTTTTTTACCTCAGCGAGATTTGTAAGTACTTGTAAGTAAAAAAAATTAAGCACCAATGAAACTGCAGATGGAAGGATTAAGAGTAGAGAAGAATCTAACAAGTAGGCATGTCATTCTTTCATAGTGTTTGCAAGAGGAAAAATGTCCTATCTAATAAGTTTTGCTTTCCAGTTACTTTTTCAGTGTAGATTTTGGGAGTAGTTCAAGTCGTGAAAGTTATCCACAACCAACTTAGAGGACACATGCTAACCTGCAGGTGTGAGGATGTACTGGTCTGGTTCTTGGTTTTTTTTAAACCTAAGTGCAACCTGAAGTGAATTTAGATTTTGCAATATTTTATGGACTCTTATACTAGATATGACTAAATTCCTTACTTTCAAAGTTGCCCTCAAGCAAATGAGCTCCTTTCAGTCCCACACTTGTCTAAGGGCCAGGCTTTGCTCAGGTCAACAGTTTCACCCTGACTTCCACTGACTTAAAACAACACCTTTCTCTTAAGTATTGGAAATAAAATGCTCTAAGACAAAATTTGCCTCTCTATAATCCTCTGTTTTTTCACTTGGGGATATCTTTATCATGTTGCTTTCCTGAGTATGCTTCTAAGGTTAAATTTGGAACCTGTGAAAATAAATATTTTTAGTAGAAATATTCTAATCTCCAATATAGTAGCACAATTGAAACTGCTGTAATGCAGTAACATTTTTGTGATAAAACTAGCTTGTAGATCTATGTAACTCAGGCACTTAATGATTTCTGATGTCTGGAAGGTATTAGACTGTGGTTGTAATAATCTCTATAATTGTAACAGTTCATGCTAGCTGGAGTGCACATCTATTCTTCATCTGTCCTTAAACTAATTTGTTCTACGTATGAATATATCACAGTCATCAATTTAAAGTGCCATCCTTTGGCTATGCAGGTGATTAAGGAGTATACATTATGTATGAGGCAAACACACCAAACTTACACAAATGCTTTTTGGGAGTGTGCAAAATAGCTGCTTTCTGTTAGAGTTTGTAAGTTATTATTCTAATAGAAACACAAGTCGCAGCTACAACTAACCAGCAATCAATTATTTCTCTCTATATGTAATGCCTTGGATGATGAGAGTTATGCTGTGGCTCTGTGCTGAATTCAAAAAATATATATTAAAAAAAAAAAAACCAAACCCAAGCAAACAAAACAAAAAACCCAAGCAGAACAAAAAACCACACCCACTGCCCTCACCCCCCGCAAAATAAAAGAAAAACCAACCTCGAAAATCAGGTGATAATAAATTTCCCCACTCACTGCTGCCTATAAAGTTTTCATTGCAATTAGTGCAGTGCTGGGCTCTAAAAATTCTTCTTTTTCTGGAAGGGTAATTTTGCTCTACAATGCAGCTAAATATGCAGGGAGCATCTATTAGGACATCTAGTACAAGTATTTCTCTGGTCATAGGTCTGATAAAGAAACAAAGAAACTCTGAGGTAATGATTTCTTGCAGGACATGAGTCTCATCTGAAGTCTCAAGGGTGTACTTGGCAAAAACATTCCATAAGGAGCCTGAGGACTGTGGAGAAGGCCAAGTGGCACTGGGCAGAGGGCTCACAGTGTTAATCTGTACTAGAAGGGTAGCTCAAACAGCAACCTTTGATTACTATCTGATTGATATCTTATGGCTGACAGGAAATCAAATGCTTTTCTCAGTTATATTCCCAGCAGACGGAGAGTCAACACCAGAGAAACACAAACAGCGCAGAAATCAGTCCTCTGAGGAGCCCCAGAGTCCAGCAGGAATTTAAAATGAACCCCTTATTTTCAGCCTTTGCTTGGGGTCCCTTGAAAATTTTACATGTGATGTTGCTGAAGCTTCATTTGTTCTGGATCAGATTTGTGTTCACTTGTAAGATACACTCCCTCTTCCAGGCTGATTATGGAGATGAGCAACCAGAACAACCTATGGAATACTTGTCCCATGAAACAGAGAAGTGAAACTGCTTTCCTCACCACGTTTCTAAGCTGTGCATGCTCAGAGTCACTGAAAAGAAGGATGCACATAGGAGAAGATAAAGTGAACCATTTCCTGCCAGTCCAAGAGGAGCATCTCTTTGGGGACAACATCTCCAGGAGTGATTAAGTGCCAATCACTTCATTCCCACAGTTAGGTACAGAGAGCAAAACCCAGCCCTTGGTAAATTAAAAAGGTTGACAGCACAGAATGCATTTTGCATCTAGAAGCTGTTAAAAGGAAGAGAGAGAAATATAAGGTGGGAAGGGGAGGTCATCCATGGGATGAGACAAGCACACTCCTTAATCCTACAGGCAGGTAGTGTATATTTTATTTTTTCAATGTTTTACAACCACACTAGACAAACACTCACAGAAACCCATTAATAATGCTCTATGACTGTGACTAAGATTTTAAAAAAGCCAAACCAGATGTTACTACGAAAACCCATTAAAAATTGTGTCAAGATTCAGCTGCCAAAATATACAAACTTGGTGCTTTTCTCAGTAAAAGTATAGTTTGCCATATAACCTCTATGTAGGATAATAAGGTAATGAGTCATGCAGATTTCATATATACTTGTGTTCGTATATTGGCATATATATAGTGTTCANAGGGGAGGGGAGGGACCTAATGAAGGATTACCTACTGATCAGACTATTTTCACCTACTTTATCATGTAAGAATCATCATTGAAAAGTTGTCTTTGAGTCTCTTGTTCAATAGGACTGTCATTACATATCTACCATCAGGAGATACGGAGAACCAGGAGTCTGGTAAAACAAGCTGGAAACACAATCATTTCGCTTCCTTTTGCACAGGTGCCAGGTTATCCCTGCAGAATAAGAAACAGCTAAGAAATTAGCATACATGCTGCTACCCATGAAGTTATTCGAAGAGTGAAGGAGACCTTTTTCTCCCTAGAAAACAGCAAATTAAAAGTGGAAGATTCTCACGTTTTACCTAATGGAATTGGTTCACATAAACTTTGATAGTTAATAACATCTACAGAACTTGCCCAAGTATTTCTCTTAGATTAAAGGAGGCCATAAGCTGTTAATGACAAGCTCTGGCTGAAATGGGAGATAAATGTGGGTATTGTCGGGCACCATGTCCTTTCTGAGAAGATGCCTGATGTTTTTCATAGAAATTTGGATTAGGTTCCCTGGCTCAGATTTCTTAGGATTCATTTTGCTTTTACAAAGGTGATGTCAGGTCTGATTTAATAGAGCATAAGAGAACATATTAAAAGTATATTCAGATTATTTTCTTCAGCCTTCTCTATCTCAGCCAATTTCATAATAATTTGCTAATTTGGAGACAGAGACTGCATATCAAAGGAAGGCTGCAGGCAATAATGAAGGCTGCAAATGTTTGCTGTTTCAGTAGTTACTGTTTTGATTTCTGAAATAGAAGGCAACTGTCACTATTAACAAAGAGTAGAAGAAATTATATGAATAAAGAAAAAAGAGAGATAAATGAGGCAAGGCTCATCCTTTGAGACGTAAATCTGTGTATAAATGTTGAGTAGAGAACCTCTCCCAATATGAAATGAAGTGTCCTGCAAATCTAGCATTAGAATCAGGTGCCCACTTTCCTGCTCGAGAAATATTTGTTACAAAGTATTTGTGATACAGTCAAAACATAGTTAGTACAACACTTTTTCCCTATACTAATGATCTGATTTAGAGAGTCCCATACATATTCTGAAATACAGGAAGGCCAAACCATCTACTGCTTTCTCCATCTTCCTTTCCTGCACAGTGTTATCAGATACCAAGAAGTGGTAAAAATTTACTCCAGAATTGATTACTTTTCATCAATATGTGATTAAATAACCCAATGCATTCCACCGAAAGAAAAAAAAAAATCCAAATAAATACATTTTTTAAACTAAGGGCTTAACACAGAGCTTAGATAAAAACTCAGGTATTTCCAAACCTTTAAAAGTAATCCCAAGTCTGAGCAAAGACTTTTAAGACTGAAAATGGCCTCTATTATTCCACTGTAGAATAGACTGATATGATTTGTTTCCAGTGTTCATGTGGGATGCATTTGGTTTGGAAAGAGGTCCCTCAAGCTGAAAGATATGTTTCCTGATGTCATGATACTGTTAATGTGCCATAAAAATGATTTAGCAGTTGGGATCAATGTACTGCATTCTAACAAGCCAATAAAATAGCTCCTACGGTATCCCATCCTTATTATAGGGTTCTATTTAGAAAATGGAAAAAAAAAATTTGCTCATATATAAACTATTTGGATTCTCTATATAGGAAAGATATATTTTAACAGTCTAGAAAAGAAAAAATTGATGCCACAGCCCTTCTAGTTTTAAGCTAGATGTCAGCACAGAGTTTTTGCAGTGTACATGAACCCTGGATGTGAATATATGAGGCATGATTTTCTGGGTGCCACACTAGATTTTTAGATTTTTATTGTCAGAAAGATAAAAGATAAAAGAAAAGTTAAAAAACTAAAGAAAACAGAAGCCTACACATGCAATAAGAGGCATTTACAGAGTAAAAAGGATAATTTCAGAATATTTGAGAGTAAAATTAGTAGTTCTAACAGGATAGGTTAATAAGAAATAATTCAAAGTATCCAGTAAAGTGTTAGCGTATAAGAGCATGAATGCCTTTTCTGCAAAACCTTACTCGTGAGATACTTTCAAAGACTTGTTTTAATAAAGGAAATCCTTTACATCTTTCTGTTTAGTAATGGTCCTTCTCTGCCCACTCATGTCAGTTATTTTCAATTCTCTAACATCATGCTTTGCAGAAGCTCACTTCTCTGCAAAGAGATATGGGGTTTATTTTAGTGCTAGAATACGTTAAGGCATCAGGTGAGGTCTCAGGTTTCAGAACCGTGCTGCCACACCCAGGTGTAATGCCTTGGCTTTGCCCTTGCCATTATTCCAGCCCCTGGAATAAAATTACTGACAGGTAACCTGCAAAATAAAACTCAGCTGTGAATTCAGTCACATGTATGTGGGTGCTACTCCCTGGCATCCCCGGACAGGCTGCTATTTCTTTATCATGAACAGAGATCAGGTTTGAGATTTGGCTAAGAAGCAAAATTAGCAGAGAAAGTTAAATTAAGCAATTCTGGGTGCATCTCAACTGTATACACTTAAAGAGTGTAGAACACTTGTAGAACACAATTTCTTATCCCAAATACCTGGGAAATGTTTTCCAGGAACTTTTTTTCAACCTGTTAACCTAAGCAACTGGCATTTCCTTGTAAACTGGAAATTGCAAGAGTATCCAAAGCCTCCAGAAAGTAATGTAAAAGGATAAAAAATAACCATGGAAATATTTGACTCACATAAAACTAAAGAACAGAAATTGTATGATAAAAAGACACAGTAAAAAAAAATTAAAATGTTTATTGAGTTTTCATGGCAAGGTTTTGGTAGGGTGGAGCGGGAGCTACAGAAGGAAGGAGCAGCAGAGACAACACGTGGTGAAAACTGGGACTGAAGTTGAGCTTGAAAAGAAAGGAGGTGTGAGTGAAAGGTTTTAACATCTAGTTTATTTCTCATTATCTTACTGTGATTTGATTGGTAATACATTAAATTAATTAAAGTCTGTTTTATGTGTGATAATGAGTGATCTCTCCATTCACAAGCCTTTAATTGTGTTTTCTCTCCCATGTCCAGCCAAGAAGGGGACAGTTTTGGTGGACACTTGGTGTCCAGCCATGGTCAACCCCCCTCAAAATGTTTAGTGTAATCATTGTTCTCATTTTTAATTTATGATAGCTTCATTTTCTAATGGTGTCTACAGGGCATTTTCCTTTAAATTAACTGTATTTTTAATTGTGTATATGCATAGATGCAGTTCAGGTTTTCATTTGATCATTTATCTCTTTCATGCAAAAAATTATAGGTTGACAAATGGAAAAAGATCATATTGATTCTAAAACCCAACCACCTGCCCAATCAAAATTCAGTGACTTCTCACGTCATAGTTGCTGCAAAAAACCCCTCTTATTCCTAAGAAAAACATGGCAGAAACAAATGAAATAGCATTTTTCTTAGAGTTCCTTATCAAACATCTGTGACACATACATGGACAACTTTCAAAGGAATTAAATTAATGCCACTGAAATTTACATATAGATTCTTCACAGTTTTCCACTGGAAATGTGCATGATAATGCATTTTTACCTGTAGAGTAATTTTACCTCTGAAGTTGGTTTTCATCCTGTTTTTTTTTTTTTTTTTTTTAATCTCTCTGATAATTTTCAGTCACTTTGGGAGTGACAGTCAGTCACCACCACCGCCAGAACCAACCAGACCAACTGAAACTGAGTTTTGGGTTTCTGGGAGTTAATGATGGCTGAGAGGTGAATATTTACTGTCTGTGAGGAGTCACCAGTCTCCCCCAGCTCTCTTTTTAAAAATGAAAATCAAAACCTTCTGAAAATTGAATAAAATGTTAAGAAACCCGGGTGCCTAGGAAGCTTCCATGAGGTTCTTCCAGTTGCTCCCCCACTAGCAGAGCACAGAACGGAAACATGGAAAAGTCATTGTCGTTGCACTCTGAAGGGCTCCTATTTCTCTGGCTCCCAGAAGATTACTTATAGAAAGAATATACCAGAACTGTAATACAATAAGCTATAATGTGAAACAACTGTAAGCTCTTGAAGACTTTTAATACAGATGACACACTGGTCTTTCAAAGAATGAAACCATAATTTATACAAGAAGCTGTCAGATACACAGGACCTAAATAGCATTTGAGCACACAGCTTGCTTGCTTACTTGTAGGGATATCAATCAATTTATTAAGAATTAATCTGCACCCTAGTGTTCTCCTAAAACTGCCTAATGTCTTGGCAAGCTACTTGAAAGGGTTCAGTAAGAATTTATAAGGGCAGCTTGGAAACAGGATTTTTTTTTCTTGCTCAACAAAGGGGATACTGTTTCCCCTCTGAACATATCTCTGTTATAGTTTAACACAGTAATGGATAGGTTTGCCAAAAATCACAGTTTTTAATGGCCTTCAGCGAAACAGTAGATTTGTCTTTGCCTTCATACTGTGTCCTGCATTTATGCTGTTAGAATGGCTCTTAATCTGCCTGGAAGTATCAAATGCTCTTGGCCTTGAGAGCACAAACTTGTGCACACACTAAAAAGTACAGTTTGTAGAGTAACCACATTTTCCATGCATGCAGAAGAGTAAGCAGGACTGAAACTAAAGGATCTAACTTCGAGTACTTTCCAGCTCTTGACATAAAAATGGCAAGAAGGCCTGGGCAAATTTAAAATGTGGTATTCATATTGCCTACATAAAATGTGCAAAAATGGCTTGAATGATGTCACTTGAACAACAAATCCAAGCTAAAGATATTTTTGAACTCAGAGAACACTGCATGCTTGGCATTGACCAGATATGTAGAGTGTGTGAGGCTGCATACATAAAATCATCTTATGGCTATCAAGCCATTAGTAAACAATGCATGGTTTTGCCTGCAAATAGCAGAAAGTGTTATCACACACGTTCTGCAAAGTTATTGCATCTTTCTGGTTCCCAGTTTTCAAACATTTCACTTTGACAAAAGCAGTCGATGAAACATCAAAGGTTGTGTGGAAAACATGAACCCTTACTTGTTCGGCCTTAAGTTCAAGGAAAAATTAAACAGATAATGGTTATCAATGGTCTGTCAGCTCTCAGGACTGTTTTTTTTTCTTTTCAGAGATAATGTCTGTGTGTGCACACACAGACACACATCTCCGTTTAAGAGTATTACAGGAATAGACTTAATAGAAACAGCTTATTTTGGACTCCACTCACGAGAAAGCTGTTTGGTATGGAACATGAATTTTTTCTCCATTTTGTGAAAATCTCAGAGCTTGGCCATTTGCTCAATCAGTTTCATTGTTTTGCACTCCAGTGGCAATGTCCTCTAACACAACAAATGGAAATGGTGGACTTGCATTTCTAGAAAAACCTTCCACTCATAAAAAATCTTTTTTCTCTCTTAGAATTCATCACCCAGGTGGGTAGTCCACTGCCTCCAGAACGATTGTTTATCCAAGGTTAGGGATTTATCCTTTGCAGCAGGATTTTTGGGGCCATGACAAAATTTCTGAAAAGGAAGATTGTTTTATATCCACATTTATCTTTAAAAAATGGAACATATTTTACCTTATCCATTTAAATCCTACAGCTGCCATGTTACTTAAGTAGTTACAGCATTCAACATGTTTTAATGCTAAACAAAGAAAATGCACTTTAAAATTACTGATATTTGTAGGAGAAAACAAATTGACTGCTTAGTTGCATAATGCGAGATGGATAGATTGACCTGACCTTCTGTAAAACAAACCTGCCACTGTTTCTGACTAATGAAATATAAGGCCACAATAACTGTTAAATCCTACCTAACAGCAGTTTGATCCTAATGTCAACAAAATCAGAATTGCTTTTTTTTTGACAGTGTGTTTCAATCAACTTTTTTTGTGAAACAACTCTTATTGCTTCTTAGAGCAAGGAAAGGTTTGTAAAGATGAAGCTGTGCCCTTGAAGAGAAGTGCACACTCTCTATTCCCTTATTCTTCTACCTTATTAATTCAGAACTTTGCCTGAACAAAGTGGCAGTAATTAGCCTTGACATGGACCAGTGCCAGGCTTTTCTATCAAGTTTCTTTCCTGTTTATGTTTGAATTACTCCGGGGCTGCCTCTGTGCGCCCTTTGGTCTCAACAAATGCGGGGTTTTTTTCTTTACTCTCATGGTACAAAGAATGTAATCTTAGTTGACTGTAGTCTGCTGAACATCACATTATTTCCTTGGCTCAGTTAAAGATTCACAAGCTGGAGTGGAGAAAAATGCTTTTGCTGAATAGAGGCTGCAATAGTAAGAGGATATGCTCTCCAGAGAAGAGTTGCTTTGCTTGAAAGTCTTTTGCTCTGCATTGATCTAAAATTTTGTCTGAAAAAACAGTAGAAGTTTTCTAAAAAACTCAGTATAGATAGAAGTTGGATGATGAGGCTTCAAGTTAGTGGTTCTCCCCCTGCAAATTTGGCATATAAGAGGTGTCTACTCCTGAGTGGGAACCACAACCCCCCCAGGTCTGCTGTCTTATTTCCAGCTCCTACCATCTGCTTATGACCAGACATGGGCTGATCTCATGAGATCTTTACCTGTTTCACTATGATCAAAACCTTCTATGATTACACGTCTAATTAAAAAAGCAGGCTGGGCACAGGACATTTGATTCAGGAAGAAGATGGAGTTAAGTTTAGTGAAGGAAGTTATTAACTTTTGTATCTGCAATGACTCAATGCCCATTTGAGTTATTTGCTTTCACCTGATGATCAAAAATTGCAATCATAATATAAAAAAACCCACAAGGAAATGAAACAATAAGCACTATTTTTACATCAAAAAAACTGCAGGTGAAATGATTTTCATAAGCATCTATCACAATGTACCTCAAGGTGAGTGTCATATATGAGGGTTACAAGACATCCTTCCCTGAAAAGGAACTCATCCATAGGGATTATGATGGCAATAACTGGAAACACTTCAGGAAAAAAGAAGACTCATTTTTTAGCCTACTTCTAAATAAAACCTCCCAAAAAAATCTGAAATTAAAGCTCTCACTTCTTCATTTTAGCCCTGGATATTTTGATCCTTTGAAATGATTTGTTTTCCAAGAACCTGGACCTACCAGGTTATCAGAATTTGCATGCAGTGCCTGCAAACTTGTCCAAATATCAGCTTTTTCACAAGACAGAATTGACTTAAGATTTAAAAACCGTTTCTGAACTGTATAATGACGGTTAGTTATCCTGAAATGTTTTTAGTGTCACCAAACGCCCCGAATACCCATGAAATGTCATTTATAACTCTTAATTCTTGGTTTTTGGGATTTGGCTTGCTCATGTCATGACATCTAACTTTGGAAGCACTTCCCTAAAATACTTCTAAAATTGGATTCCAGCCTAAAAATTAAGCCAAAAAGTTAAGCCATGGAGAAAGGGATAATTTGTGTTACACTGTTTCAATAACTCTTTATACTCATCGGGTTGCAAATAAGCTTAGATCTCAACAAAGGCTCCCGAAACATGACATTACTATGGGCGTATATTTATACCTAAGTGATGTTTTAGTGCAACCACAAGCTGTTGGTGTAGCAGTGGTCTCATCTTTATTTTATTCCTGATGTAGTTGTCTGAAATTTGGTTGTGGGACACAGAAAGGGCAGGAGTTGAGACATTCTGCAACTCGTCTGGTTAGTTATGTTCCTAAACACGTTTTGATTGGATGACCTAATTGAGGATTGAGCTGAAGTCCCCTGGCTTCTGTCTCGGTACTGTCATAGGTGACTTAACGGGTCAACGACATGGTCTGAACTGTCTGTTCCCTGAACAGACATAATTTTTCTCTGTCTAATTCCTCCAGCCTCCAGCTATTTACATAGGATCGTATAGATTTTTTTTGTGTATGAACTCCAAAACTATCCCTCAGCTATCATTCTGTTTGTAGGGTTCACTGCTCTCAGATCTATTCAGTATGAAGGCTATTCTGGAGAACATTATGTGTAGAGTTTTCTATACATACAAATGTATTCAATGCACAGACATTTCCAGAGTAAGGAAAAGCACATTTGAGTATTTTCCTGGCCAGACAGGAAACAATTTTTCATTTCAGATAGCTGGTTATGGCAAACTGAATTCTAAACATGAATTTCAAATCACAGATTGTGAAGGTTAAAATAATAATAAAGAAACATAATAAGAAATTATCTTTCCAAGCTGAAACATCCAGACGCTAGATCTCCCTATCACCAGGATACAATTGTCAGACTTTGTAAGAACAGATTCAAGACAGAATGAGCCTGACGATTACATATTAGCTATTATTATTATTCTCTATTATTATTTTAAATATTATAGTGTATTGTGGTTATAATGGAAGATAATGTGCCTTGGGAATGGAGCATCTCAGAAACTCATTAGAAATTAAATATATAGAATGAAAGTGTGAGAGATAAAATAGCTTTTCTGCCTGCCAGTATAAATGGAATGGTGTATGACAGGGATGGAATAATGGGATGCTCTCAGCTCAGTCCATGCAGGAACATCTCCACTACCTGCCAAGGAAAATAAAATTTAACCTCATACATAAGCACATGCACCAAGAAAGCAAATGCTAGACGGAGGAAGGAGAGATGGCTAGAATTCAAATTTTGACTTGGAAAAGATGGAGAATGTCTGTACTAGTTTTTTACCTTTGGGATCTTGGCATAAATCCAATCAAAGGTTCTAATTAAAATGAGTTTGATGGTCTCAGCCTAGTTCCTAATTGATGGCAGTTCACAGTACAAAACACATATGAATTCATTAGTGCTCATCTGGCAATTTCTGCTCGGAGGGAGCAAGAGGAGGTAACTAAAATGGATTCCAGCAACTATCCTGCATTTTAGGTAGCACGGTCCTTTCTAGGCAGTCGAAAAGGGGTCATCAATAGAGCATAAGGGATCAAAAATGAAAGCATTCCTCTAGAATTAACTCAGATGTAGAATTGTAAATGTACTTCCTAGTCATTTATTTTAAGACTCAAAGCATGGATATAGAAATTATGACATGTTCCAAGAAGAAATCTGCACAGTATTTCTTGGCATTAAATTGTATGTCTTGTTGTCAAAATACAAGTTACTTCAAAGAGAATTTTCTACTTACACTTTGCTAAAAAAATTTACCCAAACTCACAAGAAATATAACTTTTTTTTTTTTTCATCAAAAAAGGTAATTTGGTGTTTTGTGTTGAGGTGGTCACTAGTTTTTGTCACTGCTAATGGCTTATATACTCATTTACTACTAAAGATTTCTGATAGATCGAAAGGGAACTTCTACCTATACGTGGAACACTTTGCCTTAGTGTGCATTTGTTTTTCTTTTGAGGGAGTCTTATCTAATCATCCTGGGGGAGCAATGAGGATGGCGCCATTGGCGTCACTGGCCTCCAAATAACAGACTAAAATTCCAAGGTCTAAGTTTAGTTTCCAGTTTAGATGAAGATTATATTCAGGTCTCCACTGCTGTGCCTCAGCTTTTTTTGTCTAACAGAGCTAATGAGCCTTGTCTATAAAGGAATAAATCTTCCAGAAAAAGGTATCAGAGACACAGCCCAGGAAATACACCATAATAATCTGAATGAGAGCCATGCTGACAACACAGCGACAAAATACAAAGTATGAAGATGAGGAACCTTGAGCCCAACACAAAATCTGCTGCTACCAATGCACGATAACAACAAATTATGGTCGATGATTTTTTCTGGACTAATTACAGATCTGTAACGTACCTCTGCTATTTTATTTTAGCACTATGGTGATATGACTTCATGTCATGTTTCTGAAAAGCTAGAAGGCTCTGGGATGGGTTTTCTGAAGCATAAACGTCCCTCACTCCTCTTGATTTCTAATCAAGTGCCAGAACTCATGTGCTGAATTACCAACAAAAATCCAGGATATTCACGGAGGCACTTAATTTGCCCAAAAGAAAAGAAGCCATGACTTTGTGCCAGGTGCACTTTTTCTCCTTGGTGAGTGGTGCTACCTTCAGGATATAATTTTTCCAGGAACAGCACTCACTTCCTAGTTGTTTCTGGACACAGTTCAAGCTGTTGACAAGGTTTCCATGCAGTCATTCATCTTGGCAAAAGGAAAAGCGAAGGGGAACATTCCTGATGCTAAAATTACTTTTCTTTTGTAGTCAAATTAATTCTATGACGTCAGAGCTTTAAAAATAGTTTTTCCAAGACTCTTCTAACATTAAAAAGAATGGATGTGCAACCATCAACAAAACAGGTTTTTGCAGGAAAACATTGCTTTTTGGATTTTCAACCTCCTGCCCCTCAGTTACATGAGGTAATGGTTTTAAATTAAAGATGGCACATTTACCCTGCATATAACGGAGGAATTTTTTATGATGAGGGTTGTGAGACACTGGAATGGGTGTCCCAGAAAGGTAATGTTTGCCCTATTCCTGGTAACGTTCAAGGTCAGGTTGGACAGCTCTGAGTAACCTGACGTAGTTGAAGGTGTCCCTGCTCATTGCAGGGGGCTTGGACTAGTCTTTAAAAGATCCCTTCCAACCCAAATAATCCTATAATTCTGTGATTCTATAAATAAGCTTCATTTTGTCTTTAAAGAACACCTTATTGCTCTCTCAATGCATATGTATGAATCAGGTCTATATTTGAAAATTTCATGCATTTTGAGAGATAAATTGTGTCTATACAGAACATGCCATTTAAAAACGGCTTGACATTTTCAAAACATTATTTTGCCTAGCACTTGTGTTAACAAAAATAGTATTTCAGTGCACTTGAACCACAAACCTTCTATTCAGAATGTCAACTAGAGGCAAATGATAATAAAACAAAAAATGAGGCAACATTTCTTGTTGCATTATCCCATTGCCCTGGAGCTATGCAGGGTCTATCTCCCAGTACCTCCCCGTCGACCTGCAACAGCTCCATTTTATTACAGCATTACCTTCAACATACATTTCCTTTTAGTTGTTCATATCTTTTTTCAAAACACTCATTCCTTGCTTGCTAATCCCCACTGACTACTTTTGCCTCAGCTTTTACCTACATATCCCTCCTCACTCCACAGACTGCAAGCATTTCTGTTCCTGGAATATGATTTTTCTTGCTACAAAAGTTTAGCATCACCCCTGAGGCTGTTCAGAGACCTGTACTAAAAAGATTCATATTATCCACTGGTTTTTCTTTTTTTTTTCAGGTGGTGGCTGAGCACTGTCTACAGTCTGTTAACAGTGAGAAAACCTAGTGCGGATCATGCAAGTTCACATATACGAATCTGAGAATTTCCTATTTCACATCATGTGTTTTTTATCTGTTGCTAAAGTCTTGTAATAATATTGAACTACTTCACTAATTTCACAGCACAATAGGATTTTTGCTTCTGCACATGAAGAAGAAAGGCACATGGTGAGATTAAATAACTTTTGTAGAGTCGCTGGATTGGTAGATAGAGATTCTGTGTTCCAGCTCAGTGAGTTTCTTAGAAGACAATAGTTTCTAAAAGTTTATTTTAAAGAAATTAAAGCATTTCACTTATTTTTAGCAATTTAAAACTTAAATTTATTTTAAAGTTTCATGACATACTATTAATAAAAAACCAAAAACAAAATAGCTTTTCCTTTCTCCTTTTAGTCCAGTGAAATTCTTTACTCAAAACAATCTGAATTAAACATGATTCTATGGTTCTCTTTGCAACAGTTTTCGTTTTGAGCAAAGTCGAAAGCAAGCTTTGATTTTCACATGTTGTGCAAAAGCATGCAGTCAAACAACACCTCCCAATGTGAAAAATACCCAGTACTGAAATTCGAGCCTTAATCCAATCCTCACTAGCCACATACAAAGCATGAGCTGTATACACTTTCATGTACACATCTAAAACCACAAACAGTCTCTAAATTTCTCATGAAAAGCTTTGGCTTTTTATTCCACGTTGAAAATTAAAACAATCCCTCATCTGTAACCATCAGTTGACTAAAACCATTAATTTAAGAGGTATGGGTATCAAAGCTAAAAAAAACCTTCCTGGCTTTACTCCCGGTGCTCTGTGTCTGCACGGAGATGGGGAAAGCTGAGGGGGTTTGGGCTGGGTGGGTTTTTTTCTTTTGGGGATAGGGAGGCCATTTGTAGCATATGTCCTACATCTGGCAGTAGCTCACTGATAAACACGTGTAGCAGCAGGAACCCAATTATCCCTGTTGCCCTTTTTAGAATTACTATGAGTTGTGCTCTTCTAGGCAGCGGAAATAACACATGAAGGAAAAAGGCACTGTTTTAAAGTTTCCACAGCACATTTCCTGGCACTACTCCACAAATTACATGCAGTAACACTCTCCCAAAGAATCTTTTGCTATTTAAAGTGTAGTAGAGCCTGCATCACATTTCAGCTGTATACCTTACAAACATTGCATGTAATTGTCAGTGCAGAGAAAGTAACAATGCCAATTTCAAGACAAACTTTTAATTCACTGGAAAAACCTCCTATTTATTCTGAAAGTGGATATTTCTTTTTTTAAAAAAAAATTTAGATGATTTTAATTTCTAGATCCTACATCTCCCTCCTTCCCTTCAGTCCCTGATCTTGGGCTGTTTCTAGGCCACCGAGATCGCATTGCTCTGTGCTGCAGACAAACCACATCAGTATGCTCAGAAATTCAGAGCAGTGCATAGAAAGCACTGAGGTCTTCGTCTTTCCTGCTCTCATGTTGTTGTTTGTAAGACAGTGTAATCAATAGCCTATGAGTATTCCAGATACTCTGCTTCTATGCTGGATAGTTTGAAAAATTACATGTTAAATACAGAGAAATACAAAATTGCTATATTTTTATTAAATTGTATTCAGAAACGAATGTGTATTCTGCACACTTTCATCTAAATCCTTTTTGAAGTCTCCTCACATTCAAAATTATTAATTTATTGAGATTATTTTCCAGGCTTGTATATATTCATATGACTAAAAAGAATTCAAAATAGGAAAACTCCATATTCCAGACATTTATTGTACAATTAGCAACTATTTTTTCAGTTTAACAAGTATTATTTTTTTCCATGTCATTGTGCTCTGCTTTGGATTGAGCCAAAATGAACCAGCACTATGTTACCACATTCAAGGGAAACATTCCCCCTTAATGAGAGAACATCTATATTATTTTTATAAAATGAATGTCTATATTTACTATTTACCTTCCTGCTAAGATGAATAAATTTTGAGAGCAGAATTAAAATTTTCCTCATTGTTAAAGTGGTATAAATCTGAAGTTAATACATTTATTTCCTTGCCAGCATTTTGGCAGATTTTCTCCAGCACAACAAGAATCTAAGGAGGTAACCATCTGTAACAGCTTTTTACTGACTGCTTCTATGTGACCTGCAGAAAAAATGGGGAAGATGAGAATTGTTCTGAGCTTTAGAGCAAAAACATATTAATTGTCTTCATCCTTCTTTGCTCTGATCATCCTCCCATATATCTCTGCTTTGGAAGTTCGTTTACGTTCAGCATCTGGGTTATTTGGGACCGAGGGGAAGCATTTTTCCACATAAGGCCGGGAGGGAATGAACCAGACTGTTTGGGCATGCACTTTGAAAAGATAAAGTAACTCAGAGTCCCCCCTGGTTAGCTTAGAGGGATGATTCTTAAACAATGTACACACATATATGTTACCGTAACTACTTAGAAAGTCCCAAGTGCAGCCACAATTGAAAATCATTATTCGTGGACACAGGAAGACTTGCACATACTGGTTTTCACACTAGAGCTCCATATCTGAGCAATTTCAAAGTTTGAAATGAGAAGGGGGGAAAAAAAGTATTATTATATTTATTATGTTTATATTAAAGGTGGTAAAGCCAAAGGTAGGTAGCTAGATAACCCATGCCATGGCATTGCCAAGAAGAGCTGCTGGAGCTGGGATGAGGACATGAACTTGCTCTCTCCCAGCCCCAGGTGCTCACAGCCTGCAGTGCAGCTGCAGGCTCCAGCCTTTGATCCAGAAGCCTACAAACACACAAATGGTGGAAACGTACATCCACTGGAGCTTAAATAGACCACTGGTCTCCGAGGGAACATGACAGAACCCACACATCACTGGAAACAGGATGCATTTGCTCCTGTACCTCCCAACCTGTACTGTCTTTGTGCCTGGAAAAACCTGCACTGGCACTCTCTTGGTGGCATATGGCAAAAAACTCACGTTTCATAAAGATGTTCATTCCTGTCAGGTAGCTTGGATGTAGCCTTAATCACAGATTTTTCTCCCAAGAAATCTTAATGAGTGATTCTGTCCTGCTGTCACTGTCCATGCTGATGGCAGTATTTCCAGGGAATCCACATAGGTAGCTGTGCCTCCATGAAATATAATCTTAGAAAGATTTAGGCTGGAAGGGACCTTAGAGATCATCTCCTCTGAACCCTCCTGACACAGGCAGGGACACCTTCCACTAGTCCAGGTGGCTCAGGTCCCCATCCAACCTGGCTTTGAACACTTCCAGGGATGGGGCATCCACAGCTTCTCTGGGCAACCTGTGCCAGTGCCTCACCACCCTCACAGTAAAGAATTTTTTCCTAACATCTAACCTAAACTTCCTCTCTTTCAGTTTTAAAGCATTGCCCCATACCCTGTCACTATTTGCCTGTATAAAATGTCCCCCCTTCCTCCCTTTTGTAATCCCTGTTAAAGTACTGGAAGGCTGTAATGAGATCTCCCAAAATCTCTTCTCCAGGCTGAAAAACCCCAGTGATCACAGATAATAACAGACCTTATCTCCGTTTTTTAATCCTCTTTGTTACTTTGCGTAACAGTTTAACTGGATGGAAAGAACTTGCCAAAGGAGACAGAAATGTCTTAATTCCTTTAAATACACTTGCATATTCTGTAAGCTCACAAAAGTTTAGACTGCCATCATGAAGCATGAAAGCAGTAGTGAAATACAGCAACTACACTGGAATGGTGCCATTAGGGAAAAGGAATAATATTTAAATGAAATTAGACAGAGATCTCAGGCACACAGAACATAAATATTTAATTTGGAATTTCACCAAGACATTGGGGCTAACACCTTTAACTTGGCACATGCAAGATTTTTAAATGACCATGAATTTTATGAGGACCTCAGATTTCACCTCCCCTTTAAAGGATTGGCTCCCCAGCAGAAAAGATCTGGTGAGAAGCTGATTCTTTATTAGTTCAGGTGGGAATTTGGCCTTTGGTTCTTATTTCATTAATGTAAGAGAATCACAACACTCATGCATAGAATTTGGTGGTAAACAAAATTTGTTCCTGAAGGCTTTACTGGGAATTTGTTGCAAGAACCAATTAAGCCAAGCATATCTTACCTATGAAGTGAATTCAAAAGCAAATTACCCAAATCTTACAGAGGCTTATTAATTTTTGAAGGAAAAATAAAAATAATCTGCTCTGGGTTTTTTGTTTTTTCTGTTTTTTTTTTAATCTCCTCCAGAACCTAAAAATTAAAAAAAAAAAAAAAATCACAAAAATCTTCAAAGGAAAGAAAGTGAATTTATAGTTTAAATACAGTAAACATCCTGTATAAAGTCTTTGCTCAGTAATTAGAATTAATTTATTTTATTTTATTATGTTTTTTTTTTCTTTTTTTGTAGAAAATGTTGGTGTGTCTTGTATTTTTTTGGTGGGAATACTGCAATTAGAAGAAGGCAGAATAAAAACAGTAGGTGACAAAAATCTTTAACAGTGTGGCACGTTATCAATTTAGGCACAGTGGGTTTTAGCCAGGTAATTAGCAAGTCTTGGCTGACCAACTTCCATACTGCTGCAATGAAGACTGAGAAGGAGACTGTTTTTCAACCAGTAATGCAACTTCTGTCAAATAAAGTTTTGCAGGCACTAATATAAGAATTTTATGTATGTTCAGTGTCTCATTTATATAGTGAAATGAGGCAAGAAGTAAAATGTACACAATTAATTTTATAGTGTATTGTGTGCAAGTGGTTTTAGGAGGAAATTCACATTTTTGTCATTAAAGCCAGTTGGGAATATATCTTCTGATTAAAGTGACTTTTTTTTTTTTTTTTTTTTTAGTAGTGTAAATAGTTGAATATTAGAAAAAAAATGAGCTTGAAGAGTTTCAAAAATCAGGAATGGCAGGATTTTCAACATGCCACATGTACATATGTGAACGTCCAGACTAGGCAAGTAAATAATAAATCTGCATCCTCCGCTGTTTATGACCCTGATTAAAGCTTGAAGCCAAGTTTTTTCCAGCAACATGAAATAAAACCTTTTTTGTAGGGGCACATCCAGATGGTGATTTATAAACTAAGTGCTAGATGTCATTTGGAAAATTCAGCTGCGTCCTGGCTGATGCAGCTGTTCTGGTATGCAAAGATAACTGCAAGCACGAGTTCTAGTTAACTTCAAACATAATTTTTTTTTACATGATTGTGCAACAGAGATGACATAAGAAGTTACGACCTGAACCTCATTTGCATATATTCCTGGTTCCTCTGGCAGCAGTTGTGTGCCACCATGCCAGAGCACCATCACAGTTTGAGATCCTGACCAAGAACATCCAGACTGGCCCAGTGCCAGGCTCAGGAGGAGGAGGAGCAGGAGGAGGAAGAGAAGTTGCCCGTCATTGCACCAGGCTTGGACTGTACTGAAAAGAAGCCAGAGATTGCTTCCCTTATTTCTACTTCCTCTCTTACCTGGTGGATTTCTCCTTAACTAAAAACCAAGCTATGCTAAAACACGACACCCACGTATCCCCAAATGTCTTCTGATCTACTTTGTTTTTCTCTACATTTGAATTCAGAAGACGGTTTTCAGAAGCTGTAGAAGGTGAAATTAGGTTAAAGCAATGATGAAGAATGCAACAACATACAGCCTGTGTATTTCAACACAGTATTTCCTTGTTCAAGAAAAGGGCTCAATATATTGAGAGGCAATGAAATATTTAAACAAATTACTGAGAAGTATACAAGACCAGCCAGAAAAGAGACAGATTGATGATATATTTTTTAATATCTCGGCAAAGTTTTAAGGACTTTCTGTTCACTTCTTTTCTTTCCTCTCAAAATGTGGACTAGCATCTGGTGAATACAAAAAGATACTGGAGGTGGGGAGGGCTAAAGTAAGAAAGTACCACAGCAGTGAACAAATTCCAGTGTCCCAATTTGAAAAGCATTGCATATTTAATGGTTACATGTACTTTATCCTTAGAGTCTAATGACCAAGTTCCCTGGCATCAAAATCTGACTAAATTAGCCACAACGAGTGAAACTTGGTGTCAAAAGTCACTTAATAGGGACAAGAATTGTGTTCTGTGTGTGAAGAACAGGTGGCAAAACAGGGCCAGCCTCTCTCTCTAATCATCCTTAAGATGTGATACCGATCAAGCAGATATTTTTCTAATTTCAGTGTAGCATACCTGATCCTTAAAATGAGACTTTAGCTCTTGGGGAAGTTGATGGCATATAATTTCCTCTCATTTAGACAGATTGCTGGAGAAGCATGCTAGCAATAAAGATAAGCTTTATTTATCATAATTATAGTGACTTGTTCTTTTAATTAATTTTCCAATTCACACTAATGTTTATATATTAAACAATTTACATTACTGCTTAGTGGAGGTAATATTGATATTACTCTTATTTAAAAAAATGTGTCTCCATTTATGGTATAAACATACACAATTGTGTAGCACAATTTAGGAAATCTGCTTTGTGTGCCATAGCAGAAATTAGCTCATCAAATACGTTGTATTTGGTAGAGACTAAAGGCCATTAGAAGCATCATGTCTCTTTCCCATCAATTTATCAAATTGTTGTCTGGCTGGCATTTCCTGATTACACACTATCTTCTTTATGCATTTTCTTACACTTCAGTACCCGGCTCTGTCAGAAAATGACGGCATCTTTAAATTAACATCCATCCATCTTTAAATTACTTCCATTCATAACTCCTTTAAGCCAGAGCCAAATTAAATTCCAAGGAGCCTAGAAGGGGAAGAGCTTATAAGGAAAGTGAGGATTAATGTTGTTTAAATGCCCATTTTCTTAATATCTCAAAGCTCCATGCCAATCTTGCTTAGATGTTTACTGTTGTTCTGCCAAGTTGCTGACAATTGTGACTTCTAAATTGATTTCATTGTTAGAACAGCCAGATGAATGAAAATTAGATTTAGTTACTATACAATCAGTATGACTGTCAGAAAAAATGGTGTCTCCTTTCCCTCAGCACATGCTTTGTACCATGGCTCAATTTGTGGTGTTTGCAGGCAGGATGGGAATTGTGCTGGGGAGCAGCCATGGAGCTTGCAGGGAGAGCACCCCAGCCTTCAGGTTTTTTGGCTTGTTTTGAGGTTTTTTTTTGTTGTTGTTGTTTTGGTTTTGGCTTTTTTTGTTTGTTTGTTTGGGTGGGGGGTTTTGTTGTTTTTTTTTTTAGTTAGTTGTTTGGTTTTTGATGCTTTCATTGGTGAGTTGGCTCTTCTCCCTCCAAAATGTGGGCTGACAATGCTATGCTGACTATTCTAATGACACCCAGAAATAAATGGAGTACAAATTCGTGAGATATGGGTGGTTCCCCTTTGTCTTTTGCTCTCTCTGTACAGTGGATGCAAACATGTGCAGTTAATTTTAATACATATTTTTCTGCCGTTTAAAGATAGTAACATCCTTCTGCCTCAGTGAAATTTACTTACCACACCAAAATTCACTTTGACATTGAACACTTCCTCTGTTTTTACTACTTAATCTCTCAATTTCTGAGAGATAAAGAGTATTCAAAATATATCCTGCCCTGAAAAAAAAATTAAATACCTTAAAATAGACTTCACTGTTACTGTGTTTTCCCTAGCCTCTCCTACTCCTTGATCTTACAAGCTGTATTCGTACTTTCCATTCCACCTTCCCACTAACTAACATTGCTCCTGATGAAATATTTTTTAAATTTTGAAAATCACATCAAGTTCAGGGAAAGTAAAATATCATCAAAAGGTGTTTTTTAGCAGTAGAATCTAAGTTGTGATAAGGACACCTGTCTGGAATAAACCTGACTTAGCAGGGATCAATCTTCATACATTTCAAGTCCTGTCCTGAAATATTTTACTTGACTACCAGAGTAAAGATACAGATAGACAGATAGATAGATAGATAGATACACACACATACACACTTGAGGCAGCTTTTCCCTCCAGGTCTGCTTTCTCCAATCAGCTGCACTGCCAGTTTGGTCTCCATTTTCTCTTTTCTCTGAGAAAGTGCACTGTGCTCTTAATTGCACACCCAAAACTCAACAATTTACACAGTGTCCTTAGTTTCTTCTTCTATGCAAAAGAGAATATTTCAGGAATGAGTATTATTCAGTTTCTGCTGGCAAATAAGCAAACAAGAATTAGTGTTCCTAAGAGGCTTTCCGTTGTGTTTAAAGAGAATAATGTTCTTCAGCTTTAAATTTTCTCTATTTCAACATAATATCAAGGGGCAGAAAAAAAATCCCTCAAAGATCCAAAATGCTAATTTTATCATGAGACATATCAAACAGCTAGCAACAACAAACCACTCCCTCAAAAATAGAAAGAGAGAGCTCTTTCTTTACTCCTTTTCTCTTAAAAAAAGGGGCAAATTTCCTACTGTGAAAAATGTATTTTTGTTTCCACCAAAACCGAAAACTTTTATATTTTTCACTGTAATCTTTCACAGCACTTTAAAAAATGCAGTAACAATCATATGCTACTTGTAGAGTATAGAAAATATTGGGGATATTTCCAGTAGGTGAAAATAACATGTTTTATTCAAGCACTTTGAGGCCCTTGGGGTGTCATGCACAAAAATTGTGTTCTGTGTTAGCACCTGAGTGGGAAGAAAAACAAAGTATAACGGAGTACTAGATTAAAAGTTTAACTAATTTTGCATCAGTGCACATCTTCTTTAAAAAGTAATAATACCAGCACCTCATGCTTCTCAGAATTTAAAGGAAGAATATATATTTGTATGCAGTGTGCCAGCTTCAGAGTCAACAGCACCTTTTATTTAAACAGTGCTCGCTCACTTCTGAAACACCTTAGGCTGTCAAAATCTCATGCTCTAAAATACAGTCAAGGCTCATGCTTTTCAGGAGGGAGAGCAGAATAAGCAGACCTGGTTCCTTTGTTCCTACCCAGCCTTGGTTGCTAATCAATTTTTCTCGGCCTCCAAATCTGTAATTATGGTGTCGCTTTCAGGCTGCAATAGAATACCAGGTTTACACAGCACAGGGAGAGATAAACAAGTACTCAGTGCAATTTGAAAGGTTTTGACCTTTAAAAGCTGTTAATCTACACGTGAATTATAATTAATCAATTAAAGGAGATTCAGTCTAGTACCAACATAATTAGATACAATTTTACTGCTGAATAAGCCATGATAACCCCATACAAATGAAGACAGAGTCCACTGCTCCTTGCATTTTCAAATATCCCAGCTCGGCAGTTTTAGCAAAACTATGTAGGTTTCCCAAGTGAGATTTTTATGGCTTTGGAAAGCAGAAGTGTTGAATGGTGAGACTGCGTTCCAAGTTCAATAATATGGAATAATGCTTGGAAAACTCTTCTCGCTTTAGCCTACATACTGTCTTTAAATATTTCCCTGAGAAAAAAGAGAAGGAGGAAAATGGGATCCAAGGCACTGCAGGAGTGGAAAGAAGTGATTGCTGATGACTGTTTTCTGACATGTTCGAGGCCAAATTCAGGGATAAAACAGTAAACAAGACCCACATAATGTGTGTTGTGTTTAACCACCACAGCTAATAGCCCTCAACCTGACTCCAATGGGAATAGGCAGTGATTAGAGACACCTGCAGGTTAATAATTGGAGGCATCTAAGCACAGAGGCAATTAATATAGAAAACTCTCCCGAGGTTGGAAAGGCAGCACTGTTTAAATAAATAAATAAATGAATATGTATGCATACATAAAAGGGAATACTTTTTATTCCTCTGAATGGACCACCTTTCTGCAGGGACTAGAGACAAAGTCATCACTGAGGCATCCTTCAGTATCAGTAGTACCAGAAAAATGGCTGGAATCAAGACTTTGATCTGCTTTCAAAACTTTAGTAGCTTAAAATTTTAAAAGTGTTCAATTTGGAAACATATTTTGAAATTCAGTTTTGGTCCCAATTTTGAAGTTTCTCTGTAGAAACTTCACATTAATTTCAAAGGCATTTTTATGCCTTTTACATAGCACAGGAAATAAGTAAAAATTCAGACATGGGAGAGGCTATTGAAGGATAGTTTTACACACCTGAATCCACAGATCTATGAATGATCTGGGATGTATTGCTTGCTGAACTTTGTTTTTAATATATGAAGTTAACATAGCTGGCATTTTAAGAAATTACATGTAAACCAGAAGAGACAATATTTTTTCCTGGGCATTTTCAGTCTTTAAGGTAAAATTTCTCCCTCAAGTGTGTATGATGCAACTAACATTTCACTACTCATTTTCTCTTCAAAGCCTGCTGCAAAAGTAGATGTTTCAAGGGTAAGTAGCAAAGGCTAATGTATTCCTTAGCAAAATGGAAAAATGATAAAGTGAAAAAAATACATTAATGGACATTAAAGGATAACTCTGACCATGTGACCCGGTCATAAAAAAAAGCATTTTCAGAGAAAAAAATCAAAACCATGCAAGGGCATGAATTATTTATAGACATAAGGGTCTCCAGGAAACATACAAAATTTGCCCTTAAATGATTCAGTTTAAGAACTATTCATGTTGCTTTTCCTTGACTTCTAATGAATAAACAACTTGCTTCAATCTTGCTACGTTTTCCTCAGTTGATTTTGGCCTGAAAACAGACATTCAAGTTATCTAATGCTTCCTCAATATTCTGGTCAGAAGAGGACTTTGTAGAGTTCATACATATTTGGGGCTGAGGAGGGTCTGAATTAATGAGAGAAACATAGTAAGGAAAAAAATTTTAAAAAGAAAGAAAGAAAAATAAAGCAGCCCCACAACTAACCCCAAACCAAACAAAACACAACACAAGCACTGATTCTTCCTACCAACCTGGGGCGCTCTTCCCACCGTCTCTTGTTAGTGGAAAGGGATGAGGAAACCTCTTTCTCATCTTCCCCTCTCCTCACACAGTCTAAGGGCAGCAAGGCTGCAACTCCAGGCACAGCAGCCACCTGCCCACATACTGGCCTGTACTTTAGCTTCAGGATAAGTCAGGATAAGGCATGGAGCAGATGTCTATACAAAAAATACACTTTTCCAGAGCAGTAGGAAGTCCTGCCAAGTCTCCCTGGACAGCCAGGCCATGGACAGCCATATACATCTTTGTTACTTCTCACAAAATATGCCTCACCGGCCTGCATTCTTCCAACTCCATGCATATTTTCTTGATTAAGATTGAAATGAATTGAATTAGAAGCATATTTTAATATACTGAAAGAAGGGAGGAAACTTGTTTCCAGCTTTCTGTTTAATCCTGTTAGTTGATAGAAAACCTATCCCAGTTTTCTTGCACTGAATTTCCAGAATATTTTAGCTAACATTTAGCATAATGACATGTTCAAATGCAATCAGGACATGGCAGAAAGGTCTCTCTGAGAAGAAGGGCAAGTCATTTATTTCATGTAACTTGCTCGTTTTTGTTCTACGTATTGTCAGATTAAGTGGGCCACGCTGAATTTAAAGGAGAAGATAAGCTATTATTACATTGTGTTCTAAAATCTTCAGAGAAATACCAGAGATAATTGCCTTTAATGTCAATTTATTAAGCAACATTCTTGTGTGATGCATCTGTATTGTGTATTCAGGAGTGGAATTTCTAATTCTAGTTGTAATTTTTTGAGTTTACAGAAAGCCAGAACTCAAGCAGCATAATATATGTATAAATTTCCCCTAGGGTAAGCATTTTCCATGTAAAAACAAGTTACAAAGAAAGAGAAAAAAGACATAAGAATTCACCCAGAGACATGGGAGATATGTAACAGAAATGGCAGTTAGGGCCCATTTACGTTCTTCTCTAAGAGTTCTCTTGGCAAAATGACTTTTCTACACTAATTTCTTCATTGTGTTTGTTGGTAAACAATATAAGTCTTATTTACAATGTTTAGCAGAGAGAGAAGCAACAGTTAAAAAAAAAAAAGACAATTAGTTTGTTCTCTAGTCTATAAATTTTAGGGTTTATAAAGCTAAACATAATTCTCACTGAAATGTAGACATTACTGACAATGCAAAACATTACATATATATAGCTACCTAATAAAATTAGTGTGAATGTATGAATAATTAGACCTAAAAGGTAGGAACAGTGATCTTCTGAACCCAAAAATCTGAATTGTATTAGGGCCATGAGGTTGGGGCAAGTTAACCGAGGCCAGTGGCCTGCCTGAGTGCTTTCACGTGCCCCCACCCTGCCAGTGGGATTGAAGGAAAGGGAAAGAAGTGGTAACATTTGTTGGCGTGCAATTTGTTCTCCTACCCCTCTTAGGGATGATGGATGAGTACAGACCACAGCAGAGATTTTTTCCACTCAGATGAGCTCTGCTGTTTGGCTTTGTTCAGAAACACAAAGGAGCTGCATTATACAAATCAGTGCAGTGGTGGAAGGGCGAAGTTTTCCGTCAAATGCTTCTATATGTTTGTTTTCCTGAAACCTTTAGTACCCAAGTCTTTATTTCCAAGACTCTTACAATTCTAACTTCCTGAGAAGTTGAGTTACAGGTGACAAGTAGAGACTAACTGGTTGGTCCAGGATGATGCACACAGGGCAAGATTTGAACGAGGTATTAGTCCTTAGCCCAAGGTAGCACTGTAAGGCTAGGATTTTCCTTTAATTTTGGGATAAATGGAACACTAAAAATATTAAACATGAAACATAACTAAACGTAATTAAAAAACCCACTAAAGATAACACTGAAAATGAAACACTAAAAAATGTAAGAGAAATCTTGTTGCTTTCTCAAGGGAAACGTCTGAGGAGCTGCTCATCTACGTGATTTGATTGGAAATTGCTCATGGTCCTCAAGACATCTCTCTCTGATTTATTGTTTTTCCTGTTACCATAGAATATTGTTTCATACAGTGCATAGCTTAGGAGTTACATAAATGCTGGGGTGACTCATGTGACTTGAGAGATTTAAAGACAAATGCTTTTTCAAGAATTCTTCCTGTCATGGCCACCAATATTAGTTGAGTTATACATCCATCTCCAAGATCAGTCTCCTCAGGACCTCTAGCTCAATCTGAACCATACAGATCTCAATGAAAAGAATGGAAAAAGTGCAGGGCCTCTGCCCTGTGAACATCAGTTAAAATCTAGGAGGAATCTACCTCTCATAAGCCTTCTGGCCATGCAATCAGTAAATTAAGGTATAAACACCCTAAGTGAGCTTTTAGTCAGGATGCAACATAGCAGTCCACAAACAGAGAGAAACTGTATTTTGAGAGCTACAAACAGCTAGCCCAAACTCGATTAAACTGCAGGTATTAGACAAAGACTATCTCTGCCTGACAATAATTCACACGCCATTTTGCTAAGGATTTTTTAGTACCATACTACACACATTTGCAGATAAACTAAATCTCTCATACTCTCTAAAAAGAATGTACAGACACCTGCCTTACTGTTTTAGCATGGCTTTGTTTTGCTGTCCTACAGAAGTCCAACTCGAATAAGCAAACAAACAAACAAACAACCAAATTTGGACACTGATCTTAGCATCATTAAACATTTAACAACACAATTTCAATCACTTTCAATCAATATTTTTGCCAAGAATTCAAAATCTGTAAAGAAATTATAACCCAGACATCATAAGCTTGAAAGAATAGGCTACTTACTGCTAATAACAGAATCTGGAGTTAGAGCTTTAAAAATTAAAATTTATAGACCCCTAAAAACTGATGTTGGAAAGCAAAATAACTTTAAAGTACAAATATCTTCTTGGATAACCTATATATTTCTCCATAAGCCTGTATCATAGGTCTCTAGAGAATGCATCTAAATTCTAAAGTAAACTTTATTACACGTTTTCTCTTCCAACTTTGAAAACTACAGGAAGACTTGGTAAAATAAAAATACAATACCCTTTTGCTTCAACCTAAACATTCTGTAGCTTGGAGCAAGCCTTTAAGAAAAGTAAAATATTTATAAAGTGTTTTTCATCATCCTGGGAAACGCAAACTTAATCTCAGCATATATTTCAATGTTTATGAGGAGACCCATCACCAATGGATATTAGCTAGAGCTCGTAGCACTCATTATGGGCCACAAGGTAATTTTGTCTAGTAACACACTTCTGTAAGTGTTTCTGGATTGCAGAAGCACAGAATGTCCTGAGTTAGAAAGGACCCACAAGGATCATCAAAGTCCATCTCCCGGGCGTTTACAGAGCATCCCAAGAATATCCCACCATGCCTGAGTGCGTTGTTTAAACCCTTCTTGATCTCTGTCAGGGTGGTGCTGTGACCACTTCCCTGGGGAGCTGTTCCAATGCCCAGCCACCCTCTGGGTGAAGAACCTTTTTCTAATATCCAATCTAAACCTCTCTTACATTTTTGTAGCCAACTGCACGATGTGTGCTGAATATTGGAGACAATACCAAATTGAGGCCATAAAAGGCATGTGTGGATTTATGACATGAGTTTACTCTCATGTATTATTTACAAAGAGTTTTCAGAGTAGAAAGGTTGATCATTTACATACTCATTAAACCAGCTAGGTGCTAATTCTTTTAAGTAACCTGTTAATCTGAACCTACAAACTGAACGAAAAAAATAAATCGTGTTTTGCTTTGTGGGATGCTGATAGGCATGCAATGCCTACAATAAAAATGTAAAACTAGTACTACAATCTTGTTATGGTGAATGAAAGACTGAAACTCAGTTATTAAACAATTAACTTTCAAAACTAATATATGGCTGGCTTATGGACTTATCTTTTCATCATGTTTATCCTTATTTATATACATTTCTAGCTTATGACAATATTCACTTAATTCTCCTCAGATTTAAAATTAAGATCAATTTGAAACAGATTTTTTTTTAACTCAAGGTGATAATTTTGGAAGTAAACACATGTATCTTAAATTCAACAAAAGTGCATTTTTTAATATGGACATTCATATTTCATGTATCCTCATGCCTCACCAAGAAGTTGAATGTCACGTCCAGCTTCATGAACAAATTTCTTCGGTGTATCAGTTTTTCTGTAATAAATATGACCAGGCTGGGTTCCTACAGTCATTATAGCTGGCTTGTCTTGCATTGTCCTAATCTCTCAAGATTAAATATTTCAAAACTCTNTACAGTCATTATAGCTGGCTTGTCTTGAGTTGTCCTAATCTCTCTAATTAAATATTTCAATATTTCCCTCTGTTACCATGTTCCAAGCTATTGTCAAATTATATTCTTTATATATGGAGCATCTGTAAAACCAACTTCTATTTTGGTTTTGTGCAGATTATTTTTCAGATGAAATGAAAATATCTTTGGGATTAAAAAAAATTAGTGTCTATAAATATAACATTATTTTATGTGTGTCAGCCATGGGAATTGTTCTGTGTTTTAGAGGAGTATTTAACATTCCTGTGAAAATACAGAGATATTTCTTGGACTTTATGGTTAATCAGTTGTGTGAAAAAACATTTATTTGAGCTCTACTTTCGCATGTTGTGATGGAAAATGACTGTCAGATATGCCACTACTCACAAACATTTTCACTGAGACAGATTATCACCACTGGGATAACAAAAGCAATTCCAAGCAATATATCTGACTAAATGCAATTAAGTAAACCAGTTTAAGCACCAAAAGTTTATTGAACACCATGTATGATCAATCTGTATAGCTAATTATAACAACGATATAATCCTCATAGATTGAAAGGTTTTCAATAAAATCAAAACTAAATGTATTCTGTGAGGTAAGACTAAGATCAAATTTATCTTAGTCGACACATGAATCTTTTATCAAGAGTTTTTCCATAAACTGTACATTGCAGTGCCTTGAAAAATCTCTGTCCTGGCTCATAGTGCAGTGTCTCCTCCTCATTCAGGTTTTCAGTTCTGGAAATATTTTCTGTTAGCTGTAACTCTGACCACACTATTTCCCTCCTAATCCCATCTCCAGGTACCACTATTTCCAGGAAGGTGGGGCATGTCCAGTCCTCTGCATCCATCTATTGCTGTTTTCTAAGATTAGTTTGCCATTCTGATTTGCATTGACCTAATATTCCAAAATAATAACCTCTTAAATGTTCTAAATGGAACCTTCTGTGAAACAAAAGGGGTGAAATCTTGAGAAGGAGAAGATAGGTTAAAATTTAAAGTAAGCTTAAAGCTGGAGGTATATAAAGAAGCCTATATAGACACACACTGTTTCTCCAGAACAAAACACTTTGCTCAGGAGATCAAAATAAAGGAGTTAAAGAAAGTACCATAAAGACTTGACACTGGCTTGGCTAATTAGATACAGAAAACAGATGAAACTGGAAAGATAATACTTCGTGGTAATCAAAGGCATAATGGTTATAAGAAGGTGTGTAGTTTGGTAAATTAATGTATTGCATCAGCTTGTGGAACACCACTCCTGTCACAAACCCTAACTCTAATTACAATATGTTTTTTGTATATGAGGTAATTTATTATTAGTGTAGGTCAGAACATTTGAATGAGATGTTGGGGTCTGAGTCTGGGAGGAGGAGCAGACCTGCACAGCCTCAGAGGCTGCTGGTTGAGCCCCACAGTGATGCTGAGAGTACTTGCTTAAATTGGTACACAGCTGCAAGGTTGGAGAGTTAAGTGATTTCACAACTCCTTTACTCTTAGTTGTATAAAACATATTCGCCACAATTCCATGGTCCAAAATGTTTTGTAAGTCCCTGGACTTAGCCCAGTAGAGATGGTCTAACGGAGAAACTATGAACAAAATCTCGCAGAAACTACCAAAGACCCTGCTGACCTTACTGATCTTTACATTGGACTGTGAGAGTACATCTGCTTTCATTTAACATGAGACTGAAGTGTGATAAAGAGAAAGATATTACCTTTCACCTTTTTGAAATCCAATATTGCCTTTTGTTTTTTCTTTTAACCTTTAAAGATTTTTGGTATATGGTTACTTCAGTAAAGAGTCTGCTGTAAAACATATCCAGCTGATGAAACTATTGGAAAACAGAGATCAAGAAAGGTGTCCCGGATACCATAAGAAAACCCCCAACCAAACAAAAAAACCCATTATTTTTATTTCAGTGTTCATATTTTGTGTGGGGTAGGGGGAAGAAGCAAATTACTTAGTCTATTATGCCAAGAAAAATTTCCAGTATCATTTTAGGTTAAGCCATGTCTTCTGCAAAGTACTAACACTGAAACTCAACTTATTGCCCCCATGAATTTTAACATCTTGGAGAAAGTCACTTATGAGCATCTAAGGAAAAAACCTGAAGCTCAGTTGAAGGTATCTATGAACTATTTAAACCTGAACATTGAGCTGAGCACTTTCACATCTGCTTACATACCTTATGGGGGCATTTTATCTTGTGTAAATGTCCAGCAAATAGGCAACACAGTTTTCAAGTATGTAAATGGATATTTACTGACTCAAGAGGAGTACAAAAACATGAAACTAGAAAAACACAAGGGCAGATTTTATCTGAATTCCATGCCTGGATTAGAGGCTACCTTGTACCTACACATTACATGGTACCATAGCTGCAGTTCAGAGGGAGTCGACCAAGATGAAGTGGGAGATAGTGAAGAGCAGAATTATTTTTTTTCCTGGTAAATAATTTTATTGAAATATATTTTTACTATGATTGCTCAGCAGCAGTTTTTAATTCCTAGAGAACTCAGAGTGTTGGAGTGCTGGATTAAAAGGAAGCAAAGGGAACACATTTCACAAAGAGACAAGTTGCTAACTAGATTTTGTTCTAGCTACATAGCTGAGGTCAGTTAAGTCATCCTCTCTTGCAAAACCAGGAGGAATGGCTGAGTGATTAACTCATTTGCTAAATGACTGAACTAGATCAGACTCTCAAAAAAAATCATGGGATTAAGAGTAGTTGTTGAGATGTGCAGGTGCTACTACTCAGTTTCTGGAAATTATCCTCTTGTGACAGCTATTTAATTCAGTCTAATTACGCATGCAAAATTCTGTTACTTTTCTTATATACCACTCATTTTCCAAAGTAAACTGTTGTAAGGGTTATGCTGCATGTCTAGCCTATATACCTGTTGAATAGAAACAGGTAAAACCCAGACAGGAAATGTAGCACACAGCTCAAAGTAACTGTCTCAGAGACGCACTTTTGCAAATGCTTAAAGAAAACAAATAAAAAATTCAGCAGCTCTTTCAAATGGATTTAAATGAAAAACTATTGATGATTACAGCATAGTATTAAAATTTCCTTGACCTTTATGATAAAAACATATTGGATATTAAATTTTCCTGAAAGCTATGGGTCAGTTTTGGATCTTACGTAGTTTAAGCAACCAAAAAGTATTTAATGATACAGTAACTGTAAAAGGTCAAGTGAATGTACTCAAAGAACAGCAGATGTAATTGAGCTCAAACTATATTAGATCATGCAGGTCATCTTTCTGACAAAGTGGAGCTGTTTAAAGGAGTTTAATTTTTCACGATTTGTTTGGGTTTTTAAAGGACAATATTGTTGGCTGAACTTTTCAGCAGAGAGTTACAGTTTGAAATATTGTTTTAATTTAAAAATCACCATAGCTGCTTACCACTGAAAATTCACCTATTAAATGTAAACATTTCTTAGAAGCTTGGAGTGAAACAGAGGAAATGCCATTTTCTAATGTTCTTCTCGCAGGCATCTTAAAGCTTCTCATCGCAAAAATGATATTGGGTTAAAAAAGCTCTTTTCTTTCAGACTCAGATTCAAACACCATGGATCCTAGAGTTGCCACAGGTTTTAGAGCTTTCCCAAGGCTCATTTCTAAAGATGGATAGACACCAGAGGAAAGAGAGTAAACACTACTGCTTCCACTGCTAGTGCAAAGCAGTCTTACATGATAATACTCAAGTTGGACTTCTACTGTACTGAGACTCACATTTCTCTCAAAGTAACAGCATCAGGCAGAGAGCACATCATGACCCCGTCTTCCACTCACTGAAGTCTGTTTCTTCCCTAGGAAAAAATTGTGCATAAACCCAGGATGTAATTAAAATCAATCCCATATTTAAATGAACCTTGTTAAACATCTACAAAGTGTAATAGTGAGCTGTCTGTGCCAAATTTATAACCCTACTAGTTTGGAAAGACAATAATTGACTACTAAATGGAACAGAGTGTAGTGACTAATGGGGTTCACACTGAATCTGCACTGCTTGTTCTGGATGGTTGAAATCAAAAGAACACTTTTCACCACTTGGAGTCTGGATGTGCTTTGAAAACCCTAGACTTCCCTCTCTTTGATCCAATGAAATGAAGTGAAACATGTAGCCTCCAGGCAGTTTTTAGGTACTGAAAGATCAAATAGATGCTATTACAGTGCAATTTGCTTGGTGAAGCCTAACAGAACGGATCTGCTCAAAACTTACCCTGTGTTTTGCAGACCACATAGCAGAGGAAAAGGTAACTAAACTGAAATTATAGTACATTTGTAGTGTTGATCCGAATGTTACTGAAAAAGATATGTTCTAGCACTGGTAAGGTTCAAGATCCATACATTTGGCTAAGAAGCTGCTCTGGAATTCCATCTAGCCTTGCATAACACCATTTTGGGTTTGACTCAAAATGTTTGGATGCTCTTTTTGTTTTTTTTTTTATTAAAGGAATAGATCTCTTTAAATGGTTCATCACAATAGAATTCTGTGTTCAATCTATAGCCTGTACTAGTCAATAAACAAGTCCTGCCTTCTCTGCATGCATCCTTATGAATTAAGTATTGCCATGACTTTGATCTCTCTCCTCTAATTTAATTTTTGTCTCGTCTCTGATTTCCTAGAGTTTTGCTGCTCTACATGGATAATCATTCAATAAGCTTTTAGGAGTCACAAACATTTTCTTGAATGAAATGGCAGAGTTCCAAACAGCTACACAAGAGAATAACCCTAGAAACTTATTTATACAAATATTCCCTCATCATAATTTGTTTGCTATGCTTGGCTTATTTTGTTACAGAAAAATGGAGTTAACATAAGACTAGTAATTATCCAATCAAGAGTGGCATCCCGAATTTTTGTATAAGAATTTAATATAGGACAGAAGAGCTGCATTAGGAATTCACTGGAATTTGGCGCTCTAAAAGTTTGAATTGGAAATGATAATATTTTTCCCTTATCTCCCATAGACTTTTAATTCTCTATGTATAATAATCGAGTAGTTCTAAGAAATCAACGTTTACAGTGTGATATAGAAAGCATTAATTTGGTCCATTGCCCCTAAAAAATTAATGACTTATCAAATAATCAATACTGTTACTCTTTCACAGAGTTAATGTGAGAGTCAACAAAACATGCTATAATTCTATAGAAAATGCTAATAAGTTGGGAGATATTCTACGAGTCTCTGATTTTAACTGGGTCTACTAGAGCACAAAAGGACAGGAAGATTCAGGTTTGAGATTCTCACAGGCTAATTGGAAAAACAATTGATTGCTAAGACACCCTTACCAAGAACCAAACTTTTCTCTGGATGAAACTCCTTATGTTCGTGATTATTTAAAAATACAGTTCCATCCTGCTGATGGTAAAAAAACAATTTAACAAAAAGCAAAACAAAACCAATCAAAACCCCCCCCCAAAAATGAAATCAAACAAACAAAAGCCCCCTCCAAAATACTCACTAACAAAAACCAGTCTTATTTTACTAAGATAACACACACTTCCAACTGCCTTGAAAAGCTGTATGGAACTACACAAAGATCATATCCCTCCTGAAATACCACCTTGCACCACAATACCTCCGAAAAATCCTTCTGCAGAGAATAATTTGTCACCAGCAAAGAGTGCTCAGTTGGGGTCAAATTACATTTATTTGTAGATCTACCTTAAAACCTTGAAATCTGTGTAATTCTAGACTTTTCCTAAACATCTTGACTTCCTTATGATACTGGGCATTGATGTATAAGCAGCAGCACTGGATACCTGACTGAACAAAAAAGATCAGGCAAATCAGAGGCTGGTGTCAGTCTGTTTCCTCTAACCCTGTGCTTCCTGTTCTGGGTAAGTTGAATATTCCCCATTCTAGGCATGAGCAGAATTGCAGGTTTTGCATTCATTCATAAACATGTTTCTAGAAAACATGTTGTTATTCTTCTCGACTGAAACCTGAAATCTAATGCATGCACATGTGCATTCCCAGTTAAGTTATGCAAAACTGCTACCAAGCATTAATGCAACATCAGCTGGATTGATTTGCCTCTTCCAGGTGCTGGAAGCTTTTGAATCCCATTTTCTTGTTACATGAACATAGTTTTGATTTTACAGATTTAATTTTAGATCTAATTTTCAGCGATGCCTAACTGACCCAGTAGCTATAATTCTGTTTTTATAACAGACTTAGCCTTCCAAACAGCTAATGAATAACATTAGTTTCGTTCACCAGCTGCCAGGTTCTTCAAGATGATGAGGACCTGCCAGTGAGGAAGAAAGAAAACTTTTACTTTTTTTTAAATTTCAAGCTTATTTAGAGCTAAGTGTTGCTACTTACATTGAGCTGAATTCAATAAATGATTCACAATCTCTAAATTACCTGTGACAGATAAATTCTGAGATTTGGCCCGTGATACTTAATATTCAAGGTGCAAGTCATGTTGCACCTCTTTAACTAGAGCTAACACATCCTGCAGCACAGCTGGAAGACTTCCTTGAAAAACACAACTGTAACTTGGATTGCATCAACTTCTGAGTCATAATACTTCCATGGTTTTGCAATAATAACTCACAACTAAAGATCTCAGTAGGCTGCCAACCATTTCTAGGTACGGTTACTATTAAAAGACTAATTTGTACCCTTCGACAGTGATGTAAACCCCATGACCTGGGCTACACAATGTTGCCTCTGTGAGGGACTCAAGCCACACTCAAATACAATTAATTGCCTACAAACTGTGTCTTTCATTCAAGTGTGTTGAAGCATTAATTTTGATCTTATCTCTCCACAGATTAATGGCAGTGCATATTTTTATGGTGATTTCACAGGACTGCTTGAATAAAAAGAGCACTGGAATATTTTCTTGCCTACTTCTGTAGTAACTTTGGTTTTTTGCCTAATTAAGAGAAAGTATGGATGCTTAGATTTCCAGAGACATCTGCTGGAAGGTAGGTGATCAAATATTGATTTTTATGAGATGTAAAAATCCAACTTCCCTAAGATTCTCTCTTGACTCCTACCATAAAGTCTGATCAAGGAAAAAGTGGAAGTGGCATTAATGTGTAAACTATCCAGAGAGGAAAGGGTGAAAAATGATGAAGATTCTTGCTTCCTTCTAAGTAAGCACAGATTAGAGACTGGTGCTGGAGGAAGGAAATTAATTAATTAAAAAAAAACCCAAAAAAACAAAAAAACCCCACTCTTTTCTTGTCATATGCGACTGGGCTCACAGAAAGACCTCTGGCTTTAAAAAGCAAAAGAAACATATTAGGTCAGGGGTACAACAAATTTTAAGGACAAAAGAGCTACTTCCTTAACACAGCAGCCAAAACAGTGGTTTATAAGGAGGTGCTACAAGCCTTCACCTTTCTTCTGATGACTGAATAACAAAGCCAGTGGAGAATAAAAAAAATACTGGAACGATAATTGAGACAAACTGAATAGCAATATTTGACTGCCTGTCTGCCTCCATGATACAGATAAACAATCCAGTAATTGGGCAAGAATTGTGGCTGAACAGTAGGAGCTTTTGGCTTTAAAAGATCCCAGTTATTTGCCAAACCTAGAAAAAAAAATGTGAGTAAGTTTGTAGCTCCCCTTTATCTTGTAGTCTGGCATTTTATTCTTAAACCATTTCATGTATGCTTATATTCTGAATTAGTAGTTTAAGGTTACTGATTACATTAACTTACTCAGCAGTACAATGCTGAGTATCAATCAGGATACATTAGGAAATAAGAAGCACGTCTAAGTTTGCTCTCCCACTAGAATCAAATAAAAATGTCACAGTACTGCAGTCAGACAGTTCAGATATGAATATTCATTGGCAACTGTTTGTGACAGATTTATGAATGCTTTCACCTGCTGGTGGAAAAACATTAAGTTGCAAAATAAAGCTATTAAAGTAAGTGAAAAGAAAAAATAAAGGATATACACAGATGGATGATGATCTTGGAATTATGCAATCTTGAGAGAAAAGAATGGTCTTAATTTTCATATTATGAAAACATTTGTTTTATATATGCAGATTGTCAAGGTCTTAGCATTTAACTCACTGTCATCACACAACATTCACCAAACATGTGGAATGATGGGCTCAGCTATCCCATCACCACCTTGTGGCAGAAACACATGCAATGGTAATTCTTTAAGGATTTTGACTGCTATTTTCCTAAACTGTCTTAACAAAAGAGGAAATCTCCATTAAGAGAAGAGCATTTTGTCGCCCAGGATAAAAGGTTTGATTGCAGATATTGTAATAATAAAAATGCATAGCACTGCTAGAGTGCTTTCAGCCTGAGGATCTGAAATTGCTTTTAATAAATTAAGTCTCAAGATTTTTAAGAGGAAAGCATTAGCCCCACTTTAGGGGTGGGGAAAGGGATGAGGACAGAGGATAACTGATTAGTTCAATTTAAAAACAAAGCATAACACACAGGTTAGAGGCAAATAAACTAATTCAGTATTTTATTGATGGATTAAACAATTTCTGTGAGTTAAAGCACTTTTTAAATGACTTATGCTCGAGAAGCATCATGATCTGAAGCTCGTTAAAAGGTATGTAAAAAAAGTGTGGGCTTGTTTTATCATTTGTGTCATAGGAGACTTTGCTGTGTATTCTTTGCATTCCTCTCTTAAATTTTGTAAATTTGACTCCGCACTGCACTTTTATTTTTTTTTTATTGCAAACACAAGTGAAATATGCCAAAATTCAGATTATTTTAATACGCTGGTGGAGGCAGTTAAGCATTTGTATCAATACCTATAAATACCAGGCTCATATGAGTGGATTTGTGTGATACTACCTGACATAGCTTCACAAAGATAAAATCAAAAGTAACAAAGTAGAAAGTATAAGGGATCACAACAACAATTCTCAATGAAACAACAAAGTACAAGCTACTAAATGGGGAAGAAACAAGCCTTGCTGCAGTGGCCAGGTTTATTCACCCCTGAAACAGATAGAAATGTAATAATTAGAAATAGGCAAGTTTAATTGAGAAGGAAGTTTGGGTGAGTGTCTTAACAAAAATTGTATCTGAGACTGCCGTGGAAACAGGGACCAATAGTGAAGCAGGGATGACAAGAATGCAAAATTCGAAAAGGAAGGTTCAATCTTTCCTGAGCATGAATTTTTGAAGAAGATTTTTCCTTGCTTCAAAAATTTATCTGTATCTGTATGTGGAAGGAAAGACTGCATTGCCTTTCACAAACTCGTATTATTAACATGTTTTAGTAGCTTGCTGGTCTTCTGCTCTCTGAGAAGAAAAAAAACACCTAAAGCTGTCAAAGAGAGGGAGACCAGACAAGGTAACCTGCCTGGCTAACAGAGAATGGTGGTGAAGGGCAGTTCCTCTTGCCCTGAATGATCTATTTAACCTCCTGAAAGAAAAATATGACATTTGATGGAAAGATGTACTCGAAGGGACTAAAAAGGGACCAAAATGTTCTGCCCAGGTTTTAAACTGTGGAAACTATGTGTGATCTTGAGTAGTGATTGTGCAAGCCAATTGAGGTGCAATCCTAAATTGCTCTTTGCATTTTTTGACAATCAGAAATCTGAGGTGTGTTCTAAGGGGAACCTTCCACTAGTTTGTGGGTTTTGTTTTTTTCCTTCCCTAATCCCTTTTTGAGCCCATTCATTCAGCATCAACAACATCCTCCAGCAATAGTTTACATATCTCAATTAACAGAAGTGAAAAACAAAAAGGCACTTCCTTCTGGTTTAAATAAGCTGCTCAGTTCTTTAACCAGGTGTAAGCAAGATGTTATGAGTAAGACCAACTCATTATTCTGTACTTTCTCCCTACTGGTCTTCCAGGCTGCCTGTTAGGAGGGACCCTTCCTGCCAGGTGGCTTCCCACTGAACTCAGAGGGGTTCACTATGGCCCTATCAATCCAGGAATAGACAGGACTTGACAAGTTTTTTAAACCACAGAAAGTATAGAAATCCTTCTAAAACTTCATTTTTCATTCTGATGAAGCCAGAAACAGTGTCTGTAATTACATTTTTTTTCAGGTACAAAATTAGAAAATACTGAAGAACTTGTCTACCTGAACTTGGCCAAATATGGCCCAAGGACTTAAAGCCTGGATGACCATTCTTATTTCATTTGCCATTCCTTAATTTTAGATAAATATTTAATTAAATCTTACTGCAATATTATGAGAAATTCATTGAGTTTGCTTTTGAAAGGAAAACCAAGACAAAACCAAAGAAGTCAAAAAATCCCTTGAGAGATGAATTGGGACAGGAATTTTTTTTTTTTGTTTGTTCTGTTTTTAATTTTATTTCTTTAGGCATATTAATAAATCGCTCTGGTAGAATTCTGTCTTATCCATATTCTCCACACTTGTTTCCTGCAGGCAGTATAAAGATAGGCTTTTAAAAAGGAGAAACAGAAACAAAAACACTTGCTCCCTCTCTAATTAGGAATTAATGTACATATTACTTCATACTGAAGAGGTAAAGGAACACCATGGTAACCTAAAAAGAAAACTTATTCAGGGTGTGTAAAATGCATTTCTAATGCGTGCTAAACTTTCTTAATAGTATGCCAGCTCTAAAACTTCTTCAGAGTCTGCATGAACAATACTTCTTAAAAAAAAAAAAAAAGTTGATGAATGATAGCTTTGCCATATTCTATGTTTTTCAGCTTGAGATTTCTCCCTTTCACTCACTTCTGCTGTCATGAAACCTGTTTTCCATTTTATTGAATTCAGTTTGATTGTATACTCCACTCCACTATAATTGAAAACATTTAGTTCCAGATGTTGTATTTTTTTTTTTTTCCTTCACAACAAAAAGCAGTTGTGGCAAATACCTTCAAGTTCATATTTTGTTTCTCCAAATAAACATGTTAATGTTTTCTTTCTTCTTTCATGTTAATTTGAAAAAGGACAGAGCTATACTGCTTAATCCAGGTCATGATCTTATGTTTTGTCTTTGGACTTTTTAATCAAGAAACCATCGTAGAGTGGAAATACTGTCTTGGTTTCTTAAAGAGATTTTAAGCAGTGTGACAGGAAAATACAGATGAATGGTTAGATGGCTTGAGAACAACAAAGAAATATTCTGGAAATATTCTGAAAAATAGTTCTGAAAAACAAAGGAAAAAAGGTGTTCTCATTGGCTTTCATGACCAAAATTTAAATGCAATGGCCTATTCTGCATTTTCACTGTGGTTTTGCAGTAGTCAGTGTGGTGCTTTTGTTACTATGTTTTGAATCTGAATGAGCACTAGTTTTCTACAATTTTTAAATTATATTTTGAGGGAAACCTCAGACATTTCCACCATTTTATTCATGAAAAAAAGATTTTGGTAACCTGATCTGATTGTTGAATCTCTCAGTCATAACTAGGTACATATTACATATCTTCTTTGTAATAACTTGACCCACATTATTTTTACTGTAATGTTTTCATTCTTATGACTCCCATGTGAGACTGGTAAGCACTGTTTTATCTTCATTTTGGGGAAGGGAAACAGACCGAATTCTGATCCCATTATAATCACTGGCAATATTTTCATTGACTTTAAGTTCTTGTTCTAATTATCTTTCCCGTTATTATTCAAGACTGTCAAAAAGCCAGAAATTAAACTCAGTTCTCACACATCCCAGTGTATCCCTGACTCCCTCTAACGAAAATAATTAAATAAAAAATGATCTGTAGAATAATTTCTCACTGTAATACATTTATTAAGAGGCCAGAGTTTATTAAAATAGACAATAGCTTTTAACATGAAATGTGTTCTGTGTATGTCACAGTGGAGAACTTTGTACATGTTTATACCTTTTTGTTTAATAGAGCTAAATGAACTTCAGAACATCTCATTAACAAGACTTTTTCTTTTAGCTCTTCTGCCTTTTCCCAAAATACACCAAAGATCCACTTGACATATTTAAAAAAGAAACAGGATACCACTCCTGGCCTATTTTTCACAGGCAAAACACTCTCATGCAGAGATGTGGATAAAGCATTACTACAGAACAATACGGTGTGTAATTGTACGTATGCAGAATGCGCTCATTTTCTAACCAGGCTATGTGATAGCAGCTCTGACACATCTCATTAAAGGTCTATTTGCCAGACCATTCACAGTCTTGATGATTTTCAGATGTGTCATGCTATAGATGGATATATGAATTAAAAAAACATGCTTGACGCAGTGCTGATTCAAGATATGATAGAACATCCACCTCTCCCAAATAAATTAGTTGTCTAGTGATAAGCAGCATTACAGACAAACAAACACAACCATATCTACTTCTATTACTTAGAACTGTTTTGGTATGACAACTATAACAACTGTTAGGAAATTCAAAGATAATATTCTCACCTCTTGTGACAGCAGTTCCCAAAGAAATAGTTTTGATGGTTCAGTGAGCTATGATTTATATAATTGCTTTACACCAGGTTCCATCTTGCTGTAATCATGATATGTAATAAAAATATTCCCCAGTAATAGTCAGCTTGATTGCTTGGCCTTACACACACACACGGTGCATAAGGGCGAGGATTGGACTACAGAGCCCATAAACTGTGAAGGACCACACTGAAGTCCAACATACGTGGTCCAAATATTCTTTAACCCTATTCTTGCTTTGAGGTAGCTGAGGGGGAATGGGTGGGCATGATGCTCTTCTCCATAAGCATATAGCCACCTTCCACAGAAAAAGGACAGAATATGGACAAAAGGAAATCACCCAGCTTTCAATACTTTGTGCTGGAGAAGTGATTGCTAAAAGGGGAGAAGGCAATGGGTTGGGATGAAAGCTGCTAAACATTTCAGCAAAGAAATCAAACTGGGAATTGGCTTTTATAAAGGAAAATTAATATTGACAAAAGCTGTTCAATGTGCTGTTGAAAACGAGCAAGGCAATTTTCATTGAATTAAGACTGAGGAAAAACAGTAAACAAGAACAGAGCAGAATCAGAATCTACAGCAACTTAAGCACACAGAAGTGTTGGATTTGAGTTCATCATGCTGCTGAACCAAGGCCCACAAAACCCAGCTGAGCTGCTTCTGAATAAGGTTCTGTGGCCATCATAAACTCCCATTACTCAGTAGCCATGTAATCAATTTATTTACATATACTGCGAAATAATCCTCACTTAGGAAGCTTTTAAACCTGCAACTTATTTCCCACTTTTCCATTCATACTTTGGAAAAACTGTTTCAGCATAATTTTGCTCCATGCTATTTCCCAAACTCAAAAATGACAACCAGAGGTTCAAAAGAAAAACTAACTCTAAAACATGTATCTTAACAATTCCATCATAAAAATTCTAGGCAAACTTGCCCTTGTCCTTCCATTGACAGTAATAATTCTACCTCATGAGTTATCGGTTCCTCCATCATGCGTAACCACAGGGACAAAGAGATCAAAGGAGAGATTAAAAATATTTTTCTTGACCTGACTAAGGGGGATAAGCTGTAAAATGGGAGGTCAAACTTGAGGTTGTTCAGAGAGTGACAGAGGTCCTATTTTGAGGAGAGTAGTAGAAATCAAATGATGTAATTTTATTTTCCCAGTGCTTTTAGAGGTGAGAGTAGCAACAGCTTTTTGTTGCTACATTTCAGTTAATGCTCATGTGTATGAAATAGAAATTAAAACAGAGTTACTGTGTCAGCTCCTGCTTCACATCTCAAAACTCAGTCAGCTCTTTTGTGCTGGACAGTCCCAGGCTCACAGAATATCAGAAAAGCTTTGCATTTAAAGTGAGGCTGAATGAGGAATCCCAAGCGAATCTAGAGTTGCCAAAAGGTACTTGCTGGTTAGTTGTGAGAACTGATCTCTTCTAGCCACTAAACAGAGGCTGTATAGATGGCAGCTTCCTCATGCTGTTCTACTGATATGTTGAATCTGCTATGCATGAACAATTACAGAGAAAACAAAGATCAATTATTGTAGGAATTTACAAACCTGACCTATTTTGAACTTGGGTTTGTGCAATGGATATGTGGAAACTGAAATTTTCTGCTCAGGTGAAAATGAAAGCTTCTTGAACTGAGGGTGCTTTCTTTCACTGTCCCTTCCCCAGGCTATGACCCAACACCTCAACAAGACCTGAGAATGGTCCAGATTGCTGGGCTTTCTTATTCCAGTGGTAAAACTACACCCATAATTTCTGCCCGAACTGCCTGATTTAACAAAAAGAATATATAATTTAATGGGAAATAATCTTCTACTTCAAAAGACTTAAAAACAACTCTAAAAATAGCTCTTGGCTCAAAGAATATTACACTTTAGCTGATTATTTGTATTAGGATGAGTAACCTAGGTATGCACACCATTCTCCAGCATTTTGTTAACTACTTCTAATAGAGGGTTTATCTCCCAATCTTCATTCATAACCATTTAAAAACCTAATACTGGTAAAAGTATGATGGCCAGAAAATTATTTTGTATCTCTGAGATTTAGAAGTTGTCTTCCACCCTAAGATCATTTAAGCAATGATTCCTACATTACAGATAGAGTGAGCATACTATTTAAATCTGAAAGAGCAAGTTTTTCTGGTTGCAGCATAAAAACGACATAACAAAGCTCTACTTTTAACGGGCTGAAACATCTCCCTCCTTTCCTGTCTGGTCTGGACATTTCTGTGCTTTCTTTCATCCAGACCAGGCCAAGGCACTGCACATTGTGCTTGGGAGAGAGGAAGAAGCAACATCTGGACTTTATGTCCTTAAAGAAAATATTGCTGCTGCTGGGCATTTGGTTTTTTTTCTATCACATCAAATATTTATATTGGCTCAACATATCTGGACATCTAGGAAGACTGATGCTGCCTGACTGTTTCATATTTGTCACTCAAGTTGCTTTGATATATCTTGACTTTTGGCCTAATTTCATCCATGTACTCTTCTTCATTTATTGTCTATGTGCATCTAAAAGTAAATCTGGAGCATCTTGAGGTCATTAAAGAGTGTAAATCACAATGACAAATTTGCATAACATGTCAGTTTGTATCTGGCATGCCTTCGTGGCAAGAGGCTTACTAAAATCTCCAACACTCCCCACGCTTTCTTCGAGTTCACTTTTAAAAGTCAAAGCACATCACATTCTTACAAGTTTCTATGGTTGTATAGCTTTTGGAAAGTTCACAATGTATTTTATTACTAATAAAACTGATCCATACATAAACAATCAAATTTATATCGAGGCTATTTTAGGATTTTAACCTTAAGAAGTGATGCCACAGCAATGGATGAAAAATTAATAAGCTTGTATATTTTCTCAGTAAAATGAGTGCATTAAAGAACCACTTGCTCACAGAATGCATTATGGTTAAAGGAAATCAGAAAAGAACAGTCATAGAGTGATGAGAACAGACTGACCACATTCATTCTATCCGGCTATAGAAGCTGATTCTGGTTTTGTTTCCATGAGAAACATAGATGAAAATTTGTCTTCCTATTTCCTGAAAACAAAAGCAAACTTATCTTCCTTCCCACCCTCCTCCAAAATTGCATTGATTCACAAAAAGAGTACCTTAACATCCTGTCCTTAAAGGCTTTTCCTNCACAAGAAATCTACATTTAAATGGAATTTATTTGGAAAGGCAGAAATTTTCTTGCAAGTTCAGAGCAACTTAAAAAGAATCAGGACAGGGAAAAGGAAGAGAAATTTGTGCTGAATGATGACCTACTTAATTACAGAAAAGAAGAAAGATTACAGTGAAGGCAAGAACACATGCAGAGATATGTTGGTCATGAAGGAAAGCATTTGCAGATGTAGGTAAAGTTGGGGAATATAAAACATGGAGCAAAAGGCTCCAGGGAAATTGTTCTAAATGAACATGTTCAGTGTCACTCTTATTTCTACAGCAGTTAATCAGTGAACAATAAATATAAAAGGGGTGGAGAGGCATTATTCTCTTCCCAAGGGTAGTGAAAACATCTGAGTATGATGCTATATACGCTTAGAAATTCCCAAAGTATCTACAGACAAGAGGAAACTGTCCTTTTGTGTCTTCTCCACAATTCAGATGAATAAACCTGATATTCATGTTTTATATTTTTCTTTATAGACATATAGTTGGTGCTTGTCTATTCTGGGTGAATATTTAACCATGTAATGAGGAAGAAATAAAGAAAATACTTGTTATTAGCTTTTAAAATGAAATATTTTTCCTTTTTCTTTTAAGATGCTTCATTGTCAGTAACTTTCATGTCAGAGGTAAAAGAATATTAATCACATAGCGAAATTCAGCTCTTATACAAAATCAGTGTAACTTCTTTTGAGACAGTGGTCAGTCCAAATATTTATCTGTTAAGTAAATGACCCCATCACTTTCTTAAGTCAGAGATCCCACACAACACTGTTTCAGTACTTGTTAGGAAGCACATGAGAGAAAAATGTTAAAATGCATATTCAGTCAAGAGCAATGTATAATGAGCAACCAAGTAGGTGTGAATACTTGCAGAGATGATAATAATGAATATATTTCTGTGGAAGCAGGATACTATTGTAAATAGAGTGCATTGTTGGCACTCAAAAGGCCCAGGGTCTACTCTTGCCTTTGATACAACCTCCTTGTCTCATGTTTCTATTCTGGGAAATGGAGAATGCTGGAGAAATCCCATATCTATGAGAGGTCTAGCAGAGCACTGCTCACATCTGTTTGGAGTATTAGTCAACAACAATATAGTTTGAACACCTCTCTGTTCCCCTCAGCCTTAAGTAATAAACTAAAATACATATTAAAATGTTCTTCCAAGGAGGATACCACCCCGGATTTGAGTCAGCAAAGATATTTCATTGTACTACTGTTCACAAAATATATGAAGCTGTAATAGCATAAATTCAAAATAAAACATTTTCTTTGCTAAAAATCATTATGTCTTGCATAATATGCATATCTTGCCTCCAACTGTGAAGAAATAAAAGAAATTAAATGCTTATAACAAAAGATTAGAGAATGGTCATTGCACTAATAGACATTCTAGAGAGCTGCTGTAAGGAGCTGGTTGGACTCGCTAGGTCTAAGAGTTACAGAGTCTGTGCAGAACCTGTTTGAGAGGGGGGTGGCCAGACAGAGTGGTGACATATCTGGAAAAGTCAAAGGTCACACCAACAAACTGTTCAGAGCAATAGCAGCCTTGATGCACCATGGTTCTCTCAGCTGCTGCTGTAGGATTAATTTGGAGGATTCAAGAGATAATCCACATACAGAAGCAGAATTGATGTCTGCAGTCCAAGAATAACATTATTATACACATAAATACTCGCAGTGTAACTGAGCTTTCTGCCAAAGGGATCATGTTGCTATGAGGGTGATGGATTTTAATTTATGCTTTGTTACCTTAACACACCAAATACTCAGCTTCCTATTTCTCAAAAGAAGGAATTTTGGTTTGTCAAAGAGTGTTCTGCCTGCATCAGTTCTTTAGATTTATGACATGCACCAGCTGTGCTCAAGGTAGTCCATGCTGACACCACAGCATCCAGATGTTTCTCCCTGAACCATAGGATGCAGGTATTAATTAGGAAAAGGCTTTCAAGATCCTACACTTGCACATCACCTTTGGTTGAGTCTGATCCTGTCTTCAACACGTACAGCATTAATCCTTGAGCTACTGATATGATTTATATGAGCAAAAACTGTGAAACTCTCTCTCTCCTACAAGCTGGATCCTAAATGCTGCTGCTGCTGAGTGCACAAACACAGAGAGTCAGAAGGGATGCAAAACTAAGATGCAGGGCAGAAGGGAAAGGACTGCTTTCATTTGTTCGAAGAAACAAATGGAGACATTTAGGCTGCAGAAAGTAGGAGCTAGATAGTCTGCTGGGCTTTTTTAATCACTAACTGTATTTTTTACTGACCAGGTGAAGCATATGCCCAAAGTGCACCTGAAAACCTAAGGCTGCCATTTTCAATTGAATAGTTCCTCTCAGAGGCACATCCTGCACATATAAACATAAAGGCCTCTATAGAAGAAATAAATTCTACAGCTACAGAGCCTCTCGAGGGGACCCATAGATGGGGATCAGGACACCATGGAGCTGTACCAGGGCTACTTGGGCCTAATGAGACTTGTACTGAAAATCATAGAATGCTTTGGGTTGGAAGAGACCTTAGAAATTGTTTGGTTCCAACCCCTCTGCCAGAGACAGGGACATGTTTTACTAGACCAGGTTGCTCAGAGCCCCATCGAGCCAGACCTTGGATACTTCCAGGGATGGGGCATCCACAGGTTCTCTGGGTATCCTGTTCTAGTGCCTTATCACTCTCAAAATACAGAATTTCTTCTTAATATCTAATCCAAATCTCTCCTGTTTCAGTTGAAGCCATTCAGTTTAAAGCCTTTGACTTATCACTACATGCTCTTTTAAAAAATCCATCTCCTGCTCTGCTGTAGCACCATTTTAGGCAGTGGAGGGCCTCAATAAGGTCACCCAACAATCACCAGCTCTGGTCAACCCGAATGCCCACACAGGGTACAACTGTTACAGGATCAAGGAAAAATGGGTGTTGGGAAGGATGGTTGAGGAGGCCTCCTGGGATGGTCGCTTTGGGTGCATTGCAAGGGATACTTCTGGGTAGCTGCTTCCAGAGGTTCTGGGTATATGTTGCTATCATTTCCTGCTCCTGATAAAGTGCAAAATCAGCCTTGGAAATACCGGCCATTTCCAGAAGGCTCCCACCAGGGTCAATCTAAATTGCATGAATAAATAGCCACATTAATCTCTAAAAAGATGCTGTTCCTTGGGTGGTAAACAGCAATATTTAGCATTGCAAAAGGTAAAGGCTGTGGCAATAAATTTCTAAATAAATGCAACTATTATATGGAAATACCACAACAGAGCTTTCAAAACAAAACCAGCAGCTGTAGACCCAGATTTGCATTTAGAATTTACACCCTACCGTGGATGTGCCAAACTAACAAACTAGAGTTGTTAAGGAAGCACGAATAATCCCTTAAGAACCACAGGGTCCTGCAAGCTTCTTCCACGTCTTTCTTCCCCCAGCTCTGCCTTGGCTGTGTGATGGGATGCATCCCCTAAGTGAGATGAGGCTGGAGGCTGGTGGGGAGACTGCTGCTCTCACTAATTGCAGAGCGAGGGGACGTGCAGCAATTAGCTGCTCCGCTTTGGCTGCACTTTGATGATGTGACTGTTTTGATCTTACCCATCCTCAGTCTTTTCTATCAGATGCGGGAGTTGTATACCTTTGAGCTGTGCAGGATACCACTGGGCAAAGAATGCTCAGTATCTCCTTTTTTTTTTTTTTTCCTCTCCTCTGTAATCTCTCCATGAACCAGCCTTGGCAATATCCTTTTTGTTTGTGCAAAGATACAGGCACAATAAATATGTTAATTAGCTTGGAATATGAATATGAATTTCGTGTGCTGTGGCATTGTTAAGCTTTTTCACACCTAGTAAAAAGCATTAAATTTATATTAATAAAAGAAGGGATTAATAGAAATAGGCATTTGCCACAATTCATTTTTATCTGCCGCTTCTAAATGTGTGCATTTTTGAATGATAAAGCTGCCTATTAACACTTCCAAGTTTTGTCTCAGCTTCCATGTATCACAGTATGATCAGCATCATTAAGCATTATTTTTTGCTTTTGAATAACTGGAGTTACTTCACTACAGTGACTGTAATGTTTAAAGACAAGCAGGCAGATGCAATGAAAATTCATAGCATTGTAGTACCATTGCCTTCATGCAGGTTTCAATAAGGGGAACAAAAATATTGCTAATATCATTTAAGAAACATGTATGATGTCATTCTTAAAGGGTAAAGAACTGAATTTAAAACTATGCGAGGCCCAGATTTGTCAGCTATACCTCATACAGTAGTTACATTTAAAAATTCTGTTTCCGGTGTTAAAATGGCAACATCTATTTCTGAGCTCAAGGAATTGTAAAAACAGGTAACATTTGGAGGAAAGGAGAAGGTCTGCATGGAAACAGAAAAGGTACTCTTAGGGACTGAAAGTTAATTCTGAGTCTGGATGAAGCAAAATAGTTATTTCCTTTTTCAGACAGAAAATGCTGTTGCTCAGCCTTTCTCAAGTTTATTTTATTGTGACTCAAGCATATAATTAGATACTGTGTGCACAAATTGTCTCTATGCCATGAATAGAACTTTCACAGACTAACTTAAACTTTTATTTACGTTTTTGTAATCTTCATTTAGTGGTGATCTAAGACAGGAGAACCATCTATCTCATTCTCAATCATTTTCGTTTCATGTGAGTAATCTATTTGATTAGTTGATTGAAGAATTTAATGATAGTTCCTAGGAAATCCAACCAAAACAAAGCAGAGTGTCCCAGAGATGCAGATGACACAGATGAAGGGCAAGATGTGATTTTCTGAATAGGAACAGTACAGGAGAGAGGATGTGTGTCCCACATATGGAAAGTACATGCTGTTTGTATGTATTTTTAAATCTTATAACAAAGAAAGGCAGAGATCCTAAACTGGAATCATAAAAGTAATTTTTAAATGGTATTCATGAAAAAAGAGAAAAAAAAAGTCAGAGCATCTCAAGTCATAATACCTGTACCATGTATAGGAATCGCAGAATTGTCTTCATGGCAGATTCAATTACTGACTGTTGGACAAAAGTCATTCAGAGACCCTGTCAAACCTTCTGACAGAGGAAAAGTTAAGAGAAGATGGATTTTTTTGAGGCAGTTTTGAAGCACTGAGATACTCACACTAATAGATGAAAATTCAAGAAATATTCCTGGGACTTTAAAGCATTGAACACTTGAAAGAAGCCACTTAGATTTAAACTATGCCAGCATTTCTATCCGGTCATTGTAATGCACCACTTTCTTTTTCTCCTTTTCGGTCTTGAAAAAAGCCTTTTGAAAGAGTCTAGAGAATAAATATGCTTATTAAGTGGTTGAAGTTTGATGACGTATGAGAAGAAGACCCTTAAAATTTTTAAATGGAAAAAAATAATGTAGCAATTTATTGTAACCTAAATGGTGTTTCCATTTTTATATCTAGGATGAAATCCAGATGACTTACATTTTGTATACCACAAAGGAAATGGAAGGAGTATTTTAGGCAGGAAAAAGAATTGATTGCTCTGACAGCACTATCTTGCTTGTTCATATTGGACAGTACTTTGGAGCAGCTTTATAAGGTACCTTAATCAGTCAGCACTATTTAAAGTGGAATCTTTCCGAAGTGCATGGGTCAAACTGGTGTTACCAGGTGTGAACCACTTCAGTGGTGTTTCTGGATTAAGTATTATTTTTCTTCAACGAAGAAGAGAGCTAAAATATTTTGTTAATTTTTTTCCAAGTGTTTTTGTGAGTGAAAACTTTCTTAAAACTCTGCTTTTTATCATCTATATAGATTTCTTATTAGCAGGCCATAGAAGAAAAATGGTTTTGGAGAGGTATAGTAGTCTCTCTCTAAACAATAAGTGCAAGCTAATTCCTAAATTTCATAAAGCAGTGAGTAGTTAATGTACAGGAACAGAAAATTTATAAAAGTCAGATTAAATGAACGCTAGATTAACAACACATTCATTATGTAACTACTGAGAAACCATTCATCCTGTGGTGCCAGAACACCCTCTCTGCTACTAACCTTAACCCCATCTCACAACCATTTTATACAGACACAGATAATCAGTTGTGGAAAGAAGCAGTGGGATGTGAAAATCCCTTTCTGTGTGTTTTCAGAATTCAGAAGTTTGGAAACGCAGAATATATTTTACAATGTGCTTTCTCCAAGGCTACTCTACTGTGATACACACTTTGAATATCGCTACCATGATATCCATTATGGCATGACATACACTTTAATGCTTATTCTGCTTGCCTCAAGCATGCACCTGACTATAAAAGAACATAAAAATAATTCAAAGGTCTGATCTATGGATTTTAGAAATCTTTAAAGCTCTTCAAGCTAGGATATTTTCTCCACAGCAGGTGTGGCCTGGCTTCCCAGGCCAAAGCCAAGTAATACAGAATGAAGAATATATAAAAGATCCATGTATTCTGGGGAACATGATTTCCTCATCCTACAACCCTGTGCATGAAACAGAAATCTATCTCAAAAGAAGGACAATTTTTTTTTTCAATTTATGCAGAAATAATCCAATTACAACTTACAGGTTGCCCTTAGCTCTAGAAAACTGGTTAAATATGAACAAATTCAGAGTTTTTTATTAGAAATATTTATTAATGGATTCATATGTTAGAATAAATAGGATTTATTACACTTGTGTCCTTTGCTGAACTTCTGAATTCGGTTTCAGCCACTGCAAGACTACATAAAGGTTTTGATACAAATCAACTGAAATACATGAAACCAACTTTGCTTCACACTCTATATCTGCATCATTAGGGGCTTTCTTTAACTGTATTTTAAACTGAACAGTAACTATATCCTAAACTATTTTGCTGTTTGCATTAGCTTTTGAGAATCAGGGCACTAACATTTCTGGGTTCCTTAGTGGTAGATCAAATTTGGCAAGTTACATTTTTCTCCTAAGTTCTTGAAAGGGCTGAAAAAGTCCTCATAACATCGGAAGAATTTGCCAAGTTCACCAGAAGTCATTTTCACCTGGTTTTACAGCTTGAATAAGCCTTTGCTGTGCAAAGTAATCTAGCTCAGGGAAAATAAACCCCTGCTCTTTTGTTCACAGGTCATGTGCCTATTTGACTCTTGCTAGGAAATGATTTACTACATTTGCCCAGCTGAGAAGCTAAGGCACAGTCTTTGTCACTGCTTCACCTGACACAGGTTTCTCTTGTTTCACATCCATCTGTTTCAGTAAGAATATATTTCTTGGGTTATGTCAAATATTCTGGCAAAGAGGTCTCAGGCAGCAGTCAAACTTCCTAAAATTCCCTCATTTCTCCCCAGGAAATGGCTTTTTGTGCTTCCTTGTACATTGCAACCCTCACTTTTAATTTCTCTCCCTTTTTGCCACTTGGAGGTGCCTTCTCAATAAATACAAGAGTATAAACTGAGCAAGTTTGCCTAACTATCCACAACTGTGATAAATTAAAGTTAGTTAAGAGAAAATTAAAGTATTTAACTCTGGAATTAGCTAGGTACATTACTAACCGGGATAAAATCAACAAGTATGTAAAAAAAAAAAAAACATTTCTGGAGAAAACTCTCCCAGTGGAGCTTGTGCTGGCACTCTGGAGTTAACTGGATAATTTTTTTTTTTTAAATTTTATTTTTTTTTCTGGCAACCAGGAATGAAAGCCAGAAGATCTTAAAATAACCCTCTTTTCAAGGTGACAGTTAATTCCCTAGAGATGAACATGAAAATATTTTCAGTTAATATTTATACTTACAAACACATGCGCACACTACATGTGAAGAAAATGAGGATAATTGCCATAATCTTGGGGATGTACTAGGGATAACAAGTTAAAAACGATTCAGAAACCTCTAGAATGCAAAACCACAAAATAAATAACCTGAGAAAAGGAGGTATAGCAAAGGTATAGCATTCTTGCAGTGAGTAATGGTAAAGATAATAAAGTATTAAACAAAGAAAGACATCTGATCATTTTTATGTCACATTATATATGACAAACAGCAAGAGAATGAAAAATATATACTATTTTATTTTATTCTTACGCTCACGTATATCAAAATAGGATAAAAAGAAACCTATCCACACATATAAAGCTCGCACTACAGGCATGGCAGACAGGATGTAGCAGTAGTTTACACCCTGTTCAAAATACAAAATAATTTAAGAAGTGTACTTTCTCTTCGGCTAAGCTTGCCCATTTTCCCCACTACTTTACACAAAATGCTTAATACAACCTCAATTTTTCATTTACAAATGGGGATAGCAATCCCCAGCCCTCAAGGAGAGCTGGGTTGCATAAATGAGCTGAGCTGCCACTATCAGCTAGGAAGAGACCACTGAACCTGTGAAGGCCCTGAAAGGATCAAAAGCCTGCTGCAAACAGACCCAAGGCTTGTTGCAGCTTATTCCACCAGCAGCCAAAAACAATGAACAAATGCACCGAAACATGGTGGGACCAGGGTGCTTTTTTCCTTTTATGAACTTTGATTATTCAAGGATAAGAACTATATAGAAATGAATAAGAAATCTTGTTTATAAACAAGTCACTGACCATGGCAGATTCAAGCCTTTGATGGGTATTCTACACCATCAACATATGCATTTCCCTCATTAAAAGAAACTTAAATTCTATAAGACATCATTGTGGAAGGAAAAATAACTAACAACAAAACCAACAAAAAGCAAAAAGAATAATTTAGCTTGGCCAACAAACTTCTGATTGTTTTTCCCATTATCTGGGAAAGGTCTGATGTCAGGGCTCTTCCAGAGAGGCTGCATTTGAAGTGTGTCAAAAATCCAACCCCACGCACAGTAGGTCTGAAGCATTCCTCTCACAAAGGATGCCTTTGACCTCTGCATGAGCCAGCATCTCTTGAGGGAGGGAAGTTCTGCAGCTAAGGCAAACTAAGCTTAAGAGAAACACTGGGTAGCACAAGGATGGAAAAGGTATGAAATTGTTCGAATCGATCCACAAACACCTTTAGAGAGGGTGTTCAAGCCCTTTCATTAGATGCATTTGCTTCCCAGGCTTCAAAGAGGCACCTGTCACAGCTGCCACCACTGCTGCGTGCAGTTGCAATGAGGCTGGAATCAGAACACAGACAAAAATAATAATTATAAGGGGAGAAGGGGAAGGAAAAGGTTCCCTTGTGACTAAATGAACAAAGCCTGAAAATTTAAGCTGTGTAGCTGGAGGAAGGAGGAGGAAGAAGATTGACAATATGATAATATGCAGCAACAGAAAACCTGGCTCTTTGACATTTTTAGACAAAGAAACTCAGTTACTGTATAACTAAACATTTTAGATTTCAAAGTAAAACTTCTGCAATACAGATGAGACAGGTACAAAGAAAATGCTGTGAAGACATAATGGACAAGTGAACATGACCACGGACTGGCAAGAAACCTAATGAGGGACATAAAAACCTCCCCTATGTTACTTCCATAAATAATGCTGGCCAGAGAAAACTAAAAAAATAAACTGTGAGTAAAAGCCATATTTTTAACAGCAGGGTTAACTTTCTTCTGGGCAAAAAATCTTTTGGAAATAAGAAAAAAGTGTTTCTCTTTTTGGCCTTTTTAATTACAAAACAGTTCTACATACTGATAAAATGCTAATGTGATACACCAGTAAAAAAAAGCTATTTCATAACAGCGGATTACAAACTAGCTTTTAAGTATTCAAACTTTGATAAAAACTTGAAAAATATTTCAAAACATAATTTTAAGACTAGCTACTGGTCTTTGTACAAATTCTTGAGCATGAACTACTACATGAAGAAACAGAGGGAGAATGTGAATCCCTGTGTAGTTTTTGGTTGTTTGTTTTGTTTGAGAAAGACCCCTCAAATAACCATCCATACACATTCATAGTCAGAGAGAAGCCCAAGTGAGATGACATCAACTGGATGGCAGAAAAGCTGTTCTGACTGGACAGAGAATAACCAGCTCAACGCTTATGATGATTTTGGAGGAGGATATCCCACCACTTCCCACTGTGCCACATTAAGGCACTGGGATTGAGAAGAGAAAGATGAAGCAGGAAGAACGAAAAGGACAACGTTCAGTTTTCAGTGCTAACTGCTTCCCTTCTGCAGCTGCTTAAGATACATTTACACAGTTCAGCAATGAGACCCTTGAGCTTGTTTGTGTCTTATCCGAAAATGTGCAGTTCCACACACAAATTTACTTCTAGTTTGAACATATAAGATGACTTGATTCCACCAATAGTGCTTTCCTCATCTGTAAACTAGTGCTATGTGTAAGCTCATATCCATTCTCATGTCCAGTTTCAAGTTCTGCTGGAGCCTTGAGCTCTGGTGGACTCTTACTGCTGGTGGGTTTGGCATGCTAGATTTTGAGCTTCTACAGGAAAATGACTTACATTTGCAGGCAAAGTGGGGGAGGCAGTAGCTTGGAGTGTGCATTGGAGTACACCTATAATGCCATTTGTTTGTAAGACAGGAAAGATTGCTGCTGGATTTTCCTTTTGCCTGCTGTTACCAATTAAAAAAATCAATTATTTCTTTGGTCAGAGCAAAAATAATCACTCAAAGGAGGAAAGGCTTCTGCATAATATCAAATACAACATCACTAGAACAACACTGAAGAATGGATCACCTTTCAGAGGCAAGTGAGACAATGGCATGGCTGCACCAATTGCACATGTTAACGAAAAATGTGGGGTGTCATTCCTACTGCTCACACTGAAGTTCTCAAGTGTACAGGGCCATGATTGCTTCAATGCATTAAAACCAGAACAGATTTGGACTTCAGTTGTCTTTGCTCAGTTTCTTGGTTTACATACAGATACGCATCTTGTAGCTGAGGTCAACATGTTTATTAATTTTATCTAAACATTTACAAATAAATTCTTCTTTATTGCAAAAGGCACTATTGCAACAAATCATGCTATTCAAATAAAATATTTCAAACACTCCTGATTAAAAAACCCCAAACTTATCTGGACATTACATGTTCTACAGCATGATGCTCTTATTCCCTATCTGGTACCAAAATACTTTTCAAATCCATGAGAATGAAGGAGAGACAGGAGAAGAGCTGTTGTCCAAGCAAAGATAGAGACCTGAGGAACTCGTTGAGTTTAGGACTTGATAAGAAACATTTGTGGAATAAATTATAATGTTAGCAAACAGATCCTTGAATCAAAGAATCTTACTCGCCATAGGCTATATCCTTTTATTTTAAAATTATTTTAGTCCCAAAAAATAGAAAAAAAAAATCACAAAAATGGAAAACCATCTCACTCAGAAAACATAGGCTTGTGTTTTTCATCCATCCATTTTCACGTCTTGAAATCTATCAAATTTAGATAATATTTCAAGAGACCATCATCAAAGAAAAATAACTCAGCTGCTGTGAAAAGTAGGGCAGACGGCCTGCCCAACTCAGCTAAGAATCAGGGTCTCTGGAAGGATCTGCCTAAAGGAAAAAATAAATAACTAAACAGGGACAAATTCCTGGTGGACTTAAATTAAACAAAGCCTGTGTCTAAAATGATTCCAGGAGATGACCAATACAAACTCTCCCTTCCTGAATCCAAGCATACCTAGGATGGAGTTTGTAAGTCCAAATGCACAAATTCTGACTCATCGAGCAAAAAGGGCCCAACTTCAGCATTAACCATATTTTCCATACTGTATACTGAGTGTTCCTAAAACTCTAGCAATGCTGTCAGTTTGTATAAATTATTCCTACTGGATGTGAAACCATCTTTGAAAAAAACAACACAGAATATTATTTATAGCTAATGACATAACCTGAGAAAGAAATTTCCTGCACTAGTAAAGAGATGACCTGCAAATTAAGGTAAGAAATAAAGTGAGCAACAGCCAACAGGTATTTGTCAAGAACAAATTCCACCAAACACAATCCCTTTTCCTTTTATGACTCCATAATATGCTTTCCTTGGGGAAAAAGCAGTAAATGCCATATGCCTGGAGCTTAATAAAGCAGTATCTGATATGCCCATCTCGTAAACAAGCTACAGAACTTTGTCTAGAGAAAACTGCTATGAAATAGCTGCACAACAAAAGAAGTCAACAGAAAAGGGAACTAGACCAGCTTTCTGGTAAACATCTACTCAAGTGACTGATTGTCAAGGTTTCACTTTAAATTAGAAAGAAACACTATCAATCCGAGCTTCTTTGAGTTTACCCCAGTCTTGCATAGTTTGATATTTCACAGAAGACCAGAAGGATAGAAAGGAAAACTGGCTTTAAATTTGCATCAGGCTGCAAGAGGTTAATAAACCCTTTGAAAAACAGGTTTAAAATTCAAGAGGATGTTTATACTGCTTTTAAGACTCACAGCAGACAATATAAGAAGCAGTAGAGTTAAAGTGAAGTGCGGTGAACTTAAGGTAGGTAAAACATTTAAGGTAGGAAAACCTTTCTAATTGAAAGAAGAGTAAGCACTGGAATAAATTTCCTGGAAAAGTTTTAAAGAGTGGATCTGACAAACAGTCATGACTGTTTTGAGCCAAGGGAAGGACTAGCAACATCCTTATTTTTGAAGTCCTATTTTCTATGTATCCTAAAATATAACTCCCTAAATATTACTTCAAAATAGCCTTTGCATTATAGTAATAGAAATGATCTAAGAAAAAGAAATGAAAATGCTTCCTACTCAATGATATATTTGAGTTTGATTCAGATAAAAGGGAAAGAAGTATGCCACTATCTTTTATTCCATTGTCTCCAATCAGAAAACTGAATTGTTTTGAAGATAATCTGGAAGGGTACATGGTTACTAACACAAACATATGTCATCTGCTCATAACAGGGATCTTTACTGAAGTTTCTTGCTCTATTATGCCAAGAATCATTTGATTTGCAGAATACGTAAACAATAAACTTGGACTGAATTCTCCTGCACATCCTGCATTTGATTGTCAAACAATTTACTTCTCTGACAAGATGTTTATGGAGTTCACTGCAGAGAGAAATTATATTCTGCTTGCAGATATTAATTGGCATTTAGTATCACATGGAAACAAAATCTTGCAAGTTTTGTCAAGAACTGCTTCTGGGCTGAAAGTTCAGTACTTGATTTGCATATAATAATCAATGTGCATTCCTTGTTTTTTTTAATGTATCCATCATTCAATCCACTTATTGGCACACACTATAGTCCTTTGCATTATGTTACTCCTGGCAGGAAACACGTATTTATTTTGTCTAGTATTGATGGAGTTCTTAAAAAAAAAAAAGAAAAAAAATCCCTTTCACCAGAACTTCCAGGAACCAATGAAGATTCAACTCCATTTAAAATTACAAAACTGGTTAAAAAAAAATTCTTGTGTTTCTCCCCAGCCTGAAAATAGACCATGGAACTCAGTGATGCAGAGTATTTGAGGCAAGATGTAAATATTTATAAAACTGTTTGGATACCAAGTGCCTGATCTATAGTACTCATAGTACAAATGTAGAGTTTAAATTAAATTTCATGTTCTAAGTCCCTGGCCAGCCTCTAGTAAACACAGAAAAAGACCAAACACATCTCTCACTAGCTTGCTGTGACAATCTCACATTTCTCTGAACTGTGTTACTGGCTCTGCCAAGCCCAGGGTGCCAGAGCTGACCTGGAGCAATGCTCCCAGTGCCGGTGGCCAGAGCTGCCCCTGCCCTTGGATGGAGCTCCTGAGCAGAAACACTGGTCCAAGAGCAGGCAGTGACTCTGTGAGATGAATAAATCCACAGCAGCAAAAGGCAAGTTATTTAAGCCAAAATCTTTGGTCTTGGAAGTCTAATCAAACCTGATATTTAATACTGCAAGTTTAAACTATTAGCCTGTTCATTTTTTTTAAATTTCTTGGCTTGTTTTCTTAACCTCCCTCTGCTGCCATTAAAGGTATGCTATCTGTTAAAGAAAGGTAAACACACCCAATGAGCTCACAGCAGGTTTGTAAAACATGATATCCTTCAAAAGGCTAACTGAAAACCTAAAGTAAAAACAAAATAGCAATCTTCTTAGTAAAGATATAGTTTCTTATTCCAAACCCAGAGGGAAGAAGAACTGATTTCTGATAGAAAAATTTACTCCTGAACTCTGTGGCTATCTTCTTCAATTTATTTGAAATTTATGAAGAATTATCCCATCTGGGTGCAGGTTGATGTCCTGTCCTTGGGGTCATTTCAACACTCCTTCCCTATAGCCTTGCAAGAAATTAAGAAAATCTAAAGAGAGTGGAACACATTTCAAAAAAAGTACAATAATGAGTCTTGTTTCTTTTTCAGCACCATGAGTACTGTAACTCAAAAGAATTGCGACAGAACAAATCAATAATTCATCAACAGCTGAAAGTGGCATATAGTGAAAAGGGCATATGTACATAAAAGTGGAAATTTGTGTGTTCATAAAGACTGAGAGGTAGATGGGTGGACTGCTGATAAAATTACTTCAGAAACAACAACTAAAGCAGCTCTGATAACGGCTCTGTTGCACACCCCTCATATTCCGATTAATTTATTACTTTTATTACACCAATAACACAGCATGTAGATTACTGTGGATATTCAGGCACTTTATGGAAAGAACTGTATGTGATAATTAAGGTTGATCTTGAGAGAATTAAAAATCTACAAAACAGAGTTTTCAAAGCTTTGTGTTGTTAGAAACTAAGACTTCACAGTGAACAGAAGAGGAATTATTTTTGTATTCAGGGAGACATGACTCTAGACAAATTCACACTCCTAAAAATTCAACAAGATATTTCACAATCATCCATATGGTCTTTGTGCTAATGTCACTTCACAAGCTGGCTTATAGATCTCTTATGATTATTAAAATGTGTTACTAAGCTCGTGAAATTGTGAAGACAAAAAGATCAGTTACTGAACTCAGTGCACTATGAAGGCACATTTTAATTCCTTACCCTAACTTTCTGATTCTCAACTTTGTCACGTAACTTAAGCAAGCAAAAGATGCTACCTTACAGTTTGAAAAAATAAGATTTTGCCACACGGGAAGAGCTTTGTGTGGCCTCCTTCAATAAGGAAAACAAGCTCTCGAGAGTTCACTGAACTAGGTAGCAACAGGAATAAGAGGGGCCAAAACAAAATCAGCAGGAAATGTGTTAAAAATAGGAAAGTAACAGAGCACTTTCAGCTAGGGAATGGAATGGAGGTTATGGCATGGCCATTCCAGTGATTGAAAACATCAGGAGGCAAACCACACACTACCCAGAGTCCTAACAGGGATAGTGGATTTGTACGCTCTGAAACAACAGCTCTACATCTCCCATCACAGGGATCTCATCTCAGGGGTGAGGGGAAAGTATGTACTCAAGCAGAGCCCTAAGGATTAATGCAGCAGCCCACAAGGTTCAGGGGGATGAGATAAGACACGTGTCTATCACTTACCTTGCAGTAGCTGCTGCAAGTAGCAACAAACACAGCACCAATACAGACACTTTTTGTGTTGTTTAGTCCTAACAAGGATCACAGGGCGCTATAAAATTCACTGCATATTTCCTAGATAATTAGTGCACCAAGATTATTTAGATATGTAATTTCCAAATGGAAATGCTGATTTTACATGGCATAAGATTTTGTGTTCTTTGAAGACATTTACTGGTAACTTGCTCCAAAGCAAGACTCAGGTGGTCAGACTGCCATGCATGATGGTAGAAGTATCATTCACTCACACACCAAATTTCTCCAATCTGGGGATATGTTTTAAGCTTCTAGAACACTGCTTAATATAAACTAATTAATATAGGATGCAATTATTTTGTATGTTCTGTAAAATAATTTTTTTTTTGCACTGTGCAATGAATGCTCACAATCATGATGCTGAACAATTTTAGTAAATCAAAATGAGCGCAGCTCCACACAATGGAAGTCAGTCTCCTATGAGGATGTGTGCAAATGGGCAGCAAGAGAGAGGGCAGAAGTGGATGGAAGAGTCAGCATTGGACATAAGCGTCCTGGAGAATATTTCCATCACCCAAGACACCAGCTTTGTCTTTTCACTGGAGCAGTAGCTAGAAAACCAGGATAGAGCACTCCCAGCTAGAGGAAAGCATTCTGCAGCTGCGTAAGATAAGTTTTTGTTAGAATCATTCCTTGTTTCCTGGGATATGCAGCCACTCTCCCCATCAGCATCACTAGCTGTTGTCTTAGTGGTGTTTTACAGTGCAATTGTGTACTATACTGACAGTCTGATTGCACCATGCTTGCATCCTGAGTGGTGGAGGTGGAGGAGAGATGCGCTTCAAAATGTGGTCACACACCATTTTATGGTTTTCAAAACCCTTCTTTCTCTTTGCTTCGAGCAGAAACCAACAACACAACAAAATTGAGGCAATGCAAGTATGATAGAAAGAATTTAAGAAGGAGGCAAGAAGTTTCAAAGGGTTTTAGACACAAGTGTTTTACAGATGTTCAGCAAATGAAACCACAAAGTCTAATCAAACAAACATTTTCAGGCAGTTTATAGTCATGGGAAGAAAGTGGAAGGAGATGGGAATTCTAGCTTTGATCATGAAGCTAGTATCAAGGAAACAGCTATTTTCAATTTATATTTGAAAAGTGTTGTTTAGTAGATGTACCACCACCCTTCAAGGCCTCCACCCTTTATGCAAGGCAGGCTGTGGTGCACTCAGATAGAGGAGATCAGAGGAGATCATTCTGGGGCTCAAAAATAAGTGCTAAGTTGACTTTTGTTTCAGTACTATCCTAAAAGGTCTGAAGTTCAACATCACTGTGGAAAACCAAAGCTCACAACCAGGATGGTCTTTAAGTGGTTACCAAGAGCAGTGCCATCATACATTTCAGATTTTTTTTTTTTCAAAGGCCTTGCAGAGAGAAAAAAAAATATAGAGGCACACAAAACTGCTTAAGTTCAGTAGAATCCACCTTTGTCAGTTTTTATGCATTTGTTCAGAAGGTTGGTAACCAGTGTTAATTGATCAAAACCTGTATATGTAAGGAAAGTGAAATGGTAAGCAAAGTATTGCATTCTTTTGCAATACATGTATGAGATTTTACTGTTATATTTACCTAATAATCTTATTTTAAAAATAGTTTGCACTTGACTTTCTAAATCTGAGTGGACCTACAAGACATTTCTATATACCACACCTAAGCAAAGCCTAATACCAACATAGTTGAAGTTCTTGAGCTCAACATCTGAACCATCTAAATATACTGTGTCACACTTATGTTTCCACAAAATTCATATATCTAAGTAAAATTCTTATATCTAAGTGGTGCTGTGAGTTTGTAAATACATTTTTTTTTTTTAATCAAAAGGCTGCTTGATCTAAAAGTACTTGATCTAAGAACACACATGAATTGATGCTGAGCTGGAGCCTCCCAACAGAATTGTAGACACTTGGGATCTACAGTGACAAGAACCTCCTGTCCTTTCCTCACAGAGAGCCTCAGCAGGTCTGCAGTGACAGCTGTATCTTCCACAATCCTAAAACTCAGAAAAACATTTTTTTTGTTACTACAGTTAATTGTGGGTCATATGCATCTAAGCAGACTATAAATAATTTTCTCCCTCTTAAGTGGTCATGTAACAAGGCCTTTTGCTATTTTCTGATATTTAACAGGCATTTCCAAACTGTCATCTAAAAAGGTTGTGTGAATTCTTTATTCTGCTGATGGGAACAAGTGCAAAAACTGAGTTTCTTTTTGCTTAAAATGCAATGACATCCATCTTTATTCCCTTATTTTTGGTATCAGAGAGGGTAATCTCAACTATGAACAAATGATATTCAATTTATATTTTTTATGCTAAAGGACACAGACTGGAAAGTTCTGCAGAAAAATTACACTAGTTCATTAAGCAGAATGCAAGCAAGGGGGATTGATTTAAATATCTGTTTCGTAAGTTTGTGAGATTTTTTTTCAGTTTAGAGAAAAGCCAAATTTAGTGCTGGCTTAGGAAATCTTCTATGCATATGAGTCATAACTATGCAGCTGATCAGTAAGAGAATCCTGAATGGAAAGGTGAACAAGAGTTCACACATCAAGTTTTTGCACACTAAGCAGAAATAATTTCAGAAGAATATTATCTCTGAGGTTGTTTGCATCCCTTCTCTAACACTTTTCTTCTTAATGCCACACGTGCAGCCTAGAGATTGGAATCAGCTCTGGGACTCTAAATTGCTACTTCAAATGCTGGAAAATACTGAAAAGAACTCTGTGATTGCTTATGCCTAGGGGGGTATTTTAGTTTTCCTTGTCTAATCAACTTTTCTGGCTTCTTAGTACACATAAGTTGTTTTTTCACTCTGATAGTTTGCAAGAATATTAACAAGAGAACAGGAATGTATGGCAGAAGTTCTTTGTAAGACTAGAAGAAATAAATTATCTTAACTTACATAGTTTAAGGAACACACGGTTGAAATGCAGCCCATATGCATGGTGATTATTTATAGGCATACAAATTATATTCAAAAAAGAGCCAGATGGCTTTAGCAACACATCTGCTGTCTTCAAGGCAGAACTTCTGAAGCAAACTTGGGACATTAACTCCTATTATAGAGCAGTCAAGAACCAGTAGGGCTACATTTGCTTTGTAGTCTGTAAGAGTTGTATCCTCCTACACAGAAATTGAATTTAATCTGAAGTCAGCATCAAAGACAGGCTGCAATATTTTGCATTTTAGCAGGGTTATCATGCTGTTACAAACTAAATGCAAGGCTGAGAAGGTAGGTCACCACTAAGGCAGGAGCCAGCCCTCACACATGCTAGGATAAGTGGTGGTTACATAAATCATAATGCCAGCTAGCAATTCTGTATATTTTGCACTAATCTTCAGCAAAGTCACCATCCCTGAAAATCTCTCAAAATCTCATTCACACTCCACATTATAGTTTTATTTGTTTTGTTTTCCTTAAGAGAAGGTTCTCATTTCAGATAATATTGAAAAATGATTGAAAGACATCTTAGACATAAACATCAGAACCATGTGAGTATAAAATACTGATTTATATTAATGAGGTCAGGGTGGGGATGAAGTCAGACATCCATTAACTACATGCAAAATACACATTGGAAAATGAGAAGACAAATTGTGAAAGAGCCCTGAGAGCCTGTGTTCCATGGTTTCTAATCTCCACCTGGACAGGCACAACTTGTCATAAGTGCTTGAGCTTGCACCTACTGCCTCCTGTAGCACTGCATGCTACTCTGAGTAGTATTATTTCCCATTTTCATTTATATTCACCTTTTTAGAAACTTTAGCAGGAACAAACCCCCTTTCTTCTCTTCCTTATCCTCCTTTTTATAAAAACCAGCCTTAAAACAAACAAACAAACAAACAAACAAACAAACAAACAAACAAACGGAACATAATAAAAAAAAGCTGATTTTGCCTTTTTTGCTTGAGTGGATTCACTCCTTAGAATGCAGCTTTGCCCAAGGCACTTTTGGATCCTGTTTGTTTTTGTGGCAGCACAGAAAAAACTGGAAGCTGGATCCACTGCACCACGTGGATGTCCCAGTGCTGGCAGCTTCTAGCTGATGTCCTGCTAGAAGGAGGAAGGGCAGCCTCTCTGGGCTCTGGTTCTGCTCATATTCCCGAGTGGGATTCGGAGGGCAGATGGCTGCAGTGGAAGTTGTGCATCCCCTGTGAGCATGTGCTAGGGGGAGATTCCACTGCATCTACAGCTCTCTCCCGGGATAGATAACTGCATACTCCTCTATCAGCAGGGTGGCAGAAGGCTGGAAAGGTTGTTAGTTTGGAATATACAGCAGGACCATGCTGTTCCTTTGTTCAGGGCAAATTTAGCTCTCCTAATAAAATTCGAATTACGAGTAGTAGCATAGAAGTTAAAGCACACACAGGTACTTTTCCAAGTTCAAAAGTTTTCCTAAAATCTGAAAATTATAGATCTCAATGCATTCGCTTACCTCCCTTAGGGAAGGTACTACTCCTGATATTTATGACTACTCTGTTCCCACATTTTCAAAATATTCTGGAATGATTTTTGTATTGTATAAAAATAAAACAATACCCTCTGTTTCCTTATGTATGTCATTTAATTTTGTTAGGCTGTCTAATTTCAAAGCTCCCAATCAGAAGCTAATAAGAACGTGTAAGGAGAGGGAGTGAGTCTGACACCTTTGAAATGCTAATTGAATTCCTTATCTGCAAAACGAATATTTGTGTTGTACATCTCAATGATGGAGGAAAAAAACAATCCATAAGCCTGATGAAATGATAAAATGCATTTGTTTAACTCAGTAATTAAAATTAAACTGCTTATTCTAGGTTATTTCAATTCGCATGAGATGTGAAAAAAACATAAAACAAATGCTAGAGATCACAGGTCTCTGCAAAAATTCCACTGCATTGCCCTTTCAGTCGAACAAAATCAACCCAAAACTTAGGTATTGAACTCTCATGTGCATCTTATTGTAAACAGCGATATCACCAGCACGACTCGGACTATACAGAGTGAGTTACCCTGGCAGAACTTTGTCCTTTAAATAGTGGTTTTTATCATCCTTTACCGTTAACATGCTCTGTCACACACACACACACACACACACACACACACACACACACACACACACACACACACACACTCAAAGCGTGTTTTCTTCCTGCTACTGTTGGAAAGGTGAAAGGCATTTTTGTATCACTGGTAACAGCAATTCTGAAAGTTAACATAAGTTTCAGAACTACTGAGGTTTCTATGTAACACGTGTCAAGCCCCTTTCTCTATGGGTTGGAGTAAGGAACCTCTCTGCTGTACTGGCTGTCTGCTACAGCTTCAGCTTGCAATGGTAATCGTGGAAGGGATTAACTTCGGTTAAACATTTGCTTTTCCTTTGGGAGACTATGGAAACATGCCAGAAGGAGTGATTCTTCAGAGTAACACTTTTGCTCATCTCTAGACCTGCTTCCATCAGCTGCATGTGCCAAGCCTCTTCCTCCCTTTGGGAGAGGAGTTTCCATAGGAAAACTTCCTATAGAAAATTTTCCATATCAACATCATCAACAAAACAACAACACCATCAACAAAAAACCTGATGCTTCTCTTTTAACATGTAAAGACTGGGTCTTAATGGTGTTGGCTTCTTCCACCAACCCTGAAAGCAAAGGTGAGAATGCTGGGATTAGCTTGTTTTGAATCAATGGAAGCACAGGCCAGAATTGCAGCTTTATAAAGCCATTAGCAGGAGTTAGCAGTGCGTGCTCTACGCTTCTTAATATAAGCACCATTATAAATCACATGTGCTCAGGCATTCCTTCACTTCCTCACAACTGTGTGTGCAAGAAGGAAAACTGGCATTGCAGAGGGTTCATCCCCAATGAACCCTGACTCTCTGGAACTGCCTGCTCTAGGCAAGGTCTTGCTGGTTAGGCCAAACCATTCTTCCATGCACTATAGGAATATCCAAATTAATTTCTGCCTATGGTTAACTCTCAATGATGTGCTTGAAAAGTAAAAACAATGTGCTTATTAAGGCGAGAACTACAAGAAAGGTAATTTCCTCAGAAAAATTACTAAGTGTTTTATTTGGATGGCATAATACATATTTGGGGAAGGAATGAAGATGACTTGGATACTTACTAGGCTTCCTGTTCAAGAAATACCTAATAAATCATGTGAGAGATTATTTTCCTGAGAAAATATTGTATTAACTAGAAGTCAGTGGAAAATCTTGCTGTTAAAGCCATCTGTTTCCCTCCCTCATGCTCACACAAATGCCACATGCATGTGCCTGCATGAAAAGAGGAGAATGGATTAGATACAGATAAGTATTCGGAACTAGAGGATTGATTGAGTTGAAATTAATTTTAGATGCAGTGAGATGGTGTCAGCCAGGACCAGATCTTTGCAAGTCACACAGTGAACAGCACCATGTGTGGAAGAAAAAAAGTGAATTTTCCTCTTGACCTTAGGCTAAGGTTAGCAAATTCCTGAACAATGATTTAAATCCCTTAAAAGATTTCCAACCAATGTAAATTCTAAATATGCATGCAAATCTTGTAATTATCACTGTCAAAACATGAAGTATATGGACCAGCAAAATACATACTTCAGGGGCTCTGTATTAATTGTAAAATTAAATTATAGAAGTGATTGCAGAAGGCTGTAATTAACACTATCTTAAACTAAGGTCTTAGATAGGGGAGAATGACACTTAGAGTCATCCGTATCTGTGCAAAGCATTCAAATACTGATGAGCAAGGATGCATCTGTGGCCATAAACATGAAAAGATTAAACAATGGGTTTTTTAACACAAAAATGTAAATTTACCATATGGCAATAAGTCACACCGTATATGGGTTGTTTTTTTGGACAAAAATGTAGCTATTCCCTGGCAACATTAATTACATAATCATTTAATTAATAGGGTGGAAGATTAGAAATGTGGGGGGAAAACAGGCTGTTTTCCTGTTGCTTCTGTCCAATTGTTATGAGAACTGAAAATATTTAGCACAAAACTCTCTTGAAGTAAAAGTAGCCTGATGTTTTACTACTAAAATTACCTAGAAATCTTGTGCTGTAGACAGTCAGTCTGGTCATAGAAGAACGAAGAGATGCACATAAACAGTCACATTAAAATTAAAATCCATTAGAAATTCAGGATATTTCCATTTCAAATAGATGATTTGAAATGATAGAGATAGAGATGATAGAGATGCCAACCAATAATCCTTTCCATGGGCAAAAGGTGATCATCTTATTTCAGCACAAGTGTTCACCGAGAGTTTCTGAGCTTCAGGAGTTAGTCCAGCTTAGAGGCAGGTTCTCAACTCGATGCATGTGGTTGGCTCAAGTCCCCAGGTGAAATGTAGGTGTTGCAAATGTGCTTATTCCCAAAGTAGTCAAAGAAGTAGCATGAACCCCTGCTAGGAAAAACCACAGATATGTAACCCCACTTGCCTTCAGGTCAAATCAAACAGGGTCAAGGGCAATATTTTTGCTGTTGCTGTAATTTGAATAAGATGGGTTACAGATGTGAGAGAGTTGAGGGGAGAAGCAAAGAGAGGGAGGCTGAAGCAGAAGCTCTTCAGTTCGGAGATGACACTGATTACCCAAGGGAGCTCTTCTACCTCCTGCTGATCATGTACCAGTCCTCACTTTGTATAAACTGGAAAAATATCTCTGTACCCATGGACGAACATAAGTTTCATCTGTTAACTTCATATTCTTTAGTTTCTAGAATAGGTGTAATATTTCACACTCTCTTATGATATCTTTTGTTTCTATTGTTGTGAAATGTGCTGTGCATTTTAAAGCCCTAAATATTACGAAATATAGCATGTTTTGCTCAGAAAGATTTAATTATTAAAATAGCCACCAGGTTAAAGCAGATATCACTCAACTGTTACTGTCTGAAGTCTAACTTCTAGTTTCGTTTAACCTCTACAATCCTATTCAAGAATCACAATCATATAAAATCTAATTAAATAATTCCAGAAGGGATAATATTACATGCAAAGATTTCAAGATGGAGAGCAAGAATAATACTGAGCATTATTTGTCTTTCCTAAAGACAGATTAAGGATCAGTAGTAACTGTTCAGTGATAAGAAACTGTAGCTAAACCCATTTACAATAGAGATCTCCACGGAATACAAGCTATGATGCATAATAAGTTTACTATCCTTTCATAAATATGTAAAGCTGATATAATGTTGTGACAGTTTCATGCTTTCTTTCAGTTCTCTTTAATAGCAGACATAAAAAAGACCCCATCAATTTTAATAAGTTTTGGAGAAGGTCCAAAATGAGTGTAAGAAAAAGTAATGGTGAGGTTCTTGGGGAAGGAATAAAGGAATAAAATACAGCTAAAAAATTGCCTCAAACAAATTCAAAAGGCAAAATTCAGCTTGAAATTAATACTGAAGTGAAACAAAATCCCCAAATGAGCTTTGCAACAAGTTTTTATGCTGGAAGGCTGGTGGAATAGGAAAGTCAAATGACTCTGCAAACTCACAAACCCACTCAATTATTTCTGTTAGAAGTTTATAACCTGTGGATTTCCATCAAAACTAGTTACTCATCCTTTGCCATCTCAAACTGTAAGATAGATGGACTTATTTTGCTCTGTCAGTTGTGGAGCCAAGTTTAAAGCCTCAGATCTCACTGTCTTCCAGTTTGGAAAGCTAACCATTAATACCACACATTGTTATTACTTCCTTCTTTTCTTCACAATGAATGTGGAATTAACCTCTATAAATGGTTTATCTCCAACATGAAATCTGAAGCTAATAATTTACAGTATTTTACCAAAACATTTCTATTAAAAAGCAGACCACAAAGGCACATTTCTCATGCACAGTTCTTCTCAAGAAGCTTTTAATTCAATAAAAATCCTGTGAGACAAAAGTTATGGGATTAAACACTGTTTAGGAACTCTTCAGGGAATAGTCACAACGTAAGCCAGTCTCCAGGCACTTCAGGTTGCCTTCCCAAGAATATACTTTCAAGGCAGAGTACGCTTGTCTTTTTTTTCTACTGTTGTTTAGATGTAATGGCACAAACCTGATAAAATTAATAATGGAGTCCAGATGCATTACTGCTGGTTTCTGATATTATAAAGTGTTCTCCAGCCTTTAAGGCTTTATGGTGTTCCGGACTCATCCATTTCACTTTGTGAGGAGATTATTCGTGTGAAAAAAATAACAAAAGCCCCACTCTCTTTGGCAGTTCTGTATCTGCCCAGGAGGCTTTTGAACTTCCATAATCACACACACACACAAATCACACATAGAGGAACTGCAGCATTCTCAGCACATATTTGTAAACACTGCATGCCATTGGGGCCCACCTTCCGCATTGCCAAAACGTGGAAAATTGCAAAGGGCAGACCCCGAGTTCCTGCAGGCTGATGATGTCCCATGAAACAGACACAGCAAAGCCCTTACAAATCACAAGTGTTCCCTCCCTTTCTGTGCCATAACACAGGCAACCATATATTGATGAGATTTTTATTAAGGACTTCCCCCTTCCCCTCACAAATTCCTTGGATTTGGTTATTTACCTAAACGTCTAGTGAGTACCAGGATGTTGCTTTCTCTTCAGTTTGAGGCAGACTTTGATTCAAAGATGGGGTACTATTTCCAAATATCTTTCTTATTAAACATCATGCCTTTAGTGGAATATATGGAACATGGAATTCCACCACCATGAAGAGAAAAGGCATTGCCTGCTGGCAGCACAGCTACAAGTCCATTCTGGAAAGGATAGCGTGTCTCTTGGTTTGTGAAGTAGGCAGGCAGATCAACCCTGGACTTTGAGCTCAGATAATTGTGCTTCCAAGGAAGCTCTCTGAGGGCAAAAAGAAGGGCTTGAGGCAGGCAGAGAGGAAAACAATAGGGATCAGAATATCTGAGAACAGAGCAAAACACCAGAGCTTATTTAAAACTCTCAGCTGATTTTTAAGACTCCTAGCTCCTTAGTGCCTCTCTATTGCTCCCAACTTATGAGAAATACACTGAATTGAAAATAGTTTAATATATTTTAATAAAAAAATCCATATTTTTTTCACTCTAAGGTGGACTAGAAATCATCTAGCTGTTGCAGAAAATTTCAAGGAGAAATTACCAACACTAAGCATCACTACAGGAGAATCTGTGCCTTGTTTTCAAAGGGATAAAAAAACCCCATATATATGTACATCCACTGAGGAAAGGAGACTTAACATCTGCATTCCTTTCAAATCAAAGCTGACATTTTCAGGGCAGTGATTTTACAAAGAACCATCAAATGAAGGCAGGGGGAAGTAATCATAGTCCTTGCTCAAAAAAGCAAAAGAAAAAGGGAATTATTTTTGTAGTCTCAGTCACTAAGAGAACTCATTAACTTATATAATTTAATTGTACCCAGCTGAAATGGTAAATATCATGATGGATTTTTTTCTTATGGGTCATTACTTTTGTGGTTAAGTGATTACAAAGAGATATATGAAGCCTGTGGTGGTATTTAGCTTTTAAATATTGAATTTCTTTGCACCTCTAATGCAAAGTGGAAAAAGCTAATGCAGATTGGTTTTTTGGCTTTCAATACAATGCAGTTAAAGTACCCCTTGCAGATATTTCCCAGACATAATTCTGCACCATGAGTATCTAATAAATATGCTTTCCTGGAGGACTTATAACCCATTGAGCACCATTTTTTCCTTTTGTTTTTGCACAACAGATACTAAAATTCTTCTGCAAGAGGAGTGGTAAGTAATTTTCACTACAGAGGACAAAATATAATGCTGGATACAAAGGATGACTAGATGAAAACAACAAAAAGAGGAGCTTATGTTGGTAGGGGTCTTGCTGTCCATAGTCCCTGTTTTAATTGAATATTTATCAAAATCAAAGAGTAATACTCAATCAATCTTTATTCATCTGCCCTCTGAGACACTACGCTGCTGAAAGCCCTGTGAGGGTGTTCCAGGTACATTGCAGCAGCAGCTACAGCTGAGCTAATGCAGCAATAAAGGCTCATGACAAGAGGTATTATTGAGGAATATACATTTCCATACAGAGAAAACTGTATGGAAAACACTGTACAGAAAAACACAGTTTTCTAGTGTTGAACCACAACCTTGAAGTGGCAACACTGAAAAATTAACAACCCCTGCTTAGATATGATCTGCCTTTTTCCTTTTTTTTTTTCTTTTTTAGCTCTTGTGGTGCGTTGAGTTTCTGAAAAGATTCGAACTTCTGTGGGAGAAAGAAGACAGTAATCAGCTAAACTTATCAGCTCCCATCACTTCTCAGAGAACTAACTTCAAAATTTTTTTCTTCAAAAATTGTAATGTTATTTTCAACTGTGCGTGTTCAATTCCTGAAAACGATGTCTAGGAGATGAATCCTAGAAGAATATCAATGTAATTAAAAGAAGCAACAAACCAAACAAAGCCCCTAACCAATGAAACAAAATAAAACCCAAATTCTCAACTTGTCTTCTATAAGATAGTCCTTAACAAAAAAGTTTCTACTTGTAACATTAGTGAGAATTGTACTAAGGGGGAATTATTTCAAATTGAAAGAGAATAGGTTTCCATTAGACATTAGGAAGAAATTCTTTACCAGAAGCGTGGTGAGGCCCTGGCACAGGTTGCCCAGAGAAGCTGTGGATGCCTGGAAGTGTTCAAGGCCAGGTTGGCTGGAGCTCTGAGCAACCTGGTCAAGTGGAAGGTGTCCCTGCCCATGGCAGGGGGGTGGAACAAGATGATCTCTAGGGTCTCTTCTGACCCAAACCATTCTCTGACTATTTACAATTTGCATGAACTCCTCAGCCCAGCAAGAATTACAGCTTACAAAGCAGCAACAGCAAGGATCAGTTCGTGGAACAAAGCTGAAATCTTATCTCTTATAATAAACTCTACGACAAAACCATCACAGTTAGTTTGTAATGAGTATCCTCCACAGTAATTTGTTTGAGCCTGCACTTCCAGCTGCTGGACCAAGTCAATGCAAATTAAATACCTTTTTTCTGACACAAGGGTAGCTGCTAGATTTACAGCAGTAAAATCAGAGTCTCCTAGGAACAAGCCATACCTGGCTCCATTTCAGCCTCTTTTTACAGTATGATTTAGAAGAGTCTTATGGGTACTCAACAGTGCCAATAGAGACTTTCTCTCACACTTGGTACACTCAGTCCAGTGAAAGCTTGTGCTTGTCAAGCTGTTTCTTCTAAAAACATATAATTTAAGTATTTAAGTATTCTCCCTCTCACTTCCTCAATCTGGTGTTTTCTTTTCTTAGGAGCTGGTATTTTACTAGATATTCTCCCGCTTCTCTAGCCTCTCCTACTTCACAGAAGTAGTTTAGCAATTTATCATGTTTGTTTGGGCTTTTTTAAAATTTTGTTTTGCTTCGGGGTTTTTTTCCTTTTTTTTCCTTTGTTTTTTACTACTTTGTTGATATTTACCATTTTTTCACTAGCAGATATTTCCATATGTAGCTACACATCTTTCCTTATCTCAAAATGTTACGAAAGTTTTAATTCGTTATGGGCTTTTCCAACATCTCCAGTGAGCTGCAAATTATGTTGTAGCCAGCTGAAACAAAAGAATGGAGTCAAAGCCAAAGCTATTCTCTTGCTGCTGTATCGCATTCCACCATCAAGAGGATATGAAGTGTTTTATGTTCCTTGATCTTGTCAACACCCTTGGGTTGAGATAGGAGGTTAAAGGGAGGTGACAAGGTTAAATGATTTGACTAACATCCCAAACAAGGCTCAATGTGATTATGAGCCTGCCTCAGCTTTCTAATAACATATGTAATGAGGGAGAATTGGAAGCTTCCCACACCAACAGCTCATGCAGAAGTGATTTGTTTCTCTCTATACCCTGGCCACAATAGGCACCCATATATTTCCTTTAAGAATATTGTCATGGCCCACTAAATTACCCCTGGGCAGTGCTATCAGTGGTGTTCCACTTTGCCCCTTTATTTCTTTCTGTGACATTACTCTGCACAAGGGTTACCAGAAAGACAGATGAAGTAGCAGTAGATGGGTCTCTAAGGAGTGATATATAGTAGGTACATAATAGAAAAAAGTGAGGATGGTGTTGTAACAGGAATTTTCATTTCTTTCTCCTCATTTCCAGAAGAAATTCCAGACATTGGAAATTTATTGGGCCATGGTTATCAGGTTTATATTTTTTAGACTCTAGCTTCTTTTCAGGGAACTTGACTCCCAATGGTCCTGTACTTTTTCCTCTTCCATTTTATTTTCTCTCTCACAGTGGCAAATCAAAATTCTCAGTGGAGGAGAGAACTCCTGATAAATTCTCTTGTCATCATATCAGATAGGATTTTTATTGACATCAAAGTCAGACAATGAAAAACATGCCAAAAATTGTGCAAGAGCAGAGTTTGTGAACGGTGCAGTTTGACTAGCAGAAAAAGCAGCTGCTCTGGCAGCCAGGATGTTGGAGAAATGTCTGGCAGCTTTTAATGTGGGTGTAAAAGTTGTCATGTGAAGTTGCTTTCGACCTGATGGATTTAATAGTTCCTCAGAGCCATCATGGTCTATCACCTCTATGAGTATTAAGGGACTCCTAAATCCATGGATAGATAATTTGGCTGCCGCACTTGCACCATAAATCCACATCCTTAAAGCCTTCATTAAATTTGTACAGACCATTTCTTAAGTGCAATTAACTGTGCCTTTCTTAAGAAAAGAAGTTGATTTGTTTCCATCTCCCATAGACCCCATTATTTCCCCTCGTCCTTGTGGAAATAAGAATTTATCTCCTGAAGCTTGTTTAAAAGCATATCCGATTGCTGGGAATTGGAAATTGTTTGTAACTTTTGCACTCCAGCTGTATCACTACAGAGCACCAAACAAAGAAAATTTCCCCAGCTGGGTCCTAGTTTGGTTGAGCTTGGCAAGGTTTATGAATTACTGACATAGCTGCTGGACACATCAGTTTGTGGACAGACTTGTCCCATTGATTTATTAAATTTTGCACTAGATTAATTTGTTTCAACTGTGGCAACATAATCAATCCACTTTATCCACAGTTACTATTGGGCAGCCAAGCTAAAATTTACAATAAACTATTAAAAAGTACGGAAATCTGTGCATTTTGATTCATCACAATCTATCATCAAAGGTTAGCAGACCACACAAAAATCATTCCAAAATCATTATTTCTAAAAGTTACTGAATAATCACTTGAAAAATATTAATAAATTTCTACTTTGGCAATAAAATTTCTGAAGTAAAGCTACCATGTCATTTAATACCCAGTGATGCATCTTTTCATCTAGTTTAAACCTGCACACAACACAAATTCATGATTAAAAAAGCACTAACAAGATGTTCATTGCTTTATTATATGAACCAGTGTTTTCAAGAAAACATTATTTGCACAAATACTTTTCATTAAAGTGGTATAAGCTTGCATAACTTGCAGTACCTAATGAAATGAACTTAGATACTCTAAATTCTCACTGCCTGGGAAACACTGTGCACCTTCAGAATCAAATACTTACACAGCATGTACAACTATCTCATGTTGGTTTTGTGGAAGGAAGTTAATTTGACTGCATGAATAAAATAACTTACTTTCTTAATTAGACATTTTAATCAGAGATCCATTAGCTAATCAGAGCTAATCAGTGTTTCATCAAGACTGTAAATAGGCAACTTGGGATAAGATGGTCAGGACTCACAGGCTTGCATGCATAATTGGAAGCTGAGGATATTCTTTTTGAAGGTTTATCATTGAAGAAGGACCTAAAAGATTCTCATCATTTTGATACACAAAAAAAAAAAAAAATTGAGGACAAGAGAAGTTAGTCCTCCTTACCAGCAGCTCATTACAGTAATTTTGAAAAGTGTATGTGAGAGAGAAAATTTGGATTCTTTTCATAGTAATTCCTGGCCAGATGAAAGTGAGCTTTAGAATTCAAACTACTGTGGTGCTGGGAGGTCAGTCAGCAATATTACATCAGTATTTATATTTAATCTGGGATTTTTAACATTCAAGCCCTAACTGAATCTCTGCAAATGCCAACAGAGCATTCACAGAATGCTTTTCAAAGCTGGGCTTTCACTCACTGCCTCCTCAGATTTCTTATCTAAGATGATGGCTAGTATTTTTAAGAAATGAGTAAAATCAAAAGAAAATCAAGGGTAATAAGAAAACGTACTAGTTTGCTTTATGGATTGCCAGATGAAATACTTACAGCTACTTTTGCACCAAAGTATATTTTTCTCACAAGGAATACCTTAATATTAACTGTATAATTAACACTGGCATTAACTGTAGTATTAACTGTAGTATTAACTGGGCAGTTGTCTGGCAAACACAGTTCTCTCCTCCTCTGATGCCTTGGGCTATCCAGGAACAGGAAAAAAGAGATAGCATAAAAATTAGGCAATCAACCATATGTAAGAAAAGACCTACTGTGACTGCTTCATATTCAACTATCTCTTAGAAATTCGCCTAAAATCTGGATTTGTTAATTTCACCTTTTTTGTTGTTTTCATTTAAATTTAAAATATAAGTTAAAATTGGTGTCACAAACAAATCAAATAGGATAAAAATTTCCAGAAAACTGAAAATTCTTTTGATGGGAAAGAGGGAAAAGCCAGCCAGGTCAATCTGCTCCCCAGCATGAGACAAACTGAGCAAAGCTTTTACTGATTTTTCAGCCTCCTTGGGATCAAAAGGAATCCTATAATGCAGAAGGTGGAAATTTAATTTCTTCCTCATCACCAAAGTACTGTTGCATTATAAAAAAATGCTGGCATTTAATGCTCAAGTTAGTATTTGCAAACTAAAACAAATCTAGTTACTTCAACAAGATGCCATATGGTCTGTGAATTCACACTGTGCCAAGTTGGAAGAGTATTTTTTTATTACAATGGATGCCAAAAAACTATACAGAGTAGCTCAGCAAATGTATTGTTGAAACTCTCCACAGAAGTTCAGTTTCACCAGATGAAATTAATGGAAGACAGAGGAAATTATACAGAAGTTAAAAAGAAGGTGAAATGAGAGATGGTCCCAGCAGAAAGTCCTCATTAGTTAGACCTCTGACAGTGGAAGAAAATGGCCCTGCCAGAGCCTGGCTTCAAGTTCCCCTGAGCACCACAGAAAGGGGTACAAAAGAACAGGGCTGAGCTTCCTCGGTACTCCACAGGCAAGTTCCTTCTTCTGCCAGAGCTTTTTGCTCTCCATTGGAACTGCTGGATACAGGTAACCAAGTGTGTGATGGTGATTCTAAGCAGATATTGGGCATTTTCTTCATTTGTTGGGATGGTGGGAGCAACACCTATTTCCTGTGTTACGTAACACAGATATGGTATAAAAAACAGAACAGTAAAAACCCCAAGCCCACACCAAAAAAACCCCACAAACTGCTTGTTCTCCACCCACTTATTCTCAGAAATTTCACCTTTAAAATGAGCATGATAATGTCTGATAATCTTAAAGCTGATCAATTTTTTTTTTTCTGTAGGTTATATCTAACATTCTTACTGAACTTTATTGAAAGGTAAAGCAGTATATTACCACAAAGCATTTCAACACTACAGCCTTATTATGTACTGCTCTGGAAGACAGAGAGAACACCAAAAATATTACTCAAACAGCAACGAGGAGGCTGACAGAGGGAGGGAATGACATTGAAAATTGAGGTCTGAGTTTAAAGGCTCATTGAATTTTCCTCAGCAAACAACATTAAGCTTTTTTTGTAGGGATTGTTTTTTCTTTTTGGTGATATGAGCAGTTTTTCCAGCAGGAACTACATAAACTACTACTTCATTTAATCTAACACAGCCAAAAAGGGCTTTAAGAGGACAACGTGAATCAGATTTAAACTAATGACCTAGATAAATCTTACTAATCACTGGAGCCACCTAGTTTCAGCAGTCTCGTTGAGAAGAAGCTGCTTGCCCTCTTGTCTGAGAATCTTCCTGGACAGCTGGAAAGCATCAAGCTTTATCTACAAGTCTCAAATAGTGCACAGCATATTTGTGTTTACTGGACATCAGCGTTGCTGTTAATCAGACTCTGTGGCCTTGCTCTGTGAAGAAATCCCTCAAACTGCTCCTAGTCTCCTTGCCCATCATATAAGAAATGTTTGCTTTCTTAAAGATAAGCTGGGAAAAGATATAATGCAATGAATGGGGGAAAAGTACCTATTTCTATCTATTCAGATAGACTTTGCTAGTTCACCTGAGAGTGACACAAGAGTAATTGAGATTTGATAGGTTTTCATAACCAAAACACAAGAAACATAAGTATGCAGAAAAGAACAGGCAACTTAACTGCAAAACCTAAAGTAAGGAAATAAAATTCCTCCTCTGGCACTTTTTTCCAGTGAAAATAGATAGATCAGTAATTTCATATATGAAATGCTGTCTTCTCTTCCAGCTCCAGCAGTACCTCTTACCTTCAATCTTTCTGCTTTCTTAACAAATGGGGAAAGGCAGCACTCACGTGAAAACAACCCTTTTGATCCTCAAAGATGATCAAATTAAGGTCTGGCTAAGAGGATTTTTAGGATGAACAACACTAAATACCTCACACTGATTATCCATTGTTCTTCCATCTGCTAATGGCCAAGGGAATATGCACTTCTCTAATGACTGTGGACTCAGTCAATCTAATCCGTGTACTTATCCTCTCTGTACTTCGGGACTGCATTATAACACATGAGAAGATGAAAGGAGACTTAGAAACAGCTCGAGTTTGTTCCACCCCATTACTTAGAAGCACACAGCCTTCCTATCTCACCACCTGATGACAGCAGGCACTATATTGCCTCCCCAATAAGCACTAAATCAATAAAGGCTCACTAGAGCTGGCCCATTCTGCCTTCAGGATCCTCTCTGACTGAGATACACACGTCCTAAGATGCAATCCCCAGAAATAAAATAACAATAAATAACCCAAGATGTAGGAACAAGATGCAGAAATTCCTTGGCAGCAGGGACTGCTGCAAGCTCCACTGGTATTTATGGTTCCAAGCCCACAAAAACCTGGGCATATTCCAGCATCCCTGTTTCAGCAGGACTCCTCTGGGCTCAGGGGGACTGCCATTATGCAATCAATTTCATGGCTGGAATCTCAATACATATCATTTAAACAAAATAAAATTAAACTGATGGGTCACCAGGTCATTTGGAAAGAATGCTTTTCTGACAATCCATCCAGCCTGCCTTTTCTTTGCTACCCTAATCTCCATCCTGTAAAGCAAAGGAGTTAGAGTCATTATCTGTGTTTGTGTTTTATTATGTATGGTCCTAAGTTAACAGTGAATTCTCTTCCTGGGTTATCATAAAATATTACAGTGGTGTCTGGTCTTGCTACTGCAGTAAAATGTCTTATCACGTTCATTCTTAGTCCCTGAATTCATGGGTTTTAAACTAAAAATAAAAATGAGGCTAGAAGTTTGCAAACCAAACCAGAGCCTAAGAGAAATATTTTAAGCTGAGATGATTAAATATGATTTTCCCCTTTACATAGTCAGGCCTCCTGTGTATACATCTATACATATGTAGATGAGATGGACCCTTTCGCTCAGAACCCTTTTGTCATGTTATTTTTGGAAGACTGGTTTGCTTTCTGAAAACAAACTGGAAGTGAGATTAGTTTAAAATATGTTAGCTAGTTTCAAAATAAAAATAAACTAAGGCAGACAGAAGATATATCAAGGAGGTTTTAACAAAACTATTCTCAATATATTCTACCCAAAATATCCATTTATCTGAATTTGTGGCCCTCAGTCTCCATATGAAATCTTCGTGACTACAGATTTTTATATCCAAGCCTTTAAAAAAGCCCTGTTCTAATATGAAAAAATATTATTTCAAAGAAAAGTTTGAGAACACACCACGGTGCCAAGTTCTCTCTATGTTATTTTGCAGCACCTTATATTCATGTCATTGTTTTCTAAGTAACATGAAGTACCTTCCTGTGTTCCCCACCACCTTAATATCACACATTCCAGGATATTTTAGCAGTAATTAATTTCAAGTGTGCTTCCCTCACCATGTAAAGAAATACCACGTCAGAGGAAACCACTTGCAAAGAATGCATTTTAAGAACAACATGTTGAGATTAGGCCAAACATCTCTCATGCATAATGCAATTGAGATTAGAATTTTACATAAATGATGCCAAACAATAGACATGGGTAATAGGTAAGTATTTTTATATATCTAGTAAGAAAAGATCAGGTAATAAACAACTGTCTCTCACTCTTTTTGGTATGATACATGTTTCTCCTCTGGAAGAGCAGCTGCTCCAAATCATAATGACAGTTAAATACTTCAACATTGAATTCCTACCCAGCTACAATCTAAGGAGGTAAATTTTCCTATTTCTCTAACTGACAGCAAAAGCTCTGAACAGACTGAAGCTCAGATTCAACACCTGTCCAAGTAAAGAGAAGGGCACTCCGATCCCAGCCCCTTCAGCCCCCAAAGCTGCCTGAGAGCATTCAGTTCTCGTTTCCCACAGGAGCAGAGAATGAAATGGCAAATATTCTTGGCAATAGAGCCTAACCACTAATTCAAGTGTGAGAAATACACAAACTATGAAACGTTCCAGATAAGCCAAGATCATTAACTGGAATATCTTATCCAGCTCAGTTTCATTTCTATGAATGGTTGAGTCTGACACTGCTTTGTCTTTATGCCCACACATGGGAGAGAAAATTGGTCTGAACTGAGAAATGATTCATACAATGATGATTGAGTAGTGAACAGTTTCTAGGTTTTTCTGAACTCCTCAATCCTGGGTTAACTATATCCTCAAAAGACTTTAAACAAAACCGACAGCTAGGATAAAACTACTTGCAGAAGGCTGAGCGTTCAGGCCTCAGGAAGGGGTTTGTCCAAGTAGACTTGGATGAGGTACTTCACATCAATAATCACCAAAAGCAGCAGTGAAAGCAGCATCAGCAGGAACTAAGAGAATAGTTTAAAATACACATTTTATAACCTTTTACAATCTAACTATTTTAATTATTCAATAAGAATTCAAAGTGGGAGGTTAATAAAATTTATCAGTAGGTGTTCTTATCAATGAGCAGAGCTGTGAAGCCTGCATGATGATCTATCAATAAACCAAGAGGGCTGAAATCTTTCATTAAATTGTAAGAAGAAATGTATGTATTTCAATCCAAAATACTTGTATACACTAGGCTGATTTCAAGGGCAAACACAGTTGGGGCTGAAAACATTACAAGTGAGAACTAATTTTCAGCAGAAGCCTGTGGTGCTAAGAGAGCCAAAAGTAGAAATTAATCAGTTTTCATGGCAGATAAAAGGGGTCTTCCCAGTCTTCACTAGAGAAATGAGCTAGATGACTCAAAAAACTGGTTTTATTGGCCCAACTGCATACCTACCACACAAAGGAAATTAATTTTGCAAAGCATTTTGCTCTCACTTACTTGTGTATGCTTACACATTTGTCATTCTGATAAAAGTTCTTGCAATATGATATAAATTATGTGAATACGTGAATGTGAACAGTACGCTCGTAGATAAGTGAGTTTTAGCTCACAGTGTATTCAGAGATCAAATGCATTTCAGTACAAATTCAAGATGCTTATTAAGTTACAAGTATTGCTCCATGGAAGAGTAAATGTACCTTATTTTTTTGTTTTTTCTTTTTGTCTCACTACTTTGTTATAGCATATGTTGTATATACCATTTTGTAAATGTGATTGCCACCTTGGATAGGGAGTTCCTTCAAAATTATGATTTTTTTTAGTTGGTATTTCAAATTAGAAATAAGCTCAAAGGTACATTCAAGTGTTTGAAGTCAGAGTAGAGGAAACAGTAAAAAAGATTCATGTGTTTTTAGCCTTCAGACCTTTTAGGTTATATTAATAATTCTCCAATTGTAAACCATGATTTGAAGAGACGTTAAATGCTTGTGGAAGACTAAGAAAGACACTTTACTTTGTTCTCAGGAGCCAAATACAGTATTAAACAGTGCACTAAGACTTCTCATCATTTATTCCTAGAAATCAGAACAGGAAAGAAATTAACTGAAAACGTCCAAGAAACAAAGCTGAAATTAGTACAGTGAGAAAGAGCAGAAACATTCTTTCTTGTTCTCTCACCCTTCCCACTTGTTTTTTTTTGGGGGGGCTGTTCTTGCTTATGCCTGCAACTAAGAGTTAACATATATGCCATGAGAGAGCTATATCAAAATATTGCATTAGGATGACATTTCAGATTGCTGTACAGCTCTTCTAAAATGATTAAAGCTAATTCTAAGAAATCAGAGTAATAGCTGCTATTAAAAACCAAACTCAACTCCTGGGCTTCCTGGAAAGTTTGACATGACAGATATCTGCAAGACATTAATAATACAGAATAGAAATTAAGAGATCTTGGATCTGTTCCTGGCTGTGATATAAATTATTTGCGTTCTCTTGGGAGCAGGACTAAACTTCCGTGTATTGGGGCAGACCTATATGGAAGGATCCAGACTTCTATGAAAGCCTGGTCAAGGCAAATGTCTAAACATATTACCTGCTAAGGTAGGTACACACTGGTTCGTTGCCTGTAAGAATGAGGAAAAGCATTTGCTTCCATGTAACCCACGAAATCTTCCAAAAACATATGCTTATGCCTACATTCAGGCTGCTGAGGATATGTGCTCCTGTGAATGCTGCAGCAGGGCTTCCCTTTAAAGAGCTCACTGCTCCAGTCTGGGAAGAAAGCCAAACCCGGAGTAAATATGAAGAGTTCAGTGCTGAAAACCAGCTCGTGAGAGAAGTGGAGGAGTGGCTGCCTGCAGCCATCCTTGCAAGATCCACTTTGTCCACAGCCGAAAAATTGTTGATTGGCCATCACAGACATTGCCAAGAGCACAGGAATAGAGCAGGGCAGTTTCCAAAACAACACATGGATGCATGCATTTTTGTCCCCTGCTGAAATGATTAATGCTTGCAAATTACATTCATTCTACTTTTTCTTATTTTGGGATATTTATTTAGGAAGAAAAGGCCCAGAGCGCCAATTTTAAGGAAGCCTTTTCCTACAAAAATATAATAAAGTTTCGTGAAAATTGTTAAAAAAAATCTTATACCACTTGCTGAAATTATTTTCTTTGCTTTCCTATAAGTGTTGTCCTAAAATTAACAGCCTTCTAACAGATGCATTGGCCTTGGATTAGTTCCTCTAAGTGTTTCCTTCCAAGCAGCCTCTCCTCCCATCTTTTGATAACCTTATTACTTATTTTGAGTGTGTGATTTTTGCAAACTTCTGCGCCAAGACATGGTTATAACAGAGAAACAACTTTACAGATGGATGTTAGAATAATGGCTGCAGCGCAAGTTCACTGTTTCACTATGAATGCGACCTAATTTGGGGGAAATTCCTAGTTTACCTTCAGAGAAGGTAGAAACCTCATCAGTTCTTGCACCATGACTGTTCTCTGGTGCATGCAGCATGAAATGGTTACAACAGAAAACCAGACAAATTTTGTTCTAATTTTCAGGCACGTGATTTCCGCATTGCCTACTTATTAGAAAATGGGAATGAATTTTGAGTCATTAACACACACTTACAAGCTGTTTTACACCACTCTATCCTTTCCATATTCAACCATTTACAATGAGCATTCCCTTGGCAAACCTTTGAAAATTTTCATAAGCATACCATTAAAAACATGCACATGACCCATTCCCTGGAAAAGGACTCAAATATATCCCAAAGGTATGCAAGTTTATCCAACCACTCCTCCTTATTAAGCAGTCCTTCGTAACCTCCCAAGCAGCACACCAGGGGAACAGTTTCCATCCCTAAATCCTGACTCATTCTATCCCCATTATCACTGGTGGATAGCAAGGACACAGCCTTTCTGTCAGTGAAAAGGTTTTCAATATGAAATACAAAGTTAGCAGAGATCCAGCGGCTTCAAGCTGGAAAATTAGATAAGCTCAGTTGCTAAAACAGTTAAAATCACAATAAACAATTTCCTAGAGGCATGACAGCAACTGAAATCCCCAGAGTCGTTATCTTCTTGTGGATATACTTGGACTACACAGGAAGTTATTGGCTGATGAAAAAAATTCCTCTGTGAAATTATATAGCCTCTGCATTGCAGGAAGTTGTCAGCATTATCAAATTGCTCACTCTGACATGAATAATAAATCTACGATTCCACAGAACAGTTCAGTAATGTCACTTATATTTTTCTGAGTTTTATGAGGAACAGATTCTCTCTTAGTTTGTGTTATGGTGCAAAATACTCAATTTGTAAGTTCTGCTATAACAAAAACAAGAGTTTTCGTTTCTATGTTGAAAGTCGTATTTCCTCGTAAGCGAGGAAATCAGCCGACAGACAGATTGGACAATCTATTTCCTCTGAACACAGGAAACATTATCCCTGTTATGGATATAATTTTGGGATAAGGACTCTACTTGAGCAGTGTGGTGTGTTGGGGGCACAGCCCCCCACAACTCTTCCCTTGATGGGGTCTCAGTCTTCCCCATGACAAAGGAATCCATGGGAATCCAGAATTCCATCCATTTAGAGCAGAACTCATACTGAGTCTTGGGAGCTGTACCGAGCAGAATAGTTTTATTTTAGTCAATTTTTCACATAAGAAACACGTCCATAAAGTTTGTCAAGAAACAGATTGCAAACATGCAAATTAATTCTACAAAATTTCTTGAAGAGCACAGAGAAAGAACTGATTCTGTGGTCCTGACTACTTTCTTTTTTTAGAAAATATGGCGATAACCACAGAAATTTGTAAAATATTTGTGAAAAGAATTATTCTGTATTTGAGAGTTCCACAAAACGGGAGAAGCAGTGAGAAGACATTAGGTAGCAAAAATAATTTACTTTGTGTATCGACTTGCAACCTTACTAAAATAAACCCAACTAAACCAAAACCAAACCCTCCTCAGGGACTGATTTTGTGTATGTATGCCCTCGGAAAAGGTAGGATTTATATCTCATTACACCATTAAGAAGGTTTTCTGAGATTAAAGGAAGATAATCAGCTTTCAAGCTTCTCCTGAAAACAGAAGTCAGGTCTAAAAGCCATGTCGACAATGAACCAGACATTCATTCATAGGTAATAAAATGAATAACACAGGTAAGGCAGTAGGGAGGTGGTGGTCACACACCGGTATCACTTTACTGTTGGGAAATCTTAAAAAAGCATCTTTACCCATACTGTCTTCCATGCACTTTAATTCAAGAGCTACCCAAACAGAAATTGCTGGTGAGTTTTTATATTATGATTTATACATCCTTTATTTACTTCCTGTAAAAGTATTGCCAGTTTCTGACTTTCTTCCAAGCTCCAAATTATTTCAGAATGTGGCAGTCCCATTCAGAAAGTGATGTTTCATTTCAAGAGCCCCACATGCGTGCAAGCTCACACAAGCTTAATGGATCCATCTTCAAATTCATTTTTCAAAGTGACACACAAAAGGATCACGTATGGCTCATATGGAAAATGACTGAAAGGTTTTAAGGGCATTAACTTTCCAAAAATTTGGTAAGAAGCAACATTTTATAAAGATGGCTGTAAGATTCTCAGAGTTGCCTGACATTACATCCACTTATCCCTCCTATTAATCATGACTAGCAACCAAGAGTATTTTTAGAGAGTTGTGTGGAAATACAGGATGCTCCTGGACGATGTTTTCCTCTTCTCTCCGTCACAAATTCTCTCTAAATTTTCAATAGTTTAGGATTTTGGTCAGAAAAATATCAAAAGAGACTTCATATCAGCCCAGTTTTATCAGACTCCTAGTTTACATGAAAAAATCTGTATTATGTACGTAAAAGAAACAGACCTAAATCTGACATTACAAGAGAAAAAGAAAGATAGCATTCTTTTGTTTATGCTACACCCTGCAAATAAAGTGTTCTTCCTGTATTGGGCTGTTCACTTCTGGAGACAGCATTTTAAAACCAAACCTCAGAAGAGCTCCCCAGGTCAGGATTGTAGGTATTCTTTGTGCTAGATATAATAGATTCTTCTGTACATTAACATCACTTGCTTTTAACTGCTAATAGACACTGTCTTAATCCTGGTGAGCAGCTTTTATTTATATGAGATTTATAAACTCATAGTGTTAGCTAAGCTGGATCTCCTTTCCAGCCTCTGGAGGGTAATTTGGAGCATCATTGAGATACAAAATGATGACACTAAATACTTGCCTTTTATAAAGAGACACACCAAAAGTGGAGAAAAAATGTTAAAAATTGCCTGACATCAGAAAACTTCTCTGTAAATTATGGAATGAAGTAGTTAAATACTACTCTTTAGGTTAAATTGCCCTCCTGTGCCTTGAAAGCCCCTTCAAAAAGAAAAACAAATATTCTGACCAGAAACATAGTTGACCAAAACACTGTGGATTTTTTTTTTTTTTTTTTTTTTTTTGGGGGGGAGGTGGGTGGGGAGGCAGAGAGAGGGGAGGGAAGTCCATGTGTGTCCACCACAGTAATTCTGGGGGGAGTTGTATTCTTTCTTTAAACTATGGTATAGTAATTTACTTGCCCATCTGTAAACAAATATCAAAGGACAGGCGAGACAAAGAAACTGAGCAACTTGATTTTATCTGAGGAGTCTGGCTAGTCTTTGAATTAGCAGCCTAATTTATCTGCTAATTCCACTTCTTAATCAAAAAGCTGTCTCAAAGTCAGACATCAGCATATATCATCAGTTTGTCAGCTGGAGAACAAAATAGTAAACCTTGTTTCTCTCATATCACCAATGTTAACTGAACATATAAATCAGAAAATATCTTATGATGTTCAGGAATACAAGAGGAAAAAATGTCATACAAAAAAGAGTAAATAACTGAATGCTTGTAGTCACATCAGGAAAAGCTATGTTCTGTTCAAAGCAAGGTTTTTACCATTCATTTTTAAAAATAAAAAGTTTTGAGAGAAGGAGTTAATTTTAGGTTTGAAATATATAATAATATTAAATCTGAAAAATACCATTATTAGCTCTGCTTTCTTTAGTATTCATGGTGAAGAATTTGATGGAAATAATCTATATTTCCCAAACTGCTCCAGTTTCATCAAAAAGGCACCAAATTCTATGAGTGCCCTATTTTTTGTTACTTAAAAAAGAACAACAACTACTAGTAATATCTGTGTTCATCACAGTTTCAAGTAGGATTCAGGAACTGTGAGATGGCCTCTTTGGATGCTCTGCATTATTTATTTGGAAGCCAAGAACAAATCACTCATCCAGGCAAGAGCAGATAATAGAGAGCAATAACGTGTTACTAGATATCCATCATGCTTTAGCACTGCTTTTAGTACCTTAGACACTGACACTTGTTGGCCCATCTTCAATATTTTAATCTCAACATGAATATACTGGAAAATGAAAGAAATTGAAATGGGCTCTCTTATTATTATGTTGTCACTGAGAATGTTTGATTAAGTGACCAGGTGAGGGGCTGCTCTGCAGACACCAGCTGCAGGTTTTCCAGAAGTACAACCAGCTGCTGTTATCAGCCCACCTTATATAACATTTTTGTGTTTGGAAGAACCAAGCCAGAAAAAAATCCCAGCTTGAGCACAGAAGCTGCTATTCATGAAAAATGTTCACTTTGTCCAAATATATCATCCAACTTCAGATAATCCTCAGAACTTTAAGCACGTTCTCATTTCTCAAGCCATTTCTCTATCTCAACATCTGTCTCAAAAAGGGAAATTGCTTTAAGATTTTCTGTCTCCACGCTGCTCCTCAAAGGCTGAAGCGACTACAGAGAGGTATTTGCAAGATGTGAATGTCATCAAGAGGGAAAATGAGAACCTTGTCCCAGGACTAATTCAAACTGGCTTCTTTGAATGGATGTTAACTATTGGGGATACTCTCAAAATATTCTTGAAGTCAAAAAACCTTATGGTCACAGAGTTCAGCTCTAATTTTCCTTACAGCACAATCACTTAACAGCAAGATTCCACACACAGTAGATTCCCCCACACTCAGATATATGCGTGAAATTTAGATAAAAGCTTTTTTCAAGGTTTACTTAAAAAGTCATGAATGGTCAGGTTAATTTTCAACTTCAAAGCCTGAAATGTGTTTCTGATAACTTCATCAAAAAGTTCCTATATGCAGACCAGTATTTAAAAAGTAATCTAGCTCCTACAGCGATTAATGGTTAGACTTCTTATCTCAAAATTATTTCTAATAGCCTTGGTTAGCAATTATTGCACTCCGTAAGATCTCCTGAGAAGTCAGCAGTCCTTTGATAGCAGATGGCAAGTCACATAATGAATCTGCAGAGATTTTTCAGATTCTTTATATAGTAACCACAATGTCCTTTGTATAGCAAGTGTAATTTCATACTCCTTGAAACTAAAATCAGCTAAACACACATTAGAATTCTGGACACATTGCCCAATGTAGTTTTGTTGTTTTGTGCTAAAAGTGCTAAAAATTTCCTTCAGAAGTCCCTATGCCGCACTAACTTATCTTGAATTTACTTTAAAAAAAGAAAAATGAACTCAATTGCAATGCATTTTTCCATTTAAAGGGCTTTTTGGAAGTCTAAAAATGCTTGATTACAACAGAAAAGCTGAGGGGCTGACACACCTTGAACAAAGCAAGCAACTTTCTGAATTAAACACTTCTGGAAACTTTAGCTTATGTGTTGTGAACACGATACCAACCTAAACTCATACACAGTTCCAAGAAAGGTTTTGTTTTGGTTAGGTATTGGGTAGAAAATTCTAATTGAACCAGACTGCAAGCCTAACACTCTAATGGTTGAAACACAGACTCACACTTAATATATTTTTCCCTTAATTTTTCCCTTCTTTTTACTACATGTACCTATTTATGTTTATGCAGGCATCTTCTAAGAACTTTAGAATTAACTTCAAATTTAAAAAAAAAAAAAAGTAGAAAGCACTCCTCAATGCCTGCACAAACTTTTTAGAACCTATTTATACTTTACCATCACTCTCCTCAACTACTTTCTAGCTTCCACATAGATTAACTAAAAAAAAAAAAAAAATCTGTCTGCAATTGTTCCTTTATTTGTGGTGCTGCCTAGAACTGCCATATCTGCAACAGTAAAACCAAGCATAATATGAAAATTATTTTTACGTTTAACAAATTACATTTTAAAGTTTAACTTTTATCCTTACAGCACATCACAGATGACCTTTCATGTAATAGAAATAAAATAACATGAAAAAAATCTTATTTGCCTCCTAAAACCAAGTGTTTATTTAATTTCTTTCTGCCCTGACTCCCTACAAGAGAGCAGACAATTAATACCAGCATAGAGCTATAGGTATTGTTCTATCATGACAACATGGGCTCTATTTGACTTAAGGATCATCAATAACTGAGTTTCTGGAGTGTTGAGACCCTCAGCAGAGCTCATTGATTTTTAAATATCCCTATTGCAAAACAGCAAGAGGAATCTTTTATTAACCTTTTTTGGTCTACCTGCTTTGTGGTAGGAGTCTCCAAGCTACATGGTTTTTAATCTGTACCTTAAAAAAAACCAAACAACACTATATTCTCTTAACAGGAGTATTTAATGAGATGCAGCTATAAATATCCTAAAGATATTTGTCCAAATTCAGATAATACAAAGCAAATTTTTAGTGGGCATTCCCTCAAAGAATGGATAACGTGCTAGTTTGCTACAGCACGGACAGTGCAATTCCCATGTTAGCCACCTACCAATATTAGTGTATCACTCTGAGGCCTTACTCAGCATTGTGTGCCTCAGAAAGTGGAGTTGTACTTTGGAGTTTTGTGTTTACATAATTTTTTTCTTCAGAAAACATTTTAAAAAGGTATATTTGCAAATGCAACTGTCCCAATGCCAGCCCAGGTGACACACAGGGAGTCAGCTGGGGGAAGGGGTGCTCCCTTTCTCCAGACTCCTCAGGCTGGGCAGCTCCAGAAAGGAAGACAGGGGCATCTCTCCCTTCCTCCCACTGAAACAGTTAATTTAGGCTGGAAATGGCAGAAAACAGGGAGGGAAATGGTGTCTCCCGTGCTGCCATTTCCAGAACCCAAGGGAGAGAAAAGTCTTTGTATAAAGATTAAAATTTAGCTGCCAAAACAGTGACTGATGTGGGGCCTGGCTAACACTGGTTTTGTGCCCTCTACAGCAAAATTGGTGTAGAAGTGAGGTGCCTGTGCCTGAGTGGATCAGGACTGCTCACTGAAGCCCAGTGTTTCCAAATTCATTCCTGTCCCTGGGTTTTGTTCCCTCATGTCTCAGCCAACGATTATTTAGGCTTGGCTGTGTTGAGCCTATGGACAATATCAAACTTTTTTTTTTGTGGCTAACACAGGATCAAATATTTGCAAGTCTTCAGTACAACTGATAACAATGGTTTCTGCAAGAGGGATCAATGACTTCCGTCAATATTATTTCTGCAAAATGTTAATGATATGAATGACATTAAGTCAAATTGATCCAAACAAAAATAAGCACTTGGTATTAATATATGGAGTATATTCAGGCCATATTGATGCTACAATACAGGAAAAAGATCAATTCAAGCATTGCCAAATAATAAGTTGCTAACAATCAAACTAACAAAAAATAGATAAGCATGTATAAGGTGTCCTTTATCAACAGTTTTGCTTTGGTGAAACACCATGCTGAACGATTTTTATCTTAGTTTTTCAAAATTTAAGAAATTCATTGAACAAACATAGGCAGATAAAACAAACAAACAAACAAACAAACAAACCAACAAATAACATAGTAACAGGCAGATAAGTTTTCCTTGCTCTGCTTTAGTAGTTTTCTGTATTACTTCTCCCAGTCTGATTTCAGCATAAATGTAACTGTTTTTATATGACAACAGCTCAAGGCCCTCAAAAGATTTTTTTCTCAATCTATTTTTCTAAAATCAGCATCCAAGATGCTCTAAAGGCATGGAAAGTTTCCAATAAAAAGGAACAATTTTTTTTTTCCTACCGGCGCAGTCACTCCAGAGTTCTTCCTGGCTGGATGCTTTTGCTCATCACCAAGACTCTTAGAAAGCTTACAAACAGTTAAAAAGCAACATGAAATGTAGATTTGTGTCTGCTGCATGGACCAAAATCTCAGCTGGGAGGTTCACAAAGGTCCACATTAAGATGGTCTTGTGACCAAAAGTAGGAGTCAGGAGATCTTAGAGCTGCTCTTGCAGCTCTACAAACCTTGAGCTGCAGTGAAGTTTCTCAATTACTTTCTCCATGAGATCACGGAGGTAAACCGACAGGTTATCTGCTTAATGCTCAAAATGAACTCCAGCATTTTCAGATGAAATAGTCCATAAGGCTGACAAAGCATTACCATCAAAAGGCATTATAAAGTCATCATTGTTACTGCTGTACCACAAGATCTCAATAATGAAAAAAGACCTCATTTTATTATGCTAAAATAAACACTGAAACAAAGTAAATGGCAACTAGCATGCAACAGTGCATAATTTATCCACAGTTACTTTCACTGGGGTTATTATTACATTACCCAAGAGTCTGAACAAGCACTCCCTACAAACATGACATCTACTGTAATCCAGTCAGAATTTTATATTTAAAAGTATCATTTGGGGAGCAGGGAAAAAAGCAAATTAATTTTGAACACGTAAATAATCCTAGAAAATGCTGTTATTTCACATACTACCTCTCTTTTCCTAGGCTTATGCATAGGATTGTGACATTACACATTCAATATTTTTGCTACAGAAGTACACTACATTAGCATAACCAATCCCAAGCTAACAAAAACTCCCCAAAACACAAAAATTATTAAAAAAAAAACAGGAAAGGAAAGCATACCACCGGGAAAGAATAAAAAACAGAAGACATATTACTATGGTCTGAATAACGTCACATTCTATTATTGATTAAAATGATTTTACCGTGACATTTCATTCATCAGATTCCATTTCTCATTACACACAAACCCTTAATATTCATCAAGCTTACACAAGGCTTTTCTTCTCATCAAGCAATACATTTCCTCTCTCCCCTTTAAAACTAGGTTATATTATATTGAAGGGTCTACACTGTCTTTGAACTCTCTCCCTCTCACACTTGACCTCACTACCATCACTTTTTATCTCATTATAGTGGATGTTATTAAGTATTTATGTCTAACAAGGTGATTTCAATGGTTCATCCTTTTTAAACAATCCTGTGATCATTTTCTGTTAGCAGGAAATAAAGACATTTCATTAAATCAAGATCTATCTGCTACCACTCAGAATTAATATTCTTTCTAGTCAGGACATTTAAGACCTTCACCATATACAATTGCAATACATTTTTGATGATTAAGGACTGAATTCTCCAATCCTCAGACATGCAGCATGCACATTAATTTCAAAGAGTGATTTTAGATTTTTACAGAACGTAGGTTCAACACCTTCATTAAAGGAACAGGTTAACCCTGGAATGCATTATACTGTTATTATGGATGCCTAGGGCAAGCAAAGAAAACTGCAGGTGCATAAGAAGTTTGCTCTAGATTAAATAAGTTTTTGTAATCACCCTTTGAAAATGCACTGCATTGAGATATACTCCATATAATTGCTTATTTTTTCCGGAAAAAATATGTGAAACTAATTTAAAAAGTGATTACCATGGTAAAGGGTGATTCTGCACTCTGTATTAGAAAACTTTCCCCAAAAACTCGTAGTGAAAGCATGCACAATACAAGTAAAAGCATGTAAAACCTCAGCTCTGATATATTGCAGCCCATGAAAAAGCTCATATTAATTTCATTAACTTTTTGACCAAATTTCATAGGATTAGCAATAAAACCATTTCACCTTATGGAGGTTATCTAGAAGACAAAGTGCTACCTACTCTTAATGCTAAACACAGCCCTGCTTTATCTCCACGCTATTATACACATTACTGGACTTTATCACTACAAACCAGTTGTGTTTGCAGAACTTCATCAAAAAAACCTTCACTTTTCTTTTCCTAAATAGACTGACAGGCTTATGATCCTCTCAATCTTAATCCTTGAAATAATTCACATCTTGGAAACACCCCAATCAAACACAATATACTGACTGGTAGAAAATCTATTGACCAAAAAAAAAAACAAACAAACTCCCCCCTCCTCCAAACCAAATAAAAATACACCCAAATTTGATCTGTATTATTTCAATGATTAACAATCTGAACTTTCAAAACCACCTTTTTCTTTTATAAACAATCTTTTCTCTTTCAGAATTTAAAATTGAAAAAGGGTTTGATTTTTTCTAATATTTGTCCAGCTGTGACAAAGAACAAAAGCCAAGTTAAAATATTTATGCATTTTTAATAAATTGCATTTTAAAAAAATGTGAACCTATATATTTTGCTGCATTTGAGATTGAGAAATAAATTAGCATTTGACCAATACCAGAAATAAGTAATTTTAGACTTTGGCTTCAGGAACACAAGACAGTTAAAATTGCTCAATCATTTCCCATATAGGCTGAACTTAAAACTTCTAAGTTTCAGTGCAGCTGGCCAGTTTCGATGGTTTCCCCCCCAAAAAAATCATAGCTGGAGAGTGATGAAGTATAATACAACATACAGCAAGCACATGGCATGTAAGCACATGTAAAAGATATTGCACAAGAATTTGACACTAACAGCTACATTACTTCCACTCCCAAGAACTAAAACAATCACTTGTAGGAAACTGGCCACGGTAAAGCAGTGGTCGATAAAAGCAATCATGCCAGCTAAATTGTAGCTGAAGTCAGTGGCACAATTATTTTTATTTTTAAAGCAGTGACATACCAATGAAAACATTCCACTGAAGATGAAGAGTCTGGGAAGTATCTATAAAGCAGATCCATCTGGAAGAGCAGCTGAAATAGTGAACAGAATGAATTTCCCACTTTTAGGTGTCTTGCATAATTTCTTAACCCTTGCCCTTAGATTTCAACAGATCTCTTCATCCTAAGGCTTTCAGTATTTAACTACCAGCCCTAGATAAATACCTGGAAAAAGGGGCCCAGTTGTCTGAGCCTCTTAGACCTCACTCAGATAAATAAAAATGAGCCATTTTCCCCACATCCAGTACCTCTATTCTGCTTAATCTTTACCTTTCTCTTTGGCTGTCTTTTAGATTTCATCTGTTGATATTGCACTTTCTGCCTTCAAAATAGAAATTATTTCTGTGTTGGTGCATATTTATGAGAAACAGCAATGTGTAAGAACTCAAGCTGTGAGGAAGTCTTTACCCTGAGATCCCTGTGGTCCCTCAAAACTCTCCTCAGCTGTGGCAAACCCACAGGAGACCTATTTGTTTATGGAAGTATGCCAGGTGTTTCTCTTTCATAAATATTTAATTAATCAATCTTGTGAGGAAAAAATGCAGCCCTGCACAACACTCCCAGTAATGAATATGTGTTAGCTGTCTCGATTTTTTCCCTGCAGAAGCTGATTAGTTATGTCATTTGTAAAAGAAAGTGGATCCATTGTATTTCAAACAGGGAAGCAGAGCACAAGGGTTTTTTGGGGAGAAGTTAGTACCAAATAAAATACAGAAAAAGGGGAATAGTAAAAAACTATAGCTGTTGTGTTAGCAGAAAGGGGGTGCCACAGGCCAGTGGATTTGAAAATGATGCTTTTTCATTTTATCATGATGGAGAGTCAGTTCAAAGGGATGCACAAAACCCGCTCACCAGGGTATATCAGGTCGCTTTACTGAGTCCTGCTATTATGGCCAGCCTGCCTCTCCTGGGATTTGAGACCCTTTCCCCTCCTTTCACTCATGAGAACCTGCGGATCACGTCTCAGTGGGTGTAAGCAGCACTAAACATGTACTCATTTGTAAAGAAAAATAAAAGCATATCTGAGGGAATACTAGACACACTGATCTGCAATTAGATCTGAGTAAATATAGATTATCAAAGACTTTAAATTTCTTTACACTTGCTAAAAGTACAATTTCAAGCATGTGGTTAGGAATATAATACCCTGATGTAGGAAGACAAAGATATCACCAGACCACAATTCCAAAGACCTAAGATTGATGCCTGACTCTGCATGGTAAAAATCGTCTTAAATGGCAACAAAGAGCTCTCTCTGTCACACATCTGCCACGCTCAGGGTTTGCCTGGGATTGGGTTTGCCTGGGGTTGTGCAGAACTAAATTAAAACTGAATAAATGTACTCAGGCTTTAACTGCGCACAGGATTGAAAAATGTGGAAAAGCCAAAAAGAACTTTATGGTCTGGCCAATGATAAACAATACAGAGACTATCACAAAGCAAAAGAAATCTCAAATGGTCTTTACTTTGTGTTTTACACTCATCTTTGGGCCTACTTTCTTCCTAGGTAGCATGCAAGGACTTTTTATATGTAATAAATAGAAAAATATAAAGACAAGATATGTAACTCTTGTTAAGAGAAGATGTGTAGATGACACTAACAGCAGCTTAGTCCTTGGCAGTGCTCAGCACTGGCATCAAGGTTTGTTACTTTTCTTACTTAGCAATATCACGTAGTCATAGTGTCTTACATTGGGGGTAAAACACAAAAATGACAGCTGAAAACACAGTCACGTAGTCAGTGTCACTGGGGCCGGGCTTTTACTTCTATAGCTTGTTACTTAGGAATTGATTAAAAAGAAAAATAACCCACACAAACAGAAACCAATGTATTTTGGATTTTGCAAAGGAGGTATTTTAGCTCATCATCTCATAAGGCCATAGCTTATACAGATTCTCACAGGAAGTAAGATATAATAGTGACAAAAAAGCTCTAAACTAAGGAAGTTTTAATTCCTGTACTTAGTCATTTGCTTATAAGCACAAGGTTTGTACTGATGATGGTTAACATTATTTAATTATTATCAATATTTTAATATCTGTGGTGGGGACTGAACTACTGCTGTCCGGCAACAATATATTTCAACCTTGCTGCACATTTTGCAGACCTGGCTCAACATCCAGTGTTGATCTGGCTCATGCTTAGGCTATTCTACTTGTAAAAACTTGAATCCAAGGACTTCTTGGTTCCGGACAGTTGAGCAAAATTTACATCAATTCAGGCTGGGATTTCTCCTCACAACATCTCAGTTACGTGACAAAAGAAGAGTAAAATTTTATATTTTAATTTAAACATGACAAGTCATTCTATGACATTTAGGAGTTCAACACTCATCCCTACAATAGCAGATTTCTCCTTTTCTGGATTCCTTGGTTTTATACACATCATTCTTTTCCCATTCTTTGTTTTCTTGGCACATCTCCCTTTCTAAATCGTAAATGAAAGAATACACATTTCTTCTCATTTTCTCTCGATTCAAAGCCCATAAAAAGTAAACATGCAGAGCCAAAGTTGTACACATGACAAAAGTGTCAATCACCTAAAATATATCTAATTTTAAGCAGCAAAATATGACAATAAAACTACTATTTAATAATTCCCTTCTGCTTTTTTAAGTCAGAGTCAGTGTATGATACAAAACTCTGCCTTATATGACACAGATACCTATTAAAAAGACACACTTGGCACTTTAAAGCACACTATTCATTAGCTGATTTCAGGGTTTCCTCAAGTGATTATTTAAAGGACCATCAAATACAAAATGATGGTGGCAGAATAACATGAAGTAGCATAAAAAGCTTACAATTGGTGACATCTTTTACTTGAAACACTTAACTGTACAAAATACCTTACTTTTTACATAAGTGTTTCTTGCACCTACATAACTCGCGTAGAAATGCAAAATAAACCCCACAAAAATACCTTGCAAATTACGAGACCTTTTTCATTTAAAACTATGTTTCACATTTACACCCTTGTACTTCAGGCAAAATAGAAACAAATTAAATTCATGGAGAGAAATAATTTTACAAAAATGAAAGGAGAAATCATAAATGAGACACCATCTTAAAAAAAAAAAAAAGTCAACCCTCCCCCAAATGACAGTATGTAGAGTTTTATGGCATTGATAGTACCTAAACTGATGGGTTCTCTGTAGGTTATCATGTTTCTTAGGTTTTATGAGAGATGTTGGTTGAGACATTTTTGAAGAACTGCCCCAGAAACCTGAACCTTCCTTCTTGTTTATGTATCTATGCTGCAAACCACCATTCTTCACCACACTCCTCCCCCCTGAATCTCTTCCAGAATATATTTGGAGTGAGTTTAGGCTAAACACAAAGGCTGACAGGCTTTTCCAGCAGCAGACAAAGCAGTACTTAGAACTCTGCGAATTCTAGTAGTGCCACAAACCTTCTAAGGCATTGTTAGTCTCACCAGAAAACCACGGGCATGTTTAGGTTCACGTCTGACCATGTTAATTTGAAGGAGTCACTTAAGAATAGGAAAGGTTATTTGGTGGCATATGGGATCAGTTTCCTTGTTATTCCCTCTTTTACTTTATGCATCTTGACCTTTTCCAGCTATCCCAGGAGGAAACTAATGTGATCTCAAAGAAACATTCAGGCATTGGTATATCATTGCTCTGTAGCTGAACTGCACAAGGATTCAGTTACCGTATTTATGTGGATGAGGTTTCTTAAGGGAACTTCTGTGGCTCAATATGACTTTCGCAGAAATTTGCTCATCCTGTTAGCAGAAATGTAGCCTGGGAATACTGTATGACAATATCATTTTCTTCTCAGAAAAGAATCAGATAAATACCTGTCCAACATTACTACAGCAGTAATTACAATCTCAAAGGGTGTAGTTGCACTATCTAGCTCCCCAGGGGATAAAGTGCAAGGTCAGTTTTAGTGAGAAAACTTATCTGCTATTGAAAAATAACACAGCACTGGTTTTGATGCAGTGTGCCCTAGCATTCTTATGCAATTGAGGTTTTCTTTCCACTTTTATCACTTTAGATATAACTAAAATTTGACAAAGAAAACCACCATCACAATGACAGGCAAGAAGAAAATACATGGAAAACAACAGGACAGATTGGGAAAGAGATTATAAAAAGTAGTGAAATGCACAGCAATGCATTTCACACACACACACACCACACACACAGACACACACAAACCCTCAACAAAACAACAAACAAATAACACACACACACACAAAAAAAGAGGTAGATATATAATATATAGATATATAAAGAAGTATAATGCAGATCTCTCATAAATGCCCTGGTAGATCACACAGCCAGTGGTACCGCAGCTCCAGAAAGTCCCGCAGCACCATTTATGAGAGCACCAGCAAATCTACTTTTCATTAGCAGCAGCAAAGAGTGATCCTGGTGATGCAGTGAGTCAGTCTTGGTGGTTCACTCACTTCAGCCAAGAGCCTGAGGAGATTGCTCCACCTCCCTGCTTATCGTGCCTGCATCCCAGTGTGTCACAGTTGAGGTGGACGTGCGACACACACTGATTCTGACATAAAGTGTAGGTNAGACCAACGTCAGACTCAGACTCAGACAGGCTTTCTGACCTGCTGTTAATTCCCACACCAGTGGAGCTCGCTGGGACCTCTAGTCTTCTTCATAGCTCTAGTTGTTACTCTTGCAGAAAGGTAGAGACAATTTAATGATCAGTGAAAATGCTGGAGGAACTTGACGTGGAGAAAACTGGTTCCCTGGCAGTCATGGTGTGTGGTGACATTCTCCAGCACATGAGTATTCCAAGGAAGGGGCCTTCTCCCTGGCAGGACACTCTTGATCCCTTTTTTCCTTAAGGCACCAACAAACGCTCCCACTATTGTCCCTGTTTGCCAGAGGTCTATCCGCTGCTCAGACGCTTTTGTTACAGAAGCGCAATTTTTTAAGATACACTTTCGACCACACAGATATCTATGAGCACACTGACTTCCAAAACACATAGTTCTTTAAACTTTTTCTCCCTCTGTTAAATGGGACTGACATTGCAAATTAATAGAGCCTGAACATGGATAGAGAGAAAGGACTGCATTCTGGCAGACAGCTCATGTGAGATTCCTTCCTTGGGAAAGAGGCTTAACAGTATTTAGAGAGAAGACAGAAAGGGTAACACATAAAGTTTGGTACAGACAAGGCCCAGAAGGACCAATGGTTTCTTGGTGGAAAGCTCATGTCTCCTGGATTATTTTACACCAGCTATCATTAGACAGCTCAGCACCTGTAGGCTGGCCAGTTTTAGCAAAAGGTCACTAATGCTGGCTGCTTCTTAGGGCAAATTCTGCAACCCATGCTGTGCATAATGCTACAATGCGACAGAACTCGCTCCAAATCTGTTTCTGTGATTGTCAATATCACATTTCCTGCAATATAGTGTATGAGTGACCAAAACAGAAAGCAAGACATTCATAGTTTGGAAGGAAAGAAAAACCCTTGGTGATCTGTATGTCTACACTAATGGACCTTACATGTGTGGCTCATTCATACCAGCTCATTGCTTTATGTCACCCTGAGCTAACAAAGAAGAAATTCCTCCATAGTGAGGGAGCACAGAAAGCAGTAAAAATGGAAGCAACGCAGTAGTGGGTGCTGCAATACAAGATATAGAGCTATCAGAGAGTATCCAAAGGAGGGCTATGGAGAAGGTGAAGGGACTTGAGGGAAAGCGTGTGAGGAGTGGCTGAGGTCACTTGCTCTGGTCAGCCTGGAGAAGATGAGACTGAGGGGAGACCTCTTTGTGGTCTTCAACACCATCAGGAGGGGAAGTGGAGAGGCAGACACCGATCTCTTCTCTCTGGTGACCAGTGACAGGACCTGAGGGAATGGCTGGAGGCTGTGTTGTGGGAGGTTTAGGCTGGATACTAGGAAAAGGATTTTCACCCAGAGAGTGGTTGGACACTGGAACAGCTCCCCAGGGAAGTGGTCACAGCACTAAGCCTCAGAGCTCAAGAAGTGTTTGGACAACACTCTCAAGTACACAATTGGCATGTTCTGTTCAGGGCCAGGAATTAGACTTCGATGATCTGTGTGGATCTCTTCCAATTCAGGATAATCTATGATACCTTAATTTTCCTCTGAGTGTAACAAACACTACCAAAAAAAGTCTCATCATATGCAAAAAACATGGTGTAAAAGAACAATAATGAACAGGACACTGGTCTATATTGTCATTGCTCTTCATAACTATCAAGCAACATTATGCTCTAAAATGATTGGTTTCAGAATCAATTAAATCTATTCTCAAATGAACTTTTCTTTGTAACTGGAACATAAAAAATTTATTTTGTTTTATTAGAAAAAGTTGATTCATTTTTTTCACAGAAGTTGATCAAATCTGAGTGGTTCCCTTTCGTGGTATATTACAAACATTTAAAACAAGGCTACAGTAAGAATATAGTTATAGAATGGATATTTTTTTGAATCTTTGTGAAAGATTAATGATAGTTATAAAAAGCAAAGCTTACTGATCTGTTATATGACAGACAGCAGCAAATAAAAAAGCAGATTCAGGACTATTAACAAGTATAATTATATTCAGTCATTCCTTTTAAAATTGCTTAAAGCTCAGCTGGATTTAATATTTCCTTCAATCAACAACATGCAGGATGTGCGGAAGAATAAATTATGATTAAAATACAGACAATATGAAGCAAGGAGATGTAGACCATTAATTTAATTCATGACATTTTCAACACCACTTTTATGAAAGTCATGGATTTTATTCAAATGGACTTTATAGAGCTTTTGAAGTAAGCAGTCTTTGAAGTTCCTCCTTTATTTGTTGTTACACTTATCATGAAATGTCAAAGAAAAATGGTTTATTACTATCAGAGGTGCTTTATTACTCATTTTAGGGGGATTATCAAAATGAGAATCTCCATCCAAGGACAGATTTATCAGGTCATAAATTTTGCACATTATTTTGATAATAAAAATTGGCATTGTAATTATCCATTTCCCCCAGATACTTCCTCTGGAGGAATAAAAGCTGACAAAAACTCCACCACCTTATGAAAGTTTGACTCAGCCTACACTCATTTTTCCTGCATAATGAGGCAGGAAAATAAATTGTTAAATATAAATTGTTAAAAATAAAGCTTAATATTCACATATGCAGTATCTGTGAACTAGTCTCTGTTATTATATAAGTTTCAGTAAATTTAAAGAAACATTTTGAATTCTAATCTTGAATGAAGATTTTTCTAACTTAATATCATCATTAAGAGGGTTTTGAATTGTTTTTAGAGTGTGATAGCTATGAGTCAATAAGGGTGGATGATAAAAATTAAAAAACCCCAAAATCTAGATAATTAACTCTTTCAGCAAAAATGATCCATTTCTAGAATGGCTTGGGAGAGGAAATATGTGAAGGAAAGAAGATACCACTATTGTCAGAAAGATGGTTTTTTTTCTCACAGGGATGTAGAATTTTATAGATTTCTGTCTGAGGTTGATATATAGTTTCTAGGACAGAAAAATAAGGAAGATGTACATGAACTTGCCCAGCATTCTCATTTGGGATTAAAAATTGAATTCTGAAGCACTTAATAATCTAGAAACAATTACCTTTTAAGTGCAATTCTGCTTCTGAAAAAATCTTTTGCCATTCTTGGGTGGGAGCTTGAGTAGGAGAGTTTCAGAAGTGGGAAGCAAGTGAAGAGCTTAAAATTTCTTGAAGAAGTAAAGATTTTAGACATGAAAACTCAAAACATTCAGGAAGCCAGACCTCTCGAATCCTGTCAAAATCTTGAATGTCAATCCTTGGAAAACTTTGTGGGTAAGAAGAAAAAATATTATGGTCTTCCAAGTCTTTGGCAATTCAAGATTTTTCTTTAAATAATGGCTCATTGAAAATCTGATTACATCAGTCAAGTGCTTTATAAATATCTACCACTGATTTCAGTTATTAAAAGAAATACTGCATTGAATAAACTGAATTCAGAAAGTAGATATTTCACTCTCCTGCACCAAATGAATGCCAGTTATTGTGAGCAACAGATCAGTGGCCTCTTTTGGCTCTAAATAAAAGAAACATTGTGGAGTTGTTTCCAATTAGGACACCATACATTAAATGCACTGCTGAAAGTCAGTCTTGCAGATTTACAAGGCCTTTCATACTGAGAATGATGATAAAGGTGCAGAAATGTGCTGCGGTAAAACAAGTCCATAGTACTTTTTAAATGGCCAGAAACTAAACCCTTTCATAGGAAAATATTCTGTCTAGGTTTACTATGGCATTGCAAAAGTCCCAGCGAAATCAACAGAAACATTTCTGCTGCAGGGTTCTGCACAGAGTAAAACCACCAAGTTGCCTTAATTAGATGTTTGAAAAACAAGCACAAAGATGTGTGAATGAGTGTATACATATTCTGTGTTGTGAAACTCAGATCTTGATTTGGATCAGGGCTTTGATCTCCATAGTTTCAGATGGTTCATTATAAAGTCATAGCAAAATCAGCACAGATTCTCCGAACAAGACATGGTAAGCAATTTGGGTCCAAATCTCTAACATGCTTTATATTTAGTGCTGATCTTCAGACAAACAATTCTCTTCTTACCACTGCCTGAAATTTCTCTGGGGACAGGGAATAGGAAGGAAAGCAAACATCCCAAATGTAAAGTCACAAAGCCCTCAACAGACTTCCAGTTGAAACTTTAGCAAGCATGTTGTTGGCAAACATTTACTTTTAGCAATATGCAAAAGTGTTAGGTTTTAGTACATAGATTCTGAAACTAAAAATTGACCTGAAATGTGAGTAAATGGAATTTTAGATCATGTTTGTTATCCACTAAATAATTCATTGTTCCATTTTATACATGCAGCCTTTAATTAACTTACTGACTCAGACGCATGATACTACTAATCCATTCATTTCCCCAAGCCCACTGAAAAGTATAAAACATGTGTGGGCACAAGCAAAAGACTGGGAGATTATTAAGGAATTTTTAATCAGAAAACCTCAGACAGCTGGATCCTCTTCTCCCATCTATGAAGACCAGATTGAGAACTGATTGATAACACCTGTTAACTACTGTCTTTTTCCTGAAGCTGTTGAGTCATAAGCCTGTACAACTATTTTTTCCTGAAATACTGCTCACAATAGCACAAACAAGTTAATAGTAATTCTGAAAAAAGGTTTAAAGTAGCTGCATGTACCAAGCACCCAATTTCTTCCTGACTGGAAAATATATTTAGCATATATATTTAGCCTTCAATTACAAGCAGAACTTGGATAATTTATACTAAAATGCATATGTATGTGTTTATATAAACAAATACATCAGAAGAGGATGTATTCTTGTTACAAACCAATTCTGCCCTAAATATCTGCAAAAATATCCAACCTCTTTTCTTAGACCAAGATTTAATTACTAAACGTGTTATTTTGTCTTTACAGATGCCTTTTTATCTTCCTCTTCAGGGAAGAACAGATCTTTTTTTCACCAATGAAATTCAAAACAAGGGGTTCCAATAGCATCCAACTATATGATAACACCACATAAAAATGATACCCTAACTGAAGTATTGGGAACAAAAAAAAGAACTATTACAACAGAATTCCAGTAGCTAATAATTTTCCTTTTCTCTTTTTCAGATAAGGTAGTTCATTTTGCTTGAAGACCTCTTTTCACCACGTTACACAGACCTAAATTTCACTCCAGCCTGCGTTGCCTTTGCAGAAATGTATCAATAACTGTTTTCTGTGGACATACACTACAGGAGTGAGAGACAGATGTAATTCCTCCATTCCTCTCCCTTGATCCTAGTCTACATAATTAAGTATCAGACTAGATAATCCCTTAGGTCCGTTCATTATTCCAGTCTATCTAATACCAGCATATCACTCTGGGATAGGTTACAGTGCTCCGACAGGCCTTAAAATGTACAGGTTAAAAGATTTACAAGGTAACTGAAGTCGTGACCTCCTTCTTGGGGGAAGGGAAGAGGCATTAAAGGAAGGATAATTCAGAGAAATGTGACTTAAGTGCAGCGCTGGAGCTATAACCCCTCAAGTTATTTAAATCTTTGTCTTTTACCCTATAGTCCCTGCTGGGTGAAATCTCCAGTTGGCCTAAAAGACTTAATCACCTCTGGCTGGATGAGTATTAGCAGTTCATTTGCATAAGTACTTGTCATTATCATTAAGTGTGTTTGCTTTCAGATATATTTAAGTCCACATTAACTCCTTCTTGCTTGACATTAGGATCTCTCAAATTGGCAGTGGCTGCATTGTATTTCCCCTGAACCAGTCTCCTACTTAAGACATATCTAGGACAGCTGTATTCTTTAAATGCTCATCAAAGGGAAACGATTCCATCTACTGCATGAAAAATTTAAGACACATAATTTCTGTACAGAGTCAAGATGTGGTCACAGAGCAATGAAAATGCAGGCTCTAAAGCACAAAACAGTATAGTAAATGGCGCAGAGTAACCCGGTTACCAGAACACCTCCTGCTGGGGCTCAGAAATCTGTAGTTGTAATCATAGCTCTAGACAGACCACTGCAACATGCAAAATTTTAAGTGTCTGCAACTCGATGTAAAGCCAAACCCTAGGGTTAAGCATCCAGTGACTGCGTAAGAGATACAGATTTACCAGGGAAACTCAGGGTGCTTACACTCCTCTTCCGAACATTCTGGGAAAACAGCTGGACACACTTGTGTCTGTTCCTCGTCTTGTTGGCTGCATGCACCCCGTTATGGAAAAAAAATTAGGAAAAAATTCTTTCCTGTGAGGGTTGTGAGGCACTGGAACAGGTTGCCCAGAGAAGTTGTGGATGCTCCATCCCTGGAAGTGTTCAAGGCCAGGCTGGATGGGGCTCTGAGCAACCTGGTCTAGTGGAAGGTGTCCCTGCCCATGGCAGGGGGGTGGGACTAAATCATCTCTAAGGGCCCTTCCAACCCAGACCGTTCTATGATTCTGTGGACAATGTGAGGAGGTGAAACCTCAGGAAGAAGAATAAAAGAGCTCTAAGCAGAACCACAGTGCTGCTGTTTGGGGCTGGCAATCCCACCCCTCCCCAAAGTCTGAGCAACTCTATGGTAATCCTGGGCATGGACCTTTTCAAGGATCTCTCTATTTGGTCCCAGAACACGAACATTTTGGACTTTCTAAGACAAACACAACTGCCCTTGTGAGATGAGGGCACTGAAACCTAGGGAATGAAGGGACACAAGACAGGGAGAGACATTACTTACCTGCTGGTTATGATAAATAACCAGGAAGAGAGGCCTGCCTCTAAGGCTTACTTTCTGAACTTCTATGCATTTTAAATTGGTGAAAACAGACTCAAACTTGAGATCTAGAATTAAATGACTAACCTCTGATGAACATGAAAAATCTGATAAGGTAAAGAATCACACCCCTTTCACTTGGTCTCCTTCAGGGCGTATGAGTCCTGAGAGGCTCTTTTTCGACCTAATATTGGAGAGCATCCATCTTGAAAAACTTATTACTCTGGATAGGGCACATTTTCAGAATGAGACAAGAATTTTAACTGAAAGTAAAACCAAACCTTGGTGTTTCACTGCCTAGTAAAGCAGCCTAACAATTAAGCTACTGATATAGAAGTTAAGGACTATGTACCAGTGGCTTTACTCTAAAAGCATTTTAACATAGTCTTAAAACAAAACATTTAAATATTATTTAAAATAAATATCTTATAAACATTTTTTATAAGAAACTACTTTCATCTGACATGCTCCAGAAATGTTCAGAGATTACAGACTGGATGGGTATTTAGGTATGAATCTGTGTAATTTCTAACTTAGTTTTGCAGAAACAGAGAGCAGGTCAGTTCTAAGCCTGCCACATGACATTTAACTTATTAACTGACAAGAACTTAAAAGAAACTTAAAAGAGGCCTTCTCAGGAAGATTAGACAGGTCTAAACATTTAGTCTCAACATCTGAGCAGGTTTTTTGGACCATAATTTTTTACTTCAGATGTCAGATCCCCAGTTCATATTTCCAAAATAACTGTTCACATTTCCTTGCTCTCCTCTGACAATGAACAGAATAGTGCAGAATCTGTTCTTCTAATGTACACAAAGTAACATTTCAGAACATTTCCTCATACCTCCTTCCTTAAGTCAGTGGTAAAAATATTCCTTACTGATCCCTGAAAACCTGGGTTACAAAAACCCCTTCTTCTGCAGTGACAAAACATAAGGTAATGACAGCCTCAGGCTTCCCCATGTAAAAGCTGGGCTACAAATGTCTTGAAAACCTTTCTTGCATTTTCATAGCATGAGACTTTAGGCAAAAAGACTAATAATAATCTGCTGCTATATCAAACTGACATATAATATATTCAGGTCACATAAATAATTAATTTCTTACACATGGTATAAAATACACATTTTTACATCTATTATTTTTCCTGAGAACAACATGTGAACTGTATTTTGCATATAGCTTTATTTATATTTATGGTAAACTACGTATAAACACATGTTTATGCACTCAGAATGGATGTTTTTAATAAAAGTTAGTCACAGTCAGGATTCTTAACTCATTGTTTCCTACAATCTCACTATTAGAAGTCTTTTAGGAAAAGAGGAGTCATACCCCTTAATAATCTGTTGCTTTATTTTTTTAATATCTCCTGTGCTGAAACATTCATCACAGAAACTTAAGTTGGAGGGCAAAGGAAAACAGACTTGTTTAGAAATCTTAAAGGGGTAAAGTAAACAAAGTGAATATCATTTGGTAGAAATCTATGAAGTAGAATTATAATCTTTGGAGGAGTTTTATCAGTGTCTGAGTTGGGTGCAACATTGTTTGGCAAGTTTTCATACTTGTTTCCAAAATGGATGTGCACAGTCCTCACCTCATGCAATATTTTCCTACAAGCAGAAACCCTGAATTGCTGCTTACGTTAATGTGCACTAGGTCATGCCTGCTTTCAACAATTCATATTAAATCCACGTTATCTCTGCATATACTTGTGATAAGCTTGTAAACCTGTAAACAACATTCATCAGTATATTCACAGCTGAAATTAATTTTGCATCTTTTCCACTAACCCTCTCTTTCAAGGGTCTTGTAGAAATAATTTCCTGATAACGTAGAAATGTCACTCATATTTCCCAAATTTTAATGTCAGGCATAGCCACCTCACTTCCTGAAAATATCACAAAATACATTTTTAAAGCAAACAGGATTGAACATTAATAAATCTACCAAGAATGTAATGAAAAATAACTCTAGGACAGACAAATTGCCAGCCCTGATCAACTTTGGCAACTGAGGTACCATGAATGTTTCTACTTCCACTCCTGTTCGCAACACAAGCAGACCCCTGAACTGAAGCCTGTGCAATACTGACACCAGAACAGAACCTTCTGAAGCATTTCCTACTTAGGGATTGCAAGCAATTTTTCTTTTAAACATCTGCTTCTAAAGCTCTATCTGAGAATGAGCAAGGTATGATAAAATAGCATGTCTGCCATTCTCGATATGCTCTAAACTAGTCAAATGGATCAGATATAACTACAAATGTGTGATCCATAAAAGATTTCCCATCAAAATAGTTTCTTTTCCATTTTAAAATAGAAAAAGAAATATTTGTATTTTTTCTACTGTAACTATAAAGGGCAGGTTTGTTGAACACAAGTCTATCTGAAAGACAGCAGTATATTTGAAACCATGATATTCTGAATGGAGGGTGGGTAATTTTTATTTTTCTCATAATTTAGTTTATTTTATTTTAAAGTTAAGAGATTTGGTCCTGGTACTAGTACAGAAACTCCCATTTGGGAGCCAGGCATTTTGCTCGATTGAGACAATCCTTGTTCTATTTCCTGCAGATGAGACTGATAAAAGACAGTGCTAACATTAAAAAATGTACATCATCACAAGTATATTTTTCTTGAACTCAATATTAGCTCAGCCTACAGCTCACTATATACAGATAAACAGTCTAAAACACAAAGCAGAAGACAGTGGAATATTACAGTGCATTTTTTGCCTTATCTCTATAGTCATTAGGCTAAGTGTCTTGGAAGGGAAAACTATGAAGTGTATTAATTACCAATAGGTTTCTCCACGGAATGCTTATGCACTTCAGTCTCTTCACATGTTAAGCTCTTCAGGATAATAATTTTAAAAAGCTATTTTCTAGACAACGATACTAAAACAAAAATAAAAACAAAGCACCATTAAGTAAATGGGTTTTTACCTAATGGCAGTTAACTCCAGTCATTAGGTAAACTATATTAATGCACATGACTCCTTATGTCAATAATTTAATATTCCCCAAAATAATTTACACAAACACAGATAAGGATTTAAGAAAATAGAAAGAGGAATTATTCTAATGCTCCTTGAGTCAATAAAGGAGTCCTGTGAAGGCAGTTCCAGTTGTAACTCACACAACACAAGGGAGATGGGCTGGGGTAGTCACGTATGGATTTCCAGAGGGAGAAGGGAGCTTTAGGTCTCCGTAATTGGAATCACCAAGTACCACAAATCATAGTGACAACTGCCAAGTTCACAAATTAGGACCTGGAATTAAGTGTCCCAAATCTGGATCTTGTTGACATTAAATGTAAAATTTAGACTCCTAAGTACTGATGATATGTGCCATTAGATATCATGTTTAGATTCATCAGTGTTAATGACCTACATGGAACAATCAATACCAGTAAAAGACCAAGTCTGTAAACTTTTCCACACCGTCTACAAAAAGTCTCAGAATGAATGAAAATTAATACTGTGTTCTCCATTTTCTGATGCACAGTATGGTATGACAATGACTTTCACTTTGTCTTTAAAAGTTCACTCCAAGACAACAGAGGATGGAGTGATCCTGCAGCTGTAAATTACCATAGTTACTGTCTTTCTAAGTTAAAATGAAAGCTGTATTACAATATGTTTACAAAACCATGGCTCGGATGGTTGTACTCTTTGCTGGGTAAACACTGGCTGGACGGTCGAGCCTTGAGTGGTGGTGAAAGGAGTTACATCCACCTGGGATAAGTCAGCTGTGGTGTTCCCCAGGGCTCAGTTTGGGGAATATGCTGATTAATAGCTTTATCAATGTTTCAGCACGCACTCAGTCATTTTGCAGTTTGAGTGGGAATATTGATCTGCTGGAGGGCAGTAAGGCCCTACAGAGGGATCTGCACAGGCTGGATCCACGGACTGCGGTTCAACAAGGCCACGTGCTTAGTCCTGCACTTGGGTCACAATAACGTCCTGCAGCCCTGCAGGACTGGGAAAGTGTGGCTGGAAAGTGGCCCATCACGAAAGGGCCTTGGGGTACTGGTCAGCAGTGGCTGGACATGAGCCAGCTGTGTCCAGGTGGCCAAGAAGTTTTGGGCATCCTGGCCTGTATCAGCAAGAGTGTGGCAGCAGGACTAGGGCAGCGATTGTCCCCTGTGCTGGGCACTGCTGAGGTCACACCTTCAATCCTGTGTTCATTCAGTTTTGGATTCCTCCCCACAAGAAGAACATCGAGGGCCTGGAGTGCGTCCAGAGAAGGTCAGCAGAGCTGGGGAAGCGTCTGGAGCACAAACCTGGTGAGGAGCATCTGAGGGAGCTGTGGGTGTTTGGCCTGGAGAAAAGGAGGCTCAGGGGAGATCCTATTTCTCTCTACAACTCCCTGAAAGGAGAGGTTAGTCTGGTGGGGGCTGGGCTCTTCTCCCAAGTAGCAAGTGATCAAATGAGAGGGAATGTCCCCAAATTGCAACAGGAGGTTTGGAAAGGATATTAGGAAAAATTTCTACATGGAAATTATTGTAAAGCTGGTCCAATGAACAGACTGCCCAGGAGAGTGGAGTCACAACCCCTGAAGGTATTTAAAATGGATGCAGATGTGACACTGAGGGACGTGGTTCAATGGTGAACCTGGTAGCACGGGGTTTATGATTGGATTCGATAATCTTAGAAGTATTTGTCAGCCTAAAGGATCTTATGATCCTATTCTAATCTTCATTCTATTCTAATCTAAGGGAAGAGATCATCTCACAATTCCTGCAAATACCTATTTCTTCTCTTTAATATAATTCAGAATACTCAAGCTTAAACTGAAATGTTGGTAGTTTTTACTGAGGGTCTTGTGAGAAAATGGTATTCACTGATCAATAATATCAGTTAGCAAATTCTGACCCTTTCATTTTGACTTACACCAAAATGTTGTCAATGACCACACCAGGAAAACACTACCGAAAACCTGTACTTTTCCTTTCCACTTGAAAACTTTTGCAAAGGTGTGCAATTCCTTAAATTTCTTTAATTAAAAGGCTCTATTAATCATACTAACACTACAACCCTCACTTTGCCAGACTCCTGCATTTCAACAATTAGGTTTAATTGTTTTTCAACAATGTAGCCTTTAGTATGCATTAAGGTACAAAGAAATTTTCTTATGCAGCAGGAACTTTTCCATTGCAATGTCATTAGGTTTTTTTAATTATTCTTTTAGGGTCATTTAATAGTCAATGCAACCAGAAGGCCACTTTCCATCCCTTTATTTTATATCTCTGCATCATTTATTAATATAAAATAGGGAATTAGGATATTGTTGCCAAGCATGATCTAAATACCTGTTTATTCTTATTCTTTCTTTAAAACAACTTTCATTTCTTTGTCTTCCATCCTTAGGCAAGTTTCAAATAATGAATGTCTTGGTAACCTCTCAAGTTCTCCACCCAGTAATTAAAGTTTTGGCTTTTAAAGTAACGGAACATGCTGTGCAGAGTCGACATAGAGTGCAATAGCCAGCTTTTAACACAAAAGAGAATAGCACCATATTGATCATAAAAGGTGGTTCTTTCACTCCCTTTTACTGGTGGAAAAAAATAACACAACATTAAGTTGTCTTCTGACCTACTTTTGACTTTCCCTGTGAAACTTGTAAATGAAAGAAGACTTAATTTCTCTGATGCAAAACAGACATTGTGATGTTTGAATCAGAGGGACTAGAAGAATAAATACAGGTGTGTATTAAAATTCAGAGAAACGTCCTTGTCTGGGAGCCTACATCTTCCACTTTCTTAGTGCTACATCTTGCACTCAGCTCCGAATGTCAGATTTTCCACAGCACAATGACACTTCAAAGCAGCACTTGTCTCTGCTCAAGTAATGTGATGGCAGAATTAAAGGGATGATCCACAATCTGGCGTAAACTAGAGCTCATTAAAAATAAGAACATTCTCCATAAATTTAAGGTGAAAAGATATCTTTTATCAGGCTTTAAAATTTGCATTAGTTTTGCAGGAAGGCAGCATCTGAGCTGTTAAGCAAGATGGCAGCTGTTTGGACATGCATGATAACATTGTCTGACCCTGCTTCTACTAGCACATGTGGGACCATGTGTATGGCCGTGGCTCATTCTCATGGCATTATTGAGAAAATAACCCCACAAAAACTGATAATCGTCACAAGAGGTGGTGGTAGAGAACTTAAAATCATATCCAAGGTGATTGCCTCTAAGAGAACTGGTTAAAGAAACCACAAAGGGAAAAGCAGATCTTGTAGTTCTGAGCAAAGCACAGTGCCTGTGGTTCAAGATGAAGTTATTGAAGTAATACTCTGAAATACTCCAGCTACTACTATCTTTAAAGAAGGGAGCAAGAAAAAAAAATAACAATAGTATATTAAAATTCAAAGAATTTGAAGAACATAGGAATGAGGAATCTTGTTAAAACTAAATTGAAAAGAGCTAATTAAACAAGACCCTTGCAAAGAGCATGGAGTCTATCTGAAAATGGTACATTATAGGTTCAGGGTTCACTAAGTATTAACCACTAAAATCAGTCTGTGAAAACCCAACAAAAAAAAATCAAACCCCAAAATCTAACCCAAAGAAAAAACTGGAATAACCTGGAATAACCAAAACCAGTGCCTAGTAAAAGTAAAACATGCTTCTGAATTAAGAGCTTAGAAATCAAAAGCAAAGAAAACAAAGAATGCATAGTATGGGACAATTTAGATTTCAAATCAAAAGCAGACCAAAAAGGTTTTGAGAAATAATTTGCTAAGTTCATAAAAAATGCCTATAAAAGCCTGTTCTAATACATTAGGAGCAGTAAGCAGGCAAAGACCTGTAAGGTTGAGAGATGATAGAAAAAAAACCCAAAAAACTTCTTTGTGCCCCTCACCACATAAAAATCAGATATATTTTCACAATTACATCTTTCTTAATATAGGAAAATTTGAATAAATGGTCTCAAACAGAAGCGTCAATAAAAGTGGCTTTAGATAAAATGGAAAACAAAATAACTAGTTGTATGGACTCAATGGTGCTCATCGACTATTTCTACGGGAACTTTAAAATATGGTTTTAGAACTCCTGTGAGATGCATTTCACCACTTTTAAAATCACAGCCTTGCGCGGAACGGCTGTGTGATGAAAGCACCTCTGGAGATTACTTCGTGATCTGTGTCAAAAGCCTCAGCAAAGTCCAGATAAACAACATCCACTTCTCATCACCTCAGTCAGCTGCCTCAGTGTGGAGCGCTGTCAGGCTGGGGAGGCATCAGCTCATACTGGTAGCTCCCAGTCCTTGAGCTTGAAGGAGGGTCCTGTGGTTGCTAAGGCCAAAGCACTGCTGTAAAGTTCAGCTGCCCATTAGGTGTTGACCTGGAAGGTGCATCCACTCCCCTCCTCAAGCCTTTCCTCGCAGGGGCAGGGTGGAAGACACAACCCCTGGCTCCCTTGCCCTACACCCTCTCCCTCAGATGGATCACAGTTGACATGCCTTGGGTCTTTCCTGGCTGTGGGGGAACCATCCAAGGGCTGGATGCACCTCAGCCTCTCTCCACCAGGTCCAGGCTCTGAGCTCCCAGCAAGCAGCAATCCTTCCTGGTCAGCAGCTCAGCTTGGCAGGCAGGGCCCTCCATCCTCTGCCTCAGGGAGTCTTGCACCATGCTGCTTCATCACTTTTCCTAGTGCTGCTCTGTGGCTCAGGATCTTGCCTGGACGCAGGTCCTCATGCCTCCTTGGAATCTCAGGTGCTGACCTGATCTTCCTTTTGCGGCCAAAGCCCTCCAGCCTTTACTCTCAGGGGTTGGATCCCTGCTTCACAGCCCCATAAGCACAACCCTGCCTGCTCCCCCTTGGGTAGTCCTGGGGACTGAGGCTTCCCTTCTCTCTGGGGTCTCAGAGAAGTCCCATCCATCTCCTTGTCACCTGCAGTGCCCCTGTTCCACAGCCCTGCTGCTCATTCCCTGTGCCAGAGTCAAGAAGAACGGGGAAGTAACAGCAGATCTTGAGCAGGGCTCTAGCAATGCCTGAACATTGTACGTGTCCTTACTTCCATACCAGATCAATAAAATCAGTAAAAAGCATTGGAAAAGATTATATTTACTGGATGAAATGATAAATTTAATATATTAGGGACACAATAACCAGCAGCTTTTATGGAAGGAAATAAATCCTTAAAAATCTGCTAGAATTCTTTGGGGAAAGTAACTGTGAATAGATGAGTGTGATGAGGGCCATATAGAGCACATGGATTTCCACATCACTTTTGGCAAAGTCCCTCACTAAAAATTCCTCTAGAAGATAAGTTACAAAAGACATAAGAGGTATGGCCAGGTCATGAATTAATAGAGGTTTAAGAACAAGAAACAAAATAGCCAGTATTCACTGTGAGAATAAGTTCACTGCTGGAAGAGCCCTGCAGAACTGTTATGTAAAGGCATCTTAGTGTTCAGCACATTCATAAATAATCTGTAAAGAAGAGTGGATATGGAGATGACCGAACAGGTTCTTATTAATTGTGAATTGAAACGAAAATGGACTATCAAAAGTCACAAAATGTTCTCATAATACTGGATGCTTGGCTAATATACTTGTAAATAGAAATGTGCAGGGAAAACACAAAGTTTCCATCTCCCTAAAAAGAGGTTTTGAAGGTCTTGTGGATATTTGGTCATACTTAATTTAATGTTCAGCTGCAGTCTGAAGGAGAGTTATTATCAGGAGGATAGAGAACAAAAAAAGAACAAATAAAAAGTTCATGCCTATGGATAAATCTCTTATATATATGACTTTTGAATGCTGCATATTGGTCTGGTGGCGCAATTAAGGAAAATAAAGGACACAAAACTAAAACAAGAAATAGAAAGAAGGGCTAAATAAAAGGATAAAGAAGTTACAAAGTTTAAATCTTTTAACACTTTCCAGAAAGAGATAACTTTGGGGGAAAGAGCAAGACATGTCTGGTTGTACTGGCATAATTTCAAAGAAATTGATAAAATTTAGATGGTGAATAAATATGAAAGGTTTTATCTTCCTCAGAATGCAACAACTAAAGGCATCAACTTGAGGGCTATTTGGAAAAGAGCAAGGACAGGGTTTTTTTGCCACAGGGTAGGTAATTAATCAGCAGAACCTTTTAGCACAGGATATATATATATATGTCAGAAGCTTAATGTGTTCAAAAGCAGTTAAAGGAATTCACAGGAAGGTCTGTGAATTGTGTAAAACACAAAAATTGATACCTCCACTTCAAATATGAACCTCTGCTCCAGAAAAGGCTGTAGCTTCCAAAATCAGAAGGTTATGGCATAGAAAATATAATTCTGTTTTTATACTTTCCCCCTAATCATCTGCTAATGGCCACATGCAAAACAGAGTGCCAGAATAAGTGCACCTTCAGCTGGAGCCAGTATAGCTGTTCGTATTTTCTTTAAAATTAGAAATGAACTGTTTCCCTACAGTTTTAAATCCTTTAGCCTTCCAGAGTTCTCGTTGAGGTAGATCCTTATGAGTTAGTTTGATGAGTGAAGAGCATAAAGTTTAACAACAATTTTGTGTAACAATCACACTTTAGGTATTTCTACAGAAGAAAAACCCTACTTTTAATTTGTAGCAGCAGGAGAATTTAGATGTAAATTACAGTCCACTTATTTTTTTTTTAATTTTTTTCCTAAAGAAGAACTGGGAATTTAAAAAGCCAAACAGTTGATTTATTCAGATCTATACCTCTATTTGAAAACTATGAAACTCTCCTGGCAGCTTTCCATCCCTCACTGCATTCCTAATTATCAAGGTGAATATTTAAATTTGCTTTATCTACTCTTTACCTTTAAAACAGCATTTTCTCTCTGGATTTCCGCTAAACACAGCTGGAAACTCTAGATAAACATAGCCATTTCTGATGGAGACCAAAGTGTCTCTCAGATGTTCCCTCAAATGTGCTAAAAAAGCTACAAACTGAGTCACTTCCCCAGTAATGGGATTAGAAATAGCCTGCAGGGAAGCATGTGCCAAATGGTGCCAGCTAGCAAGGATTATAACAAAAAACTGTGACATTATAAAAATACCTCAGAGTGAGGCTCTGGGTGGTGGAATTGCAAGTTGCCATCTCAAAAGGATGTGCCTCATTAAAATGACAGCATAATGCCGAAGCAGTGATTTGTGCAGAAACATGATCCTCCTGATAGCTGAGCAGCTAATTTTTTTCAAAAACCTTGTCACTTGACCATCAAATTCATAAATTTCAATTAGAGTTAAAAAAAAAAAAAAAAGTGAGAGGGCATAGGGAAGCAAAGGAGGGAGGGAATGGGAGGGAATGTTGGGGAGGGATCAAGCTTTAGAAGTTTGTTTTTAAAAAAAAAAATCAGACATAAGGCAAAAAAAAAATAACATAGCAATATAACACAAAGATTAAGGGCAAGCAAGATTTTTCACCCTGTATTATGTAAAATATTTGAAGACAAAATGTTAAAATTAGCTCTTAGGTTTCCACAGAATTTCAAAGGAGATGGAAGTCCCTGAAGATTAGAGGGTGCTCAGCATTTCTGAATTGTTTGTTTGGCACATAAAGCCAGAGAACGCTTCTTAGGTCACTGCTCCTCTAAGCCACCTTACCTAAGAATTAAAACTACAGAAGAGTGTGACTCCCTCTTCAGAAAGGTTTGTATCCTGTAAAATGGCATTATTCCTACAACTTAAACAATACAAGGCCTTGAAATCTGAAAACCGTGTTCAGGCATCAAATACTGCCTGGAAAAGTAATTGACACAATCCTCCCCTGTGGAAAGGGAAAGTTTACCAGCAGCTCTAGTAGTGCAGCCTTTGGATGAGCAGCTACTCTTTTCCCACATGCAAGAAGGCAGATTGGGTTCTAATAGGAAGAGGCTGTCCCTTACCAGACACGTCTACATAGGAACACTCAGCTCTGAAGTACCCTGAGTCCAGTCCTCCCCATCCTGGGACAGGAGAAAGGCTGAAGAAAAAGAATATTTTCATTTCAGCAAACTCTTCTCCTCCCTAAAAAAAAAAGAGGGGATGTATCTTGGTTCTGTTAATGGTATCACATAAGATGAGGAAGAGGAAAGAAGGGATGCAAATTGAAAAAAAAAAACAGGCAAAAACTCTAGTTCACACCAACAAGCATTATGATATCCCTGTTACATTTACATGAAAATACCTGATGTAGGATGGCCAGTGTTCTTTTCTCACAAGTCACCATACTGTATTTCCTGAACTAAAAAAGGAATGCCACTGTCTCATTTTTTTTTTTATCTTTAGCTATAAAAATACTTTGGAAGAAAATCTTCACAGAATCCCAGAATCACTTAATCAATGAAGTCATCTAGTGCAACCTCCATGCTCAAGCATGGTCACCCAGAACCAGTAGCCCAGGACCATGTCCAAATGGGTTTTGAACATCTCCAAGGACGAGGTGTCCACAAACTCTCAGGGTGAGCTGTGCCAGCACTCTGCCAGCCTCACAGTAAAGCAGCGTTGTCTGGTGTTCAGAAGGAACCTCCTGGTTTCAGTGTGTGCTCATTGTCTCAGTGATGCTGGGAGCCACTGGAAAGAACCTGGGTCTGTCCACTTTGCCCCTTCCTTTTAGGTGTTTGTATACATTAACATGCTTCCCTCTGAGCCTTCTTACTCCAGGATGAACAGTCTCAGCTCCCCCCAGCTTTTCTCCCTAAGTCAGAGGCTCCAGTCTCTTGATAGTTTTTGTGGCCTTTCTCTGAACTCACTCCAGTATATCCACATCTCTCTTGTTCTGGGGAGCCCAGCACCGGTCCCAGCACTCCAGATGTGGCTCACCAGTGCTGAGTAGAGGGGAAGGATCACCCCCCTCTCAGCTTGCTGGCAATACTTTTCCTAATGCCACCCAGCATACCACTGGCCTGCTTCGTGGCAAGGGCATGTTGCTCACTGGTGTCCTGTCTTGCAGTTTGCATCAGGAACAGTATTAGGCAGCTCAGATTATTTCAATCATTTTTGTCATTGATTCAAATGAAACTTAAACCAAAAATGATTAAATGTAGAGAGTCAATACTTAGGTAAACTAAGTATTTAGGATCTTAACAAAAAAACAATGTGGAACCTAAGATGAGGTCAACAAGCAGCTAAGTATAAATTAATATAATTAATTTTCCATACCTAGAATACAGTTAGAACTGGCCAATGCCTTTTGCTTTTAAATATTTAAATATTTAAATCCTGCTTAATGTATGTTTCAGCATTAGCTCTTCATGATTTCTTCTGGGTTTTCTTTTCCTTTAGTTAATCTTACCAGAAAAGTCGAGCTCAATTAGTAGCTCTGGGAATTCAAAAATATGCTGAGGTCAATAACTTGTCGAAATACTATACATGTTGACATACAGACCACTAACTATACTTTTTAAAAAAAAAGCTAAACAACAGTTCCCTTTTACGAAAGCTCTTCAATATTTTTCTGCTTGTTTACTTGAAAGTTTCAGCTCAGTGTATGTAACTTGGAGTACTGTAAATTCTGTCAGCAAGTGCCCCAAAATTAAAACACGGTCCTGTTCCTTTAGTTTCAGAACCACATGTAATATTCTACATGCAACTGAACTCCAGTGCACTGCAGTTCCTTCAGAGAACACCCTCCGTGAGCACACTGTGTTAAAGGCAGCCAACTGCATTAGTGCTCTGCTCCCATTCATTTCGAAGTCATCTGTTCCTTAATGTACTTTGTCTAAATATTTTATGAAATAGATCTCGGCATCTTAACTGGCTTTAGCTCTCCCTGTTGTCCTGTGATTAAATACTTCCTCAGTAAACTCCAAGGGGAAACAAACCTTTAAATTTATGACTGAGATAAAGAAATAAACTTTGAGTGTGAGTCACTTGCCACTCTTCCGTTCAGGTGCTTCAAGGCGTATCCCGTGCATTATTAGGTAGGAAATTCAGGGCACTGACTGACTTCAGCAGAGCTATGGCAGTTTATATCAACCTCCCACGAAGAATGGCAAATAGTGATTTCACAAGCATTTTATTTTTAAATATTCACAACCTTTAGTTAGGTCTATCTAGACCTTCTCATCCTCGGGTTGTAAAGCATCTAAAAAATTCTGTGTCTTATTTTTACATTAAAAAATATAAAGAAGTGGTTTTGTCCTAAAAATGGAATATATTTTTAACTTCACTGGTGTAAAAGGAGTAAGAATCCTTGAAAAAGTTGTGATTGGCTTTGCAGATTCAGCATGCACAAGGTGGTGAACAGATGATGGGAAGCACCCTACACTAATGCCTGCATAAAAGTTTCCCTTATTTGCTAATATTTAATGTCATCTAATTTTCCACACCAGGCTATTAATACCTCAAATTATTACTTCCACCTAACTGCTAGTCTTTCTGACTTTTGAGTCACCAAATCAGTTACATTATGGTGGGTCCTTTCTAAAACCAGGAGTAAATAAGAGGAAAAGCATTTAGAGGTCAGATGTGTCCTGTAACAGTACATTTAATATCTGTAGTTATCCCAAAGTCCTAAGTCTTTCTTATCTGCCCATTCCTGCTGGAGTGTTTGTACAGCAGCAAGCACAGCCCATCATAACTCTTCTCTTGGCCATTCCAACACAGCTAGTACACTAAACTTTGTCAGTGAGTAACATTTTAAAAGCAATTCCCACTGATCTTTCAAAACACACACCAAATCCCCTGAGAGGGTGGACAGCACCAATAAAATTACATTATAGAGCTCCTCTAAAGGCATGAATTTTAAGATACGTACATCTTAGAAGCAAGGCTGTCCCAACTGAAGTGTGCAAGCACGCATTTCTTTCTCTGCTGCAAAATAGGACAGGTTTTCTGTCTTTTGGGTCAAGCCCAAGTGGAAACAAACACTAGGTTTTAAGCTTTTTCATTTTTGAGTCTTGCTAGGTCTATGAAAAGGGAATAACAATGTTATTGCAATGAAGGCAATGAAAACTCACAAGCATCAGTTCCTGAAGTGTAAGTGCAGGACACGAGAGGATGTTATGTTTGCTGGAAGCACTGAACACGTTATTGTTTGAGAGTCTGGCCCCTTTCTCTGCTACTGAACAGGTTGCTGAACTGAAAGTTGAGTGCTCAGGATGAGTGCACATGAAATTATATTACCAGAGTACTATAAAGGTCAAGGTAATACTATATTCCGTTTTTCTTTTCTCCATGTTGAATGATGGTTTAAGAACTTCATTGTCTTTATAAGTTACAGGAAAAGAAAAAAAAAAAAAAAAAATTTATGCTGGGCCAGGTACTCCCTGATCTAAAAATGGCACTACTTCAGTTGCCTGCTGTGAAGCCAGAGCACCATATATCGCTTGATGAGCCAGTCCTACATATCTGTTATAATAAAATACAAAAATAATTGTGCAACTACTCAAATGTTGCTCCTCTGACGTGGAAAATCTTTTCTTTGATCTATAATCCCAATTCCGTTTATAAAATCTGGTTATAGTTTTTCCACATATAAATATATTCCACATATGAAATGTGATCAGTAGTTTTAATTAGGACTGTATGAAATTTTGATGTGTGGATATTTATCAGATAAATCACCAAACAATTACTCCTCAGCAACATTCAGAATCGCACTAATAGCCAGCAAGTTTGTACGTACAGGTATAGAAAGGCACATAAACCAAGGATGTAGAGGGCTGTACCTGTGAAATATTGCTGCTTGTTTCTGCCTCACAGATTTTAGATTAGCCTTTGCTGTGTAGAAGCACTGTTGAATAATATGCTACCACAATGTACGAAGGATTGAATTCTTATTCTACAAATGTGTCCTGTATGGTAAATAACACATCATCTCATCTCTCCCCTCTCCTTCCCTCTTTAACTTTTCAGATATTATTCTATCTCTGCTTGTAAATGTATATATAAAATATCCAGATTCATAAATTAATCGAGGATGCACCCACTATAACATGAAATTAATAAAAAATTCTCTATGACTTTCAGGATCTATGAACACAACAGTTCCTCTGGCACAGCTAATTTCTTCAGCTGCAGATAATAATAATAATAATGGTAATCATCCTAGAACCTCAACTGGGTTTTCTGTGAATACAGGACACAAAACCAGCTCCCATAACACCACTGGCTTCTCAAACACCCTTCTTGCCATACTTCTCATCTCCAATATGAAGAACCCCCCTCCTGCTCTCCCTGGCTAACCCTGGAGTGGTGACAGCACAATCAGAGTTGGGGATTAGCATCACTTCTGGTACAACCTCTCCCCAAAGCCCGAATGCCCTTTCTCTGTTGTAAACACCTTTTAGATAGGGAGTCAGGCCAGAGATCTGAAAATATCCTTGGGGAAAACTAGCATGTATCATCTTGTCCACAGTAAAGTGAGAAGGTTATTCAGCTGTTGTTGTAGTCCTGAATCTGCTAAACCGCTCTCGGCGTATGGAAACATATTAAGTTCATTCAGTCTGAAAGATTTCATAGATAATGGAGAGATCAACTCAATTTTTAAAAGGGGGAACCTTAACCATATTTGAAATTGATAAATGGACATATCTAAATAGCAATAACTGGCTACAAATGTACTGGGTTTTCAGCACCATAGACCAGGGATTTTGAGTTTTAAAAATATATCGTTTAAAACAACCTTACTGTAAAAATATTTCCATGTCTACTTTAAACTGTTTATCAGAAATGTCACAAGCTCTGGTCATGAGTAGCCAACATGAGTATAAAGCTGGCGAATCCTGCACTTTTTTGTATTTTTTTTCCTTCTTGAGCATAGAGCACCAAAGGAGAAATGTAAAAAAAAAAATTATAGGTTTCAGGGTTTCATTCTAAATTTACTGCAAACTTAGCAAGCACAGCTCTACTATTATGAGACAAAATTTTCACATCCCAGAGGAGAAGAGCATGGCAGAGATGTGAGGTCTTGGAGACACCGCCATTCACAGCCTCTCCGCTGACTCCTGACAAACTTGTTCACAAAGTTTTGAATTCATACACTTTTACGTATGATAGACAGGTTTCAGCCTCTTGCCTGGTCATGTAAAAAAACTCGATCTGAGAAGCTCTATGTACATACAATTAAAACAGCCACAATGGAGCTGCTGCTTTTTCTATGTCTATGCAAATCCAAGATTTACCTAATAATTGTTGTTATCTCTAAATTGGAAAATATTGCTCTGTATTTGGGTACCCTTACTTTTTTTTATTTTCAGAATGAAGTTATACTGAAGTGTCTCTAATGTCAAGCTCTATTTTTCTTGGCAATAATTGAAAAAAAACTCTTAGGATTTTTTTTCTCTGTGAAGAGGGATTTTACAAAGGCTGCAAAGACAACCTCTCATGCTGTGCGGAAAACAAACCAGCAAAGCATATAATCTTGCAGGTCAGAGGAAAACATATTCTTTATCTGGTCATTGATATTGATTAACTCTGTAACAGTCATAAAGCATCTCAGGAAACCATGTTAAAAAGAAATATCATTCATACACTTTGTGAGGCATTTATATTCACAAGCAAAAGTACTACGCACATCCTTAAAGTAAAACAATCCTTATCAAGACTAGAAAAAGACCAAACCAGCAACACATTTTCTTGTGAGAGACTTAGCTTGTCTCCAGTCAGTGCCTGAATACTACAAAATCAACAAAAACTTGTGCCAGGGGATTGGAGTTTCTCCTTCTGTGTCACACACTCATGGCATATAACTTGGTTTAACCTTACACTCTACATTTCACCCTGGTTAAACCTGGATTATGCAAAAGTAACAAAATGGATTCCTCTAAGTGGAAAGGTCACTAGACTACGTTGGTGTGCTTTTTTCTCCTTAAATATAGTTTCGTAGCTTTCTTTCTAATGAAACACATTTGAACAGAAAAAAAACCAAACCAAAGCAAACCAAAAAGCAAGAGATGTATGACATTTTTTAGAGAAGGCACAATTTTGTCATGTTTATAAAACAAAGCAACACAAATAAAAACTTGTGATTTTTTTTTCCTGTTTTCAGCAAGCTTTGTGTTACACAAGCAAGGCAAAACTTCATATGTCCAGTTGTTCCTGGTAGTTTTACTTATCCTTTTACAACCCTTACTTGTTTTCTCTGTGGCTACTGTGTTAATGCATGTATTCGTGTAAGGTTTTCTGTTTCAATGTGCTAAAAAGAAATTTATAACACGCTAAGCCTGCACTGTGAAGTTTCTGACATTATCTACAGCAATGTTATTTTTGAATTGCAGCAAAAGCCTTGTCAAAAAGGCATTAAAAGCACTGCCCATGAACTACAAATAACACTAAAAAACTCCTGATCTAGTTTCAGCACAAACATGTTCTTCTAGCCTCTTAAATTGTCACTTGCCAGCTAATCATATTCTGACCTGAGGACTATATTTAATTAGAGGACAGAGACACAAGAGCATTTGCAATGTATGCATCTAGGCATTATGTCAGCAGCCATTTTGCCTACGTTACAGTGTTCACAATCCTGACAACATCACTTCCTAATGTGCTAATTAGAGCAGGGTGACTAAGAGAAATTATTTGCCCAGTCTGGTGTGCAAAATAATTTATGAAACTCATCAAATAGGCAATGTATTTTTAAAAAATAAACTACTAAAATGAAGCTGTGTGTAAAGCAAGAAACAATGGAAGCTATGTAAAACAATTTATTTAAAAATATAGAGTGAAAATGATCCAGCTAGATAGTCTGATTATAGGGTCTCTACTTCCTGCACCTTTCTTAATTTGGAAAAATCAGCAATTATTGTAAAGTATTTGAGAAAGATGAATGTTTCTGTTTCTTCTGGATTTTACATTACCTGAATCAATACTCTGTGGAACCAAAAGATTTATTTACCTCAGCTGAGAATATGTTCCATAAGATAAAAATTTGCATCTAGGAATTTGTCTAGTATGATAAATTATCTCACAACAACCTTTCAGCATTTCTAACTTTCTAAATTGAATTGTATACATACATATATGAATATATGTGTAGTATAGAGTCATCAGAGCAGTTCAGAGTCCCTGAAATATTATGAAATACCAGATTTTACTTCCTATCTTTCATCCTGGTTCAATGGCTATTTAATTCTAATACGGTTCAATGTATCTCCATATTAAGTACCAGCCCTGCTAGAGTTACTCAGAAGTCACAGGGAATCTGCACTAATGAATAGCCACCTTCAGGGATCCTTCTGAAAAGAGTCCCAATGCCTTATAATTTAAATTCTACTGTTATAAGCAGCAATGGGTACCCTGCTCAGCTAAATGATTATACTGTGGCAAATGTAAGGCAGCCCACCGATCCAAACAGGAAAAGCTAAAGCTTAACTTGGTACTATACATGGAAACCTAATAATAGCTTTTTATTTTTAGGGAACTGACTTCTAGGATATAAATATGAGTGAGGAAAGGAGAAAAAGATTTCTGGCAAAAAGAGCGGCATGGTCACAGTTCTGGCTCAGAAGCAAGGTACGTTTTCTTTCATATTCCCGCAGCAGCTACTGAAGTTAGATCATTGCCCTGGCTTTCATTTGTCTTTGTTAGGGGCCCATGTTTTCTCCTCTCGATCCCAGGCAGGCTCCTTATGGGAGTGCTGCTGTTTGGAGTGTGAGGATGAGGGGGTCCAGCGTGGCTGGTCACTGCTCAGGAAGGACAGGGCACAGAGCAGTGGCTGCTCCTGCCTCGCCACTCCCTCACTGGCCACTTGTGCCTGCGGTGGGCTCCTAAACCAAATCTTTTTGTTTACAACCTCACGTGAAATGTGCAGCAGAAATAAGTCTGTTGCTCACAAGAGAGAGGCTTTACTTAGCTTACTTCATAATCCCCTGATTTTATTTCTGAGAAGGCCTTAATAGCTGGCAGATTTACTAACCTTAACCTGCTCTATTTACCTCCAGTGCAAACACCACGGGCTCCTAGAACGGCAATTTGCAGCATTTTAATTCAACTGGTAGAAGCTCCAGAAAGAAATCTGCCTTCTTCTTACTGCTTGCATAAATATGGACTTCAAGGAGATGGCTCTGAAGTTTGTATTAAATTTCTTCACAAACTAAAACTTGCTGTTTCTAGGGACTGCCTGCTGAGGAAAAAACTCTTCCACTCATCTTTTTATTTTTAAAAAGGCAACACTTTTCTTTTTTTTTTTTTTCCTTTTTGCGTAAAGCACTTTCAAAGGTATACTCCATAAATGCTTGTTCCAAATAAATCCCCTTCGAAAGATAAAATGCAGACCCTTCTGGGTTGCTGCAAGGTAGAATATAAATCTCAGCATCCATTTTTAACTCTTCTTATCATCAGTCATCTTCTCAATGCAGGCAGAGAAAAAAGGAATACCCAAACCAATCAAAAAACCCCAAACAGGTGAGTATGACAAACTTTAACTAAAGTTTTTGAATACAAAATTTACTACATGAAATTTATGCTCATAACTTAAACTATGATAGTTAAAGTATCCTTAGAGATTTGCTTCAAAAAACACAAGACAGAGGACAACAAACCAGCAAGAACTATGCCAATCAAATGAAGAGGATATTTAAGAGTAAATAATGCAAAAGAGATTAAGCAGATGCAGGAAGGTTGAGCACTTAAAATGAACATTATGATGTTTCTGTTGAGCTGTATCACACAGCTCTGTGTATCATAAAACATGAGAGACATAAAAGACCAAGGAAATCAAGATTTACCTGCATGTACTACTTATGATTAATGATGAGCACTAAGATGAAAGAAAAATTAAAATATGCTTGATGAGTTTCTAGTTCTGTGTCTATGTACTTTATGGAAAATTAGGAACCAAAAAGTTCTGCCAAAGGGGCAAAGGAGGAAACGGTGAGGAAGCACTGATGGAATGCAAGGAAAAACTTGCTTTTAGTAAAACATGTCAATCACTAGGGAACGGCTAGGTCAAAGAAATGAAGAAATGAACCGGGATCCTAAACTGAGAAAACATACATTGAATTCTTAAATTTTGATGCTGTGATTCAAACGTATCTGCTCCTTTATCTGGGTCTGAACCAAAATTCAAAAGTACAAAGTATCTTCTTTTGAAAATAGAAACTAAGCCTCCACTAAACCAAACTACAAAGTCTACAGAGCTGTGTGGTAACAAAAATTACTACTAAAATTTAAAAAAAAACTTCATGCAGGTTCAAGAAGCCAGTCACAAACTCCAGAGCTGGGGGTCTCAACCTCAGTGTTTTATATTTCATATAATGTGTCTTCATCCCCAAATTCACAAACACTTTGAAGAAAAGACAGTTTCTTCAAAGTTAGGAAATGTTTCAATTTTAATCCACATTCTGTATATACACACAGCTTTTATTTTACACTGAAATACTATATTTTCCTGTCACTGGAAATGATGGATGGCCTGGGCTTAAATCAGGAATATCAAATTGTAGTACTTCTCAGTTGGTCTTATCCGATGACTTGAAAAAGCTGAGATATGATTTCACATGTTAAGATGAAATCAGTTGGAAACCCAAACCGGAATTTTCTGTACAGAATAGGAAAACTCCTGTAACAGCCCCCATCTGAAATTGTCAAAATAACATGACAGTCTGAATGGCATAGCTGAGCTTTTTTTTTTCCCCTCAAAACACAGAAAATAGGTAAGATTTAGGCAATCTTGTAGTTTGAGAAAATATTAAAGTGCTACAGAAAATTAGATAGAGATGAGGTTTCAGAAAGCAACTGGAGTTACTATGATGCTTTTTTTTTTGGGGGTGGGTGTGGGGGTGTGTGTGTGATGCCCAGAGCAGCACAGCACAAAGAGCCAGGAAGTAGAATGGCAATTTTAAGGAAAAGAAAGCAACTCCTGGTAAGGCAGATTTGTCTCAGGGCTCCATCTCTGCCCAAGTGAATGGATGAAGACAGAGACTTAGTCCTGAGTCCTCTGAATACTCCTCTGTAGACACATAGAAGAGTGGCCAAGGGCCATAGAAGTGCACCCAGGTATTTGCCATGTTCTCACGTGAACCATGGGTTCTAGCACAGGATTTCTGATGAAAAATAAGGAGACACAGAATATTTGTAGAATGTGGGGAAAAACTTTGCTAGAGCAGGTTTGAGCATTACTAGTTGTGATAAAAGAAAACAGACAGGGGTTCCTGTTGTGGTTTCACTCCCTCAAGACAAAGAGAAGTTACAATTTTCAAAATGGCCTAGAAAAACCTGTACCAAAGAAATAAAGAGAATAACCAAATGTTTTTCAGATGACATTTCAAATAAAGCCTGACTAAATAACAAAACCTGAAATTATAATTACAGGGACTACAGCTGGAGACATGACATGGAGGGGTGTTTAGCTCAAGGAGGACATTCCTTATAGTGACATAATAACAAATTACACAGAAACAATGAAAACTACAAGAATGGTCTAAGCTAGGCAGAAGGCAAAAGATCTCAAGCTTCTGGTTCCTCCTCCTCCAGACTTTCTGAATGAAAGCATGGAAAGGACAGCAATAATATTCTCCTTACTCAGTTTACTTGCACCTGAGCTACCTCAGTCTACAACACCAGATTCCATGAGTGCTCTGGAAAACCTGCCCAAGCCTTTTGTCCTGAGCATGCTCAGCAGAAGAAACACCTGTATTAAATACATGTGTTTTTATTCAACACATCTGTTAAACTTCAGCTCTCAGTGAGCTTCTGCTGATCATATCCAAACCAACATTGTTCAAGCTTTAGCTTGTCAAAAGCAGTTGATTTTTTCCCCCATGGCACAAACTAGGATAACACAACAGTGATATATTTGCAATCAGAGCCAACCCTTAACCAGACTCCAGCCACTTGTTTCACAGCATGTAACACAGTCAAATCATTGCATAACGTTTCTGAAATTTTCATTTTCTAATTATTTAAGTATGCTTGCTTGAATCTCACCAAACAAATTGCCTGTGGGAGATACTTTAGGTAAGCTTAGTCTGAGCAGTTAAGCCTTAGATATGTAAATGCAATTAAGAAAAAGAGGAAAGAATGTCTTCATAAGTGGCCTTCCAGGGAAGATTCCAGTAACTGTGAAATTTGTTTGTACTGTAACAGACCGATTTTAAAATCACAGACTCACATGGAATGGCTGATGCAGAGGGCTGGAGATCAGCTATAGCAGGTTGCTCAGGTATGTGTCCAGCTGGGTTTTGATTGTCCCTGAGGATGGAAACTCCAATATTTTACCTCTTTCCATGTCGCTGGGCACCACTGAGAAGAGTCTGGCTCTCTCTCCTCTATTCCCTGCCACCAGGTGGCTATGCACATGGACACCATGACAGGATAAGAGGCAGCAGAAGACTCAAGTTTTATGAAGGGAATTAGGTATTACAGAAAAGAAATATCTGTGAAGGTGGAAGACACTGGGACCAGTGTCCAGAGCAGTCGAGGAGTCTCCATTCACAGTGAACAAGGCCTTGGCGACCTGGCCTTGGCCTGCCTTGAGCAGGGGGTGAGAGATGAACCAGAGGTCCTGTCCCTCCTCATCTATTCTGCGATTCTGAATCCATTTTAAGAACAGAAAGCATGAGTTTTGTTAAGGAATCTTCCCAGTGTGACCATTCACGAGACTCTCTGGCAGCCATAATCCCAATGTCACAGACTGTCACTGCTGGGACAGAGGCTTTTCAGAGGGGTGGCTCCAGTGACCTGGCAGGTCCCTGCTAGAATCCCTGCACAGTCAGACACGGTTTCCTCACCAGCTCAATCCCAGGATCTCCATAGCAGAGTCTCACATATCTGGTTTCAAGGAAGATCCCCTGGGCTTTTATCCCCTCACAGTCCAAGGGTGCCAAAGTCTCGCTGTTCCTCCCAAGCCATGGGCTCCTGCCGTGCCTCTCAGTGCCCCTCACCTGGCTGTGCCACAGGTCCCTGTGCCCTTGTGCAAAGGGTGGCAGTTCAGGGCCTCTTGTCTTGGGCTCCCACCCCGAGGTGAACCTGCAGCTCCACCTGCAGCTGCACCCTGAGCTCCCTGCACCGAATGTGTTCTTCATCAAATTTAGAGCACATGCCTGAATATGGCATTTGTTTTCTAACATTTAATTTAAGCACCTGAATTAGCATATTCTGCTGCTTCTGGATGACCATGTTATCACTTAGATTGCACCGTTTTGTCAAAATGTTCTGTTGTCCAGACTTTTTCTGCCTTCTAGATTTGGGGATTACCTTAAAGCTACATGAACTAATAGTTTAACTGGTGTTCCCTTCTTAGTTTTTCTCTTATTTTTTAAATTCTGGGTTTTTTCTCCCACTTTGTTTTAAACTAACGATGGCAATGCTTTTGATGATATGTTCTTGATGGTACCTTCATTCCCCAGGTGGTCATTTCAGCCGTGCAAACAATTTTAACTAAGCTAATTTATCACAGGATAACAAAATCTCTCATCCTTTGTTCCTCATTGTGTGTGACTGGGCTCCTTTTCTAAAGTTGGTTTTTGAGGCTCAAAGTAGATAATTGTTCCAGTGAATCAGAACTGTCTTTATTTTGATGTTTTGACAAGCTATTTTAATGTTACTGTCATACATGTCTTATGTAATTATGAGATCTTTTCAAAAGCAGGATTATTTATTTACTGATTATTTCACTCTTGTGTGTCATTGTCGATTTCTGTAATTTATTATGTTATGAATGTTTTTGTTACTCATATGGGCTTCAAAATATCTGGGGGTGGGAGAAACTTTTTTGTGTAAATAATATTGTGTATTTATTCCAACTCATTGTACACAATGATACAATACTTTGTTGCAGAGCTTAAGGCAAATTTCCAAGAATGGCCCATGGACTAAAATCTGACAGCAAAGAAATCTAGTCATCAAATTGGAATATAAAATATTAACTCCTGTGTCCCGAAGGAAAAAATGTTAGAACTAAGAGTGAGAAGCAGAACTCTGCCGTGTACAGCTGTGAATCAACACAGGCCATCTCTGTATCTGAATCCTCATCATCATTTCAACTACTTGTGGCACTCAATCTATTGAGTTCTGGTTAGGAGGAAATGCAGTGAGCTCTGCAATTCCACAAAGAACAGGGAAGAAATGGCAGCTGTGTGAGAAATCCTCATTCCTGCCTCTCAGCTCTGCAAATGTTACTGCATTATTTCAGCCACTAACTAGGAAGAACATCTGTTTTAGACAAGCCCACTAGCCCGACTCTGCCTGTGCTGCAGAAACAGGACAGAATCATCTCTCTGATTGCTTCTAGTTGTCCAGACTGCCAACAAAAGCAGACCATGGAGTAGCTAGTATAGCTGGTTAGTCAAATAAAAGACAGTAAAGAAGGAGTTAGTGATCCACTGCACACCCTCATATTTCCCTGCCCAAGTAAAGTAAGCCAGCACCAACTCTTCAGTCTTTACTAAGAATTTTTGTCTAGTTTTCCATAAGCAAACAAGTTACATATTTTTCCACTGCAATTTAAAATCACCTGTATGTCTGATTCAGTCAAATTTCAGAGAGCAATAGGAATTTCAGGAGATAGCCATTAAAGTAGGCATCTGGTTAGAGGTAGTATCAAAGAAAGGCAAGGGAACTTCAGCCCTCATTTATTCCCCTTTGTTTTCAAAACAAGTTTTCACATTCCTCAAAAAAAAAAAAAAAAAAAAAAGACCATGGCAATATTCATAATTCATAATGAGCTAAGAATACTGAATACTATTAGTGACCTCTAATACTCACTACTCATGATGAACAGCCTATATCTAAGAATTTTATCTGTCTTTTGAGGCCATTCTATGTACCACTTGGAAAGATTTTTCTCTGGTGTATCAGATTTTGACTAATGTGAACAAGGGAGAGAGAACAAGTTTAATATCTAAAAACTGCATGTTCAGAATAGAACATGCTCAAGCTTTTTCTCCTATTGAAATTACCCAGAATTTGCATGTGAATGGGAGAGAAGATATGATTTTGGTGATCGTTAGTGTGGTAAATAATAACATGTATTTTATAACATGACTGTCCTTGAGGATCCTGAAACATTTTAAAAGCATCTTGAGACTCAACCTATTGCTATACAAAAAAGAACTAGAAATTAATGTTGACCTACTGACATCCTGCTGTTCTTTCTTAGTTTCTTAATCCCATTTTTCTGCAAAGCATAATTATGTTACATTATTTAGTGTACATTGGTGTTTTAGTCCTTAAACTTATAGAAGGCCCTACTCAGCTTAATAATAGTAAGTCTGAGCTATATAAATTAAAAATTAAGTCATTCTCGTCTGATTGAAGACCAGCAGGCTTCTGTGGGATTTGCTAAACTGGGAATTTGTGCTAGAAGAAGCTGATCAGAGAAGGATGTCGGTGACTGCCCAGGTAAATACTGAGTGTAGTGGCAGGAAAGTTCAGAACCTGGTAGAATAAATTCAGAAACAATCAAACAGGTATTTTGAAGCAAACAGGATGAAGAGTGTTAGGAGCACACGTATATCTGCAAGAAATGGAGGGGAGGTGGTGGTGAACGCAATTAACACACTTGAAAAAAGGGGTGATCTGCAAAAAGCCAAGACTAACTTTCTCAGCTCTGTGTGTGTAAGAGTCAAACTGATTGCAGCTGCACTGGAAAAAAACCCAACAACAACAAAAAATCCCTTAATGCGAATATCTAAAAGTGCTTTGTGAGCCTGAGAACTGTGTGTTGAATTATCACTATGAATTTGTGACTTTATTATGAATAGAAGATAGAATGAGAAAATTAGATTACTCTTTTAAAATATGTTGAAGTGCAAGGAATTACATCTCATACATTCTGAGACACTCTTTGGTTACCTCATTTATTCATTGTTGCTAGCTCACAATATCCCCCTTCCTGCTTGACTATCTGGGGACCTGTTCAGGTTTCACATTGAAGGATCAATTCACACAGCAATGAAATACCACTGCCTCTTGGGGAGAGGATGACATCTGTTAAATAGCACCCAGCAACACTACACAACAGTTTATAGCATCAAATGCAGAACAATTATGAATTTAATTAGAATCAGAGTGGGATTTTAATGAGAAAAAATGCAATTATGCATGATGAAAATACAGGGCTAAGGTCCTTTTTACTCACCCTGAGTTCCCTTACTACATAAGTATTTCCAAAGATTTTACTACCAGCAAGGGGGTATAACATGCCCCTAAGCAGTTAAGGACCCAACCTCTCATTTACCAGAAAAGAACTGTGTTCTCTTTGTGCTACCAGCATGTTACAGAGATTAACAAGCTTCACACTCAAACACCATCAGCTGAGCAGATCTTTCACATTTTCCCCCTCTCTAATACTGCAAATATCTATTCCTCACGTGTTTAGTAGAATGGGCTACATCTCATCAGCAAAATGGCACACGGATTTGGATATAAAATGATAAATGATGTTGGCCTGGAACCTAACTAATACTCTAAAACAACATAGATCAGCCAGACCTCTGAGTGCCTGTGACACAGGTCTACATGAGGGAGAGTTTTAATGCCTGTACACAGAATAATAATAACTAGCTGGAAGAGAAGGAAATAAATTAGTTTTATTTTCTCCTAGAATGCTGTAGGTGATTGCTTGCATAACTGCTTGTGAATAACTATGAATCACTGTAATATTATGACAATTGCTTTTAAAGCTGACAACAGAGAAATTATGATATTGCCATATTGATAAATATTACTTTATCTAATTGCAAGTTGGCATTAAAATCTAATTGGAAACAGTTTGAACCAAGTTATAAGAAGGATTTTTATGTGTGAATGAGAAACTTTTTTATCAAGCACTGTACAATCACATAAAAGGGAAAACGTCTATCTTAATTTAATGGGATAGAAAATCTCTGTCCTGCAAGATGTTAAGTCTTGGGTAACCTGAGTTACTTTCCCCCTTCAGAAATGCACCTTCAATGCATTGGATCTGCTTGTTACAATAAAACGCCCAGTATGAGAAGCAATAGGAGGAAAATAAAATATATGAAACTTGGATAAACTCTGGAAATCAATATTAACAAAAAAAAAAAAAAAAAAAGGGCCAAAGTTAAGTAACAAGGCTAGAAAAATTGCATTGCACTATAGTGGCCATTTTGCCTCTTTCACGGTTTTTTTGAGGCACAGGCTTGGAATAACCAATGCTTCCATGAAGAAACAAAAAAAGAGGAAGTCTGTAAGGCTCTGGAACAGTGTATTGGCATTCACTTCCCAAAAGCTGAAAGACAACTGCCTAACCACTCCCTCTAGCTGCAGGAATGCTTGACAATTACAAAAGAAGAATGATGATTACTACTCCTCCTCCTCCTTGGAAAAAGGACAGACCAGCCAAAGGGCAACAGTATTTTTAAATCCTATGCCACGCTTTGCCCGCATACCCATGATTTAATCTGTAGTACTCAAACACTCCAATGTAACTCTAAAATATCATTTTATGGGAGTGAAAATGGCTAGATGCACTTTAATGCACACTTGCTCAGAGTCATCATGGATTCCATGTTAAAATTCATACTTGGAAAAAATCATAAACTATAAAAAATGAATACAGACAACTGTTTATCACTGTAATATTTGCCTGTCAGTGAGAAAAAGTGAAATTTGCATAATGATATCCACAGCTTTCTCTATGATATTAAGCTTTTCAGTTTTTCTTTCTCAGGCTATAGGAAGATTTGCCTGAAATAATATTTGCTGCTTTTTTCTTAAATTTATTTTGGTTATGGTCAAGGGGTAAATTCAATATTATCGCTCCCTCATAAAGACCTGTTGCGATAGTTCAAGTAAAAATGTTAAACAATAAAAAAGTCAATACATAATGTCAACCTTTTCAACTGTGGGTTGTTTTGATCATTATCGTGGTAACAAAAAGTATAAACAAATGTAGATTGTCTTCTTGCATTTCAACAAACTCTTGTGGAATTATTCCATCAGGTTACAGAAAGCTGATCACGCTTGACTGAGTCCTCTGGATTTAAGTTAAATTTTCTGTCTAGTGTCATGTAATAATAAATACATGTCCAAGCAATCTAATGATAGGATATATTACGTTTTATGAAAAAGGAAATAAAATATGCAAGGCAGTCTCTTTTAGCTCTTAGGGAAAGCTGGACCCTACAGTGGTGTTGCTGCTTTGCTGGTGTACCTGCCAACCTAAATTTTGTTTCCTTCTGATGTTTCCCAAAATAGTATCTCTTACAGCAAACTGATCTATCTTCCTCTTCTCGACCTAAGAGCTATAAAATACTCATCCTTTCTTACAGAAAAGCTAGTAATGCCATGACCCAATCCAGCCCCAGCAGAACTATAATATATCCATTTCTGATGTTGAATAATACAGACTTTCCCTAGCTGCTATGGTTTTTCTTACACATAAAGATATAAATAAATTCTTACTGAGTTAATAGTATTTTTTGTCACTGAATGTGACGTGACAAAAAGAAATCCACAAACCTACATGCTCTTTTTCTGAAGGAGAATAAAACTCAACCACATTCTAAAGAATTTAGCACCAAGTAACTCCTGGGAAAAGATGAATTAATGTTAGACCAGTCTGGCAGCCTGCAGATATTAAGTGTCTGTGTTAACTTATCCACATGGCTTCAATTTTTGTCCTGTCAATGTGTAAGCTGGGATGGATAAAATAAGATCATTCACCTCATTCAAACCACTCCTTACCTTATATATGTGAGAAAGCAAAAAAAACAAACCAAAAAAATCCCCACTTTTTTTTTTTTTTTTTTTTTTGTGATATTCAAGAAAAATTTTCCTAGCCCTGCATTGTTCCTGTGAATTTCTGACTTTCTGGAAGATACCCTTCATAATTTCCTCTTCCTTCCCAACAGAGCCAGGAGCAGCACCTCCACAATGCCCTTACCAAAATATCACCTCCTGAGATTTCCAGGACAATTACACAGAAGCAGTAAATCCAGCACACAGCACTGTCTGACGAACCTCTGGTGTATACAAAGTTTTCAGGCCTTCAAGGTTCATTCTTCACTGGTCTCAAAGGATCCTTGCCTGGACAGAGCACAGGCAGGGCAGTCAGCCTTAAAAGCCAAGGGAGAGCAAGGGAGAATTATCTGCAATACTGAAGAAATACTCCTTGGGACATGCTAGGGAAGCAACCAGTACATAATGACAGTGAGTTAAGGGTGAAGAAAAGAAGGGTTAAAATGTCTTTAGAGGAGAAAACAACTACAACAATTCCGAACATGCAAGGCCCTCCTTTTGGTGATAAGGAAAAAAAATGGTAAAACAAAGTGTATGCTGTATGTTGGCAAGCTTCCTTAAGTCACTAGCTTCTGAACATTCAATTACTGTGTTTATTCTTAATGCCAGATAGCACTCATCTGAAAAGAAAGACCAAGGAAAAACAAAAGGAAAGAATTTTGGCACTAAGACACTCTCCAAATGTGAGAATTGCAGCTAAGAAAATGAAGCACTTGGATTACATTTATTCATTAAGGCCTCTGTTGTTGCTTTTGAATGTGAAGTGAAATCAAAGTCAGGAGATTTGTTATGGGTCAGCAAGAAGGAAGGGAAGGAGGTGGGAGTAGGGCTTTGTGCCAAGCACATCTTTAAATGCATGGTCCTCTTTCTAAGAACATGGGTTATTAACAAAAGGGAAAGAAAGGCATGGCTTAAACAACATAACAATTTTAGAGGAAATCCTACAAACACAGATAATTATATACTTGATTTAGTTCTCAAAGCTACAATTTTAGTACTTTTATTATTCTAAAGTACAATACATCATCAGATACTTTTCACATTATAGTCATTTAATGTCTCAAAATTATAGTCTGCAAGCCAGAACAGGGGATTTGGTCTAAGATACAGAGCGGTAACTGCAGGAAATGTTGTGATGGATGTCAAGGCTTACAAGATTCACTTTGCTGAACTAGAGCACACCAAGAGAGATGTTGTTACAGTTCTAAAAGTTTAATCTGTCCACCTCCTACTGTTTGGATGTGAGCAACCTTTTGAATTTTATGGTAATAATAGGATTGACTTTTTTCTTTTTCTCCGTTTGCTTTCCTCCCTTTCTCACCTCCTCTCTCTTTTTTTCTTTAACAAAGCCTGGGTACCAGCTGGGTGGCAGGTTATTTTCTTAGAAGTGGAGTTGGCCAAATTCAACAAAGACCTGGTGGAACGCTTTAATCAGCTGAACTTGGGCCTCCAGTTACAGAGGAGGTAATATTTCTAGCTGTTCTTATAGCTCAGTGTCCTTTATTAGGATTTTCTCACTACGTCATGCTAGTCTTGAAGTTAGTATCTGGCTGCAGGCTGAATCAAGCCCACACCTCAGTCTCTGTAAATAATGCAAAATCCATGTATTATCAACCCTGAAATATCACCTTATCTGTGAGAGGCACAGGGCTGCTTGACAGAGAACAAGGTGCCTTTAAAGAGGAACAAGGACAGAGAGAGGAGCTACTGCACCCTCACCCAGGATGCGACAAGACCTTCAGAGAAAAGCTCGTGAACTAACAAGATTTCTCTCACACGAGAAATCTCTCACACAGAAATAATAAATGTACACAGACACATAAGAAGAATGCATCTCTCATAAATATTCGTGGCTTCTGATGACAAAAACAATGTAGGAAGGAAAAGTTTGTTCTTGCCAGAAGAAGGAGGCTGCAATTCCTCATCAGGAGATTTCTACAAACCCACAAAGATTTAACTATGTTTCCCTTCCTCCTCCTTCCTAAAAATTTGGCACAATTTAAAAAGTTTTCTATCTCAAATGCAGGAACAGAATTCTTCCACATCCACCCCAAAACCCCCACCAAACTGTTGAATCCAGCAAAGTGGCAGTTAAACAAAGATGTTGAATGAGAAACCTGGAAAGGGAAGATGAAGAAAACTGCCCTGGAAATAGAAAGAATCCAAGTTCTTATATACTAAGTAGAGACAAACAGCTTGAGTCCCTTCTGCTCACTGCAATAGGAATGTCACACCAAGCACTAATGACTGCTCTGCTCTACAAGAGAATGTCTCTGGGATGTGGCATTTCAAGTGTCAACTACAGCACTGCAGACATTTAAGCTTTGCCCTCAAAATATAAAATTGCTGGTACAAATACTGTATTTGAAATGTTCCCTGTGAAGAAAAATGAAAGGCAACCATTTACATCTATGACTTTTCACCTGTTAATATCCCATCATAATTTGTTTTCTCATCACTGGCTTGTGCTGAAGCCACTAGGAGCTTGTGGATGAGATTATGCTGGAGCAGGCACACTGTAAAAAGGGCCGCAGCCTGTGGATGACACATCCAAGATTGCAGGAACAATGAGAAATGAGGAGCGGGTAGAGAGAAATCACTACCCACCTCCTGGACTCTGTGTAGGCTCAGTGGAGGGACAGAGTAATCTCTCTCTAGCAAGGTTGTGAGGTAATGATGTAGATACTAGAAAAGAAGAAGGAAAGGAGTCTGGAGTGATGTGGAGGCTGTAAATGTGGGAGGAAAGGTGTTTCAATGTTTGTATCCTTTGTTTCCCAATGCTGAAATAGCTAATTAAACATTGATGCTAATTGGCAAAACCAATTAAGTTAAATTCCCTGAGTCGAGTCAGTTTTGGCTGCTGTAGTCCTTTGTAGGTGATTTTCTAGTCTGTATTTTGACCCATGAGTTTTCCTGCTCCCATTCCTCCTATTTTCTGCCATGTCCCACTGGGAGGCATACTGAGTGACTGGTTGCATGGGTGCTTATCTACTTGCTGGGGCAAATCCACCCTGGATATCAACCGTGGAGCAGTGCTGTGGCCCAGAATATCAGCTGGCTGCCTCATCCTTTAGTCAAGATGCTTCCATCCCTCTTATAAGGAGGCACCTGGACTGCTCCAGCAACTTGCCCTTACAGGAGGAGAAAGCAGTAACATATCTAAGAGTAAGGGAAGTTTTCACAAGTGAATCTTTGCTGTATTAACTCAGTACCATTAATTTCAACAATCCGCTTATACTACTCGAAATCAAAATCCCAGCTAACTTGTTTTATCCTTTTGCTGTCATTGCAAGAGATTGTGTTTGAATAATGAGGCTTTTTCATTTCAGTCAAGCATTTCATTTGGTTTTATCCTGCCAAAAAGCTAAACTCCTGTGCTTCTGACGACTATCTGGCTGTTAAAATGACTGTTGCAGATTGAGCACTGCAAGACTGCAAAGTGGAATTCAGCAGAGATAAACAGGAAGACCAGAAGTAAGCAGGGTTCAAACCATAGTCACCTTCAAAAGCTAGTAAATATGGGGGGAAAAAATGTGTCTGTGACTTCAAACCCGGCTTGAAAGCCAGTAAATTTTAGAAAGGAGAATGTTAGAAGGAAAGAGCCTTAGGTAAGTGTGAGCTGAACAAAGCAATCAAAGTAATAACAACTCCGTTTAGTTTTGGGAGTGGGTATCACTGATGGCTCTTTCAGATTCTTTGCCAGAGTCTACAAACTCCCAGAGCAGTCAGTCTCCTGGCAAAAAGAATCTTCAACTCTTCCTCTTGTGTTGCTGGGTAGAAACTCCGGGAAAACACACTCATTCATTTTTTAAAAGCAGTATTTTGTTCAATGAAAACAAGAGAAAAGACAACAGCCATTTTGAGAATATCTGCTGCATTCCAACAGATCAAGATATGCAGAAAAATATGGTTATTTAAATGTTTTCTGGAATTTCTGACCCCATTATAGACAACAAACTTATTCACCAATCACACTGACATTTTTCTGTGTTGAATCTCCAGTCTTTTGATTTCAGCACATGATCACACAGTAGAGGCTCTAGAAATAATATTTTTTTTACATTCTTCTTATTTGGTGTTTTATCACAAGTTCTGCTCTTATGACACTAAATAACCTTAGTGTGTACAGTTTGTTCAGATAAAATAGAGCCAATTTCACTGGGTTTGGAGACACCAGTAATCCAATAAAAATACGTGATGCTTCTTCACAAAACCCAACCCCTGCAGTGCTCAGAACAAAGGAGGTAAATAAAAACAACGCAACAGGAGCCTCTAGGGTGCTGAAATACCCTATTTTAAATCAGCATTTTGTGTTCTAATGTCCCAACCAAACTACATGCCACAAAGCAAGTCTTTTATTTGCTTTTTTTTTTTTGTCTTTGAGAAAGCGGAGACCTAAATACCTATCCCTCAACACTCTGCCTGCTTTGCCCCACATAGCACAACAGAATGAAAATTTCAAGAATGAAAGAAAAAGGGCAGGGCTGGCTCAGACCATTTACACTACACTGCTAGAGTAGAATTCCCAGATTTTCAGAGGACTGTGTGAGAAGCTGCTTTTAAAACCAGTTCAAGACTGCCCAACTTCACAAGAAGTAAACAATTTCTTTTGCAGCTTTAGCACAGTTAAATGTTTGTCATAATGTATTTGGGTGACACCTGAGTTGTTCAGCCTAAAAGTGAAAAATCTACATCCCAACACTAATCTCATGGACTGTGAGGACTTACAGCTCAATCTGCTTGACATAGCAGGGAAAAAAAGTCATCAAAACAGTTCAGATTACAGTCTATCAAATTTTCTAAACTAAGAAACTGCATTTGAACTGTATTACTAATCACATGTACTTTTATTAAACTTGAAATCCTGTAGGCCCTGGAGGCAGTAGTATGTGAAGTTTCAAAATCTGCTCAGAGATTCTCTGATGGGGGAAGTAACACTCAGAAAACCAAGGAATTTTAGCTTAAATTATGCAACAGTAATTTAACTCAACTGAGCTATCAAACCTTCATTTTTACATAAAAAATTCATGTTACTAATTTCTGTGGTTTTTGTTTTCAAGGATAACATTATAAAAAGATATGAACTTAGAACAAAAATCATACTTTGAAAAGTTTTCTCTTTATTCAAAATTAAAAAGATATTCTACTGAGATTCCACAGATATCTGTCCTAGATGCAACTTTATGAGCTACTTTCCATTACAATTGAGAGATTTCTGGATATCCCTAGGTCACAAGCACTCTGGATAACTGAGATCAATAAAGTGGAATTCAACAACAGCAAATGCATGAAGTACTATTCTTAGGAAAGACAAAGTTAAATGCACAAAAGGACTAAAATGGGAACAGGGAGCATTCTTGCAGAAAAAAGGCTGGACAAATGGCAGATCCATTAGAAACCCTCACCACAATGTTTGGGGAGTGGGGGGAAGCAGTTCTTCTGTTAGGTCACATTGATAGGAGTGGTTTGGGGAACATGATGAGGTGGTGTTTCCATTGATGAGACATCAGCGAGAGAACTGTGTTGAGTTGGTAGCATTCCCTCAGGAAAGCTGGAAAAAGTCAGTCCAGAGAACAGCAATAAGAATGATGAATTGTTTAAAAAACATGACGCACGAAAAGGATGAAAGATTGAAGTTGTTTAGTCTAGGAAACAGTATATTTAGAGGAAAAACAAAACAGTTCTGAAACAACTAAAATTATTTTCCATATGGACAAGGAGAAAGTTAGGAAGCAATTGGCTTGATCTGCAATGTAAGTAAGAAAACTCATTCCTTAGCTGCAAAAGACAACTGTGTCCAGGAAAGGGTTGTCAAGGAAGGGTTTTGAGAATCTTTGAAGAGTTTAGGACCAAAAGTCAGTGTTGATATCAAGATACAAGATATGAGCATTGCCACTGACTGGCCTCCTTGACCATTGAATTGCTGAACTCTCAATATCTAGCATTGCTTTCCCCTAAATCTCTAATGAATAGCTGTAATTTTTGCACTGGTCTCACTCATTTTTTTGTTGAGAAAGTGAAAAGCATGAGCTGATTACCAGGAATAGGTACTCCTGAGGGCTGGCTTCAAAGTCGGCTTTGTGTTTGGAGAGGATGGAGATGCTGCTTCAGAATCCATCCCTGAGCTTTGTAACACAGCACAAAGGCAAAGCTATTCCACTCTGGTGCCCACAGCTGCAAGCAAGACCCAAATTCAGCCCTCTCAACACTAAGTAATTGGCTGTGAACTCAGACAAGGAAGTGGCTTGTTCACAAGGGTCTGATTCTGGCAAAACCACCTTCCTGCTTCTCCAGATTTTGTTTTTGAATTTCTTTTTTTTTTTTTCCTGGGGGAAATGAATAAAAAACCCACTGAATTATGTAAAGACCTCCTGGAAATGTTTAACTACAAATCATAAAACCCAAAACACAAAAAAAATAAGGGTGGGGGGGGGAAACCCCTCCAACAAAATATAAAGCATCTGCTGGGATTCAGGTGTGATTTTCTTTCTTTAGAATCATAAAATTGTTGTTGGCACATGCATGCACAAATCATAGGTAAATTGCTGTTAATAATGAAATGTTCTGCAAAAGTACAATAGTTCCAGTAAATGTCAGAACACATCTGCTCTAATTAAAAATTAACTGTATCATTAAAGTTATATTACTAGTTAATTTCTGAAAATGTTTAATTATTAGAGAGTTATCCTCCCAGCTTTCAGTGAAGAAATAGAAATATTACACTTCTGTGTTCAAATCTTCCTCTGCCAAGCACTTTAAAGTTTTAAGAGGCATATATTTTAAGGTATTTGGGAGATATAAGGGCTTTGATTATTACACTATAAAGCCAATGAACCTTGTGTCATGGCAGATTTTACCCACTCTCTAGAATTGTCTTGAAAGAGATTCTTTTTTCTCCCACTTTCTATGGGAGCTGAGACTAAGGGAAAGATGCCACTTGTGACAGCAGCAAATCTGGCCCAGAGCGTTTCTCGAGGGGAGCCTTGTCTTTGGCTTCATCCTCCTTCCTATCATGTGTCAGCTCTGGCACCAGATAAGTTGCTTATCACACTGGGAAGTTAGAAATTACTAACACAGCCAGACTAACCTGAATTTAGTCTTATTACCTGATCTTAAATGCGTTCAGATTTAAGCTACATGGGATTTCAATTTGTTATAACTGCCTATAGCTCAATTTGAGCGATTTTCAACTCTGCAAGGGCCAAAGCCAGAAGCATTAGGGACAAGAACTTACAGGTGTTTCTGCGAGCTTTGCTGTATGCCCATAAACATTCCTCCAATAGCTCTCCAATCCACAACACGGGATTTTTTCCCAAAAGACTTGCATATCAGCAGATGCAATATGATGATTGTATAGAATCAGAGCAACCTTAATCCAAGTCAATCAAGCCTTTTTACAGCCAGACAGGTATTATAATAGAATTTTACTTGGCTATCTGTACAAATACATTCAGTTATATACAAGCGGTTAATTGCCTAATTTAATGCACATAGTAAACAGACATTACTCGCAACTGACAGCACCAGGTGGACTGAACATTTCTCATTCAAACCAGACATACAGCATGAAACTGAAATACAGAAATAAATGTAACAGCAGAGATAGTGCAGAGGAAAAAATGCATCTAAATTATGAGGTGTCCACATTCTGTAACAGATTGTCTTCCTAATTCACCCCACCTTAATCAACCTGCCAACTTGCTTGGGAAACAAACCAGCAGCTGCACACCCAGAGTTCTGCTTATCAGGCATACAGGTGTCCTTGTTTGCATGTTGTAGTGATCCCATGGTTCACTCTGGTGTTAGGGTTTGCACTGGAGGAACATAAAAACTCTTCATTGCCCAGAAAGAAAATGTCCGGTGTTCTGTCAAGAATGACCGCAGCCTCAGGTAAAAGGAATAGGGGCTGTTTTAAACAGCATCCAAACCAGTTAGATGGTAAACAGTACCAGTATGCAGTTGGTACTGTACTGGCTGGGATGCTGCATTTTGAGGTACAGTGGAAGAAGAAAATCAGGTCCTACGGTTGTGTAATGAGGAGAAGATAACAGCCCCTTCTGAGCATCCCCAAAACATGTAGGGAGACTGAGATGTGCATGTTAATATGGGTGATCAGTAAAATTGTAACCACCAGGAAACCACGGGTAAGGCAACAGGGATAATTCTTAGCTAAGCAAAGAGCGGTAACTATTTACGATAAGGGCTGTAGGAGCAGATACTGCCTGGAAAGAGAGATAAACTGTCATGAGCTGAAAGACTTTTAAATACTCAGAATTCAGCTTAATCCAACCCACAGAAATAGCTCAGCAAATGTTTAAATTCAAGCATGGCAGTTGGACTACTGCCATAAATCTCATACATCTGTTAGAGAGGGAAAAAAAGTGTTGGTTAACTTGAGATAACAAACCTAGATTTACATGAGCTCACCTAAAAAAACAAGATTACCTCAAGATTAGAGACTTAAACAGGTCATCCTCTGAGATACAGCTGGAACACAAACTTTCATTTGGTCTTTTTAAAAGTGAATAGAATGTTTTTACAGAGTTCCTATGAAGGTGTTTTGGTTTAAGGTATGTTAAAGGTGGTTTAATGAAATCTACTCTCCTTTATTTGTTCTAGTTAGGTTTTGAAAAACACAGTTCGCTTTCTTTACAGCAAATGAAATTATGAAGTACTTTAAGAACAAAAAAATCAATTCATTTTCAAAAATAATTACAATAAAATAAAGACTTCTTAGTAAAAATCAATGACCAAATATTCCTTGAAATATTACATGCAGCTAAGTTAATAGATTTCTAAGGCATAAAATTAAAGCTTCATAATCTGAGAGTCATTCACATGTTCGACAGACTTTTCTAATTTAATGCAGATAAACATAAGTTTAGAAGAAAAAGTCTCTTATATTTTCAAGTTCATAATCAATAAAACTTCTGTTAGAAGTTGCTTTGGTACTTGGGTCCACCTTTTCAGATCTTATTTGAGTGTTCTGCTGGAGAAAGTGAGATGCATGGGCCCTTTCTGGACAATCTTGAGGAGGAAACATGGATGACATCAGGTGAATTAAAAAGCCCTACTAAAGATCCCCTTGGAGGACATAGGTCTGCTACATGGCATAAGGTGAGGGTGTAAAATGGATATAGAGAACAGAACTGTGTTGGGATATCAACTCCCCTTTTCATGAAGTAACAAGCTTCTAAAACTGCAAACTATAAGCAGACATTGATTTCAACAGAAAGTTGAAGGAAACATAAAGGAAAAGAAGGGCAGGGCAACAATTTTGTATGGATTTAAAAAAAATATTTTGGAGACTAATAGAGAGAAAAATAAAACCAACTGGATTTGTACAAAGCTGATACCCTGGAAAAATGTAACCCTTCATCTAGATGAGGACTTCTGCTCTAAAATGAGAGTATTTAAGTTTGTACAGCAGAGTAGAGAATGAGGTCAGCTTGGCATGTTCAGTAGCAATCTGTCTCGTAGGCAGACACAGCAGTTTGGAGAAAACTATTCTGAACCTACTTTAGCTTAAAACTCAACTTTAATCCCCTTGTTTCTAAGACAAGACCCAAACTGTCTTATTTCACTTCCAATCCAAACCCCAGAGCTGTTCAGCCAGTACAAAGAGTGTCAGGAAAAAGGCTAATTTGTATCCAGGTTTTCCTGCGTACCTGCCGACGTGGTTAGGAAACATTCGCATGCGCACACACACACATGTACAGATACCCACTGTTTATCCACAGGCATATGGACTCCGTGCCTGTGCAGCTGTGCACACACACACACATCTCTCAGGAATACTGTATGAGCTTAACAATGGCTTTGCAGTTTGGCTTTTTAGTTCCTTAGCTACCCTGAAAGCTATTTTTTCCATATTTAAAAATTTATTTTGGGATGTAAGTCCACTATAAAAAGTGAAGTGTTACTATAAAGCGATCATTTGGGAATTTTTCTCTTACCTGTCATGACTTTTTCTTTGAATTATTTGATTAATTTGCAATTTTATTTGACCTGAAATTAAATATTTGCCTAACTCTGAAAATAAACAAAAAAATCCTATTTTATAATTGAAATTCCTCATACATCTTGTACATTTTCTTCACAAGTTCAGTGACTTGCTGGAAATCACTAGCCTAAAAGGGATCTTATATCAGGCCAAAACTAGAGCATACATGATATCTGCCATGGCTGATAGCTAAAGGTTGGGTGCTAGAGGTTAAATATTGCTTGGCCTGTCCTTGGTGGGAAGGAAGAAGCAAAAAGAAGCAGCAAAAATACTCTCTTCTATTTGTTTAGTTCATACAGTATTTGCATTTCCAGACTGGAAACTATGGAGAAAAGGCTTGGCTTTACTGACTGTATGATTTAACTGTAGGCAATGTAAAGGAAATAGAGCAAATACTTTGAAAGTGTTTTTGTTTTTTTCTTTGGGATAATGGGGCAAAATGATATTTGAACAGGATCATTGCGTTAAAGATGGCTTCCACCCTTTCAGAGTGCATAGCCAAGCCCACAGATCCTTCCCCCTTGTGTGCTGGGATAAACTTAACAGAAAATATAAGTACCTTTCTAGTTAAAACCACTCTGTCCTCTGTAAAGATAAATTTATTTTAACAAAGAGTTGTTTCAGTAATATAAATAATGATAAAAATAATGGAGTTGCCAATGTTGACTTGGTTCGATATCTGGGACAAGTATCCCCTCAGGTAAAGCTGGTAAGCCTTCTGAAGTCAGCTATTACATTATTAATCCTATCACTCCTGAAATGCTTTATTCCATTTTTCACCTGTGTCAGCATGCAGCCCACCTTCACACCTCAAACTGGTGATCCAGCATCAGGCATCTCCTAATGGTGTTTAAGTGCAAGGGATTTAGCTTGCTTTACTTAGCCTGTCAGAGTCTTCTACACAATTTCTCATCCTCAGCTGCTGAAAACCCTTCCATATGGCTTGGAGAATAAACTGTTATCTTTGTACTTCCCAATATGCCACTTCAGAATATCTCAGTTTTCAGTTGTAGCTTCTAAAGAAGTTTGTTGTTTTTTTTTTTTTTTTAAAGAAGGCTATCTTCATATAAAACCTCTCTGTTTCTGGGGTGACATCCTCTTTTGCTATGCTGAGGATACAGCACCAAACTGAGACTGAGAATATGAATATGGCCTGAGAAAGGATGATTTATTCCCAAATTTTCTACCTAGTTTTACTTTTCTGATACAGACATAGGGACATTTCTTTTCTAAACCTTAAGGCAAACAGGTGTTTTGCATTGAGCATAAGTTTGGGTAGGGCTCTGTGACTCTTTCTAGATAGTAATTAACAGAAACAGATCCATTCCTTTAGGGGAAGATTTCATAGGTGAGCCACTCTATGGAGCATCTGTTCCCATTCTCATGAGAGAAAAAAAGGCTGAGAGAATTGAGTTTGCTCATCCAGGAAAGGAAAAGGCTTAGGAATGACCTAACTGGGGCCTTCCAGCATCTTAAAGGAGCCCACAAGAAAGATGGAGAGAGACTATGTCCAAGAGCATGGGGTGACAGGACAAGGAGGAATGGCTTCAAACTGACAGAGAGTAGGTTTGTAGGTTTAGATTAGAGATTAAGAAAAAATACCATGAAGGTGGTGAGGCACTGGAATAGGTTGTCCAGAGAAGTTGTGGATGCCCCATCCCTGGAAGTCTTCAAGGCCAGGTTAGACGGGCTTCTGAGCAACCTGGTCTAGTGGCCTATGGCACTGGGGTTGGAATGAGATGATCTTTAGGGTCCCTTCCAACCCAAACCATTCTATGATTCTGTGAAACATTGCTTGATTCCCCTCCATGCAGCTCTGTTCCTGGGAGAAAGGACAAGTGTTTCAGGCCAGCAAGGTTATCCGTAATCTCCTTCCTTGTGATAACATCGAAGGATCACCACCCAACGGTTTTGGTGGGGTTTATGACAAGAGTTATTATGACAGGGAATTGCTGTGAGCAGAAGCAGCCACGAGTGCATCCACTCTCTTCCTTTATTCTGCTTAACTCCAGGCTCACCACATGACACATTCTAGAAACCATACTTCAATGGGAATCACAAATGGGTGGCAAATGACAGCAATTAGTTTGTGGCAATCATTAAATTCTTAGCCATGAAGGAAGTGGTGAGACAACGAGATGTTTTCAAAGAAGGTATGTGGATGCACAGTCCTGTGAAACTTGCGGAAAGGAATGTTCAGCCCCAAAACCAGTGCTTGGTTTAATAAACTCATGTATGATTTGCTGGCAAAACTGCTGGTTTAAGACAATGCCAGCAGGAACTCTGCTTATCATGGTAATTTTTTTTTTGCAGAAAGTTAGTAGCCCTAATATACATTCTGTGCAGGTTTGAAGCTGAGGATAAATTTGGTTTAAAAGAGACTTTCTTAAATCTGTTACAGCGGCAAAGACAATGAAATTAAAGCGGGCTTGCAGGTGTTTCATTTGGCACTCAAGGTGGAATATTTTATAACCATTCCAATTATGTTTCAAGGTTTAAAAGACTGTTAAAATATGCTAATTGAAATGTTCAGGATGACAAAAGTTCCAATCGTGAAATCTTCTCCTTCTTGGAAAACTTCTCAGAATAAAGAAATATTTAGTTTCTCCTGATGTTGCTTCAGATAGTTAAAATCAAACGCTAAATTAAACGTCAATAATCCTTAAGGAGCCTGGTCACACTTTTTTAATCAAGGTTTCCAATGTGATCTTAAGGTCCATTTGTTTCCAGAATATAATGAGAGTTGTACAAATCTCACGCATTGCCAGGCAGAGTTCAACATAGGGGTTTAATTTATGTTTATTTAAGCTACATTTTAAATGTTTCATACCAAAGTTTTGATTCCAACAAAAGCTATAGAAGAAATAAGGGACTGCAAGCCAATGGATTTTTAGTTGTAGCTTTCAGAAAAAACAAAGCAAGAAAACCTCATGAAAAACACCTCACAAGCTAAAAAACAAACACCAGTACATATTCTAAAATATTTTCTACAAAACTGTCAGAAAGGCAAATGCAGGTTTTTTAATGGAAAATATAAATCAGTTAATGATCAATGTTTTAAGCTGAATATCCCTATCGGATGATGATTCATTAGTGTTATCTCATAGAAGGATGTTATTGATAATTTGATACCTCATATCCACTATCCTAATCATTATTGTCAGAAAGTCTATTAAAGATCATAGGTCATGGATCTAAAATTAGGTACGCCACAAAAAAAAATATTGAGCAAGGGAAAAGGACAGACATTCTTATAGATTAAGAATCGCACTAAAATGCATTGTATCAATTAATTTTGCTGAATTATTATTTGTTAAAATAAAACTACATTCTTCAGTGAAACTCATCTCGTTTAAAATGGAGATAGAAGTTGGAATATTAAAACCCCCACAACTCTGACTGTTTTTTTATCCTTCTGTACATGGATTTGCCTTCAAAATGTATTTCTAATGCAGATTATGCTGGAGTACACAGCAAAGTAATAAGATACGCGGTTGGGCATTTTTTCTCTTTTGCTCTTGAAGCATTCTAGTTTTCAGACAACTCCACTCACTTTTCTCAGTATTCTGCTAAATGAGAAGTTGAGAAGTGCCTGGGTCTCCGTGCTCATTTACCTTGCTTAATCCAACACACTTACACTTAACATAAACTAGGGTAAAGGTAAAACTAAAAATAAAGTATTACCATTTTATTTTAAACAGAATAAAACATAGAAACAATACAAGTATGATGTCTTTGGGTGTCTGTTAAGACTGAGATGGTGAAGAAGAGAAAATCATGCTTAATTCCAATCTAAAACAGAGATCACCCTCTTCATCTTTATACTCCAGCCATTAACCTATATCACTTAAAAAGCCCCCTTAGGATGGGACTCAAACTCGCAGCATGCCATTCTCCACAAACTGAACTCACAGAGGACAACATTTTCTACCAGTGCTGCTATGACAGCTTTTTTACTGGGATTGCCCATGGATTCCTTTTGTCTCCAAAACCGCTCTTATCCCTTCTCTCCACTATTCCCTCTTTCCTGATTTCTAACATTCAGAAAGAGATCTGAGCCCTCCTCTCATTCACCAGTGGCTATCTCTTTTGGAAAATCCTGGATGATGCTGGTCCAGGGAGAACAAGGAAATGGGCACTAAGCCAGGCTTGGCCAGGCCATGACCTGTGTGCCCCTTCTGAGGCTGAGGGACCAGCTGAAGAGGTGACACAGCACCAACCTGGCATTTTCACATGACATCCCTGAGCTTTTACACAAGCGTATACAGATTACAGATGTCACACAGGCTCATGGCTGGCATTAAAGACAGCAGCTGCTGTCTGAGCACAGGCATGAACTAATTCAGTCTTTGAAGGGAACTGTGACAGCAGAGAAGAGGCTTAACCACAAAAATTCAAATAAGATCTAGTATATTCCAGCATGCAACACTGTCCAAAGAATGTCACAGCTTTTTGGTTTTCTGTTTGGGGAGAGGAAATAGCCCAAGTGCCTGCCAAAAGCCAGCAGCAAAGTTGATGGGAGTTGTGGGTGCAGGAGCAGAAGAAGCACGGGGAGATTCAAGCACGAGCTGAAGAAAGATCTGGAGAAGTTGAAGTAATGGGCAAAACAGCATTTTCCCTTTTAGTAGCAGTGATGAAAACAAACTTAGATGACTGGACTCGCATCTTAGGGGCTGATGTGGCATCTCCAGCTTGTATGACTGTACTGGACTCATCAGATGCCATTGTTTGGGTGACTGCTGCTATCACCTGTTTGGCTAAGGAGCTACAGGCTATGACATCAGGAAATTTCCATTTCAGTCCCACAGAGTCAGTTTTTCAGAGGTCTGGGTGCTACCAGGTGGTGGTGGCAGGAGCTGGACTCCACAGACACTGTGGATCTGGGGGATGTTACAAACCCACAGAGCAGAGTGTTCAGCTGAGGCTGGACCCACATGCATAAATCATGCAACTTGGAACAGCTTTTTTCTCCTACTAATGTGATTTAGAAGCACTTTAGAAACTAGGCTATGTTCTCCACTATTTCCTTCCACAAAGGTTTATGTTCTTCAACAGGATGGTTGCCTCCAGCACCGACTCAGGAATGCCAACTGTAATTAAAGGCTTGGAAAAAACAATACATTTAACGGCTTATTCAGGTTGACAAGTGTCCTACCTTGGGAATGTCTATGAGCCTAATAGGTGTAGCTTTCCGTTTGGATTTCCTTGCTTCATCATTTGATATTAGCTTTCTTTTTGCCGGTTTTTGAGACCTATGTTTAAGATATGCACTTGGTAATCTTGTATTGAAATCATAATAAAATGTCACACTAATTTATTCACTAGGAATATTTTGCCAGCTTCTTGTACTAATTCCCTCTCAAGGCTAATTTAGATGCTTGTTGTCTGTGTATTCCACGTCTGTCTGTATTAATAATTGTGCAAGTGTCTGAACAAATTAAGACATTTTACAGCATTTAAACATCCCAAAGAACTTACATTTTCTGTGAAAGTGGAGAGGTTGTACAATAATTTATGGACAGTTTCCCATTAATCTCTGAACTGTTTTGGCAGTTACTGCCTAAAAGCAGCAGCTACCTGGCAAGGACAGAATATCTGTCAGACCATGAAGGGTGCCTGCATTCACTGGAGAGATAAATGGGAACACTGAAATAGAGTTAAGCCCAGAGAAGGAAGCTCATCCTCAGACAGACTTGCCAAGCCTGTTTCATTATAGCTTATAGCTTTCATTGTGGCTTAGCGAATGCTGTTAAGTATTCTGTCAAAGTAAACTTACTTTTCCAGACAAGTAGCTCTGCAAAGCCCTAAGGTGCCACTGCTAATACTTGAATTTGTTTACTGTGGGGCTTTTTTGGCTGATACATACAGGTACTTTAGTGAAAAGTCCAAGATTGCTTCAAATGTGTTTTCTAATCCAAAACATCTAGGAAGATTTTTAATTTTTACCTTTTCTGTCCAGCTGTAATGAAAAGACAGATTATTTCTTAATTTCTGTCATTTATAAAGAAGCATTTTTTCCACGTACTTCGAGGGCAGAAAAGTATGTGTCTCTCAAGTTCCTATGGATGTGATAATGTTACTCTATAGAATCTTAATTCATGCTCATCTCTGGGGACACACATCATGGAAGGGCTTTCTGCAACTTAAGCTACAACTTTTTTAATGTCTAGAACACATGATTATGGTGTTTAAGCATCTTTGAGAAGAAAAAACCAAAAATCAAACTGAGAAGACTGTTTTAAAGATATAATTTCAGATTTTTTGTGCCTACTTACTTAAAATATCCTTTTAAGTTCTTACCTAGTCACTTAAAGTATGTTCTATTGGTTAACTAACTCCTGTTCAAGCCACAAGATCCAATCACTCTTATAGGATAATTAGGGAAAAAGTAATTGGTTGAAATAAAGAAGCTTAAAACTTAAGAAATATTTTCTTACAGAGAAAGGAAAATAATGAATACAGAAAACATGATTGTTTAAAGCTGTGTATTATAGTTTTCCTTTTTCTAAAACAAATTATTAAAATTTGCCTTTAAATAAGGAAGCCTTCCGACTCTATTATACTTTTGCTGAGAACTGACTTAAGAACATTCTGTTATAGTTCAACAGAAGACAATATAATACCTGCAAAGCTTCAAGATGTCTTGTATCATGCTGGATAGGTTTATTTAACCCTAATCGGAACTCAGGAAGCAGGTTGTTGTTTTTGCTAATCATATCATAATGATTTATAACCAAGTGAAAAATAAGACCACAGGTTCTACGTAGGAGTCTTTGCCACTGTGCAAATTTACAGTGATATTTTCCCAATCATTGTTAATTGGGCTCTAAATGTTATATAATGCACTGAGAACAGCTGTTTTAAGAGACTCCTTCCCATATCATGTATTTACAATCCATATGCTTAAGTGGATTTCACTTAACAACTGTATTAATGGACTTAGTTACTAAACATTTGTGGATCATGTAACTGTTATGTCATTATATGCTAAATGAAGCTTAGTTCTAAGCCTCAGATCTTTAATCCAAGATCAACTCTTCCAGCTCCACAGAGGTGTTATTTGCATCATTTTCCATTTGGATCAGCCTGTGATGTGACTACAGAGTTAACATGTCTTTGCCCTTAATTATTCTCCCTCCTCACTTCCAAGAGATTTTGGATGCTTTCTTCAGCCACCACAAGACAGTGAATATTTTGTTTCTTATTGCACATTCACCAGCAATATCTACTAATAGGCAGGCCCAGTATTGCCTTTTCCCTAACACAAGTTTGCAACAGTGATATGGCCTTTTGAACTGATGAAGAGGCAGAGAAGGAACTAGTTGACCTAAGAGATCTCTTTCACCTCTAATTTCTATGGGAAAAAAATACAAAAAGTTCACTGACCTCATTTGCAATGTTTGCTGTCAAATAATGAACCTGTTATGAGGTTACTGAAAAAAATACTAAGATGCATTGCAATTCTGCTTAGAGAAGAATGCAGTAAGTTCTTTGCATTTGCAAGTTCTCTAGAACTGTACATGTATGGAAGTATTTGTATTTAAACTGTTCGTTCAAGAAGGCTCTATGAACATACTGAGTACTTTGAAAGCCATTACAAAAATCCCTCTCATTATGTACCATGTAGCAACCTCAGACATACCAAAATCAAGCACACGCTTTTCCCCAAAGTGTCATAAACAAAAGTATAGAATACTACTGAAGCTTATTTTAGTTAATATTTTGGGGATTAAAAAGGAAATAAAAAGAGCCCTATATGGATCAAACAATGGTCCTTAAAAGAAAAATAAAAAAGCAATCATTGAATTGCATCCCATGAGAGGAAATTGGGCCAAAATTGATCTGGATAGCCAAATATATTATTACATGAAGTGAATGCACAATGAAATTTGATTAGAGCAAGTGTGCCATCATTCCCTTTTGCAAGATTGAGCACAGAACAGCACAGCCTTGATGAAAGGAATCGATAGCATTGAAAGCAAAATTGGAGGGCTGTCAAATCATCTTAATTCCTATTTTCTGAATGAGTGCAGTGAGATTGCTCGATGCACATGCTAATAACCAAATTAGTGTGCTTTAGACTCAGTACAGAGTCAAGCCTCTATAAAACTTAAATAATATTGCTAAGAGGAAGAAAAAGTCCCTCAAACCCACACAAAGCAGGGACACCACAAAATGCATGCTTCACTTTGAATTTTTAATTAACAGAGCTGCATTTCTCTCTATTTTGTAGGCATGAGAATATGTAAACTGCAACTTCACATCTGTTAATAGACATGTTGACTGACAATCTTTCTTCTCCCATGACTGGAAGGATAATCTTTTCAACAGGCACACGCACATATATGCACAACACACACAGCAAGAATTGACCTGTGAGCCTCTTTGAAATCCATCACTCAAAAGTGCATAGAACAGAATTTCTTTGAGGTATTTCTCATGAAATTTCCTCAGAAAAGTTTGAGGGTGTTTTCAAGGTCAGATGAAGCCATCCTGAAACTGAATTGCCTTCAAATCCTGCCTCCCCACATCCCACTCACACTTCCTCTCAACCTCCTTCATGCACAGCAAGGCACTTGATCTGGCCAAGAAGTGTGGAGACAAGGAGGCAAGGTGACAAGGTGGTAAAGGTTGTCTGGCTGTGTGTCACCTACCACATCTACAGAAAAATTCAAGACACACTGGTAAATCTACAGATTCTTCAGCAGCAGCCTGAGTTCTGTTTTGATTATATTTGTATTTGTAACATCTTTCTGGTGCCTCCCCTAGCAGATGTTTCTCTTCACACTCTGTGCATGCAGGACCCTCCAGAAGGTCAGCCTAGGGAAGCTCAGAAGAACAGAGTGTCCCAGCAGCTACAGATTAGTGATGTCCAAACTTCCCTCTGACATTCTTAAAGGCATTTTTGAAATTATATGTTTCTCTTTCCAGTTTTGAGTAGGGCTATATTTTCACAAGTACAAGCTTTAGAAATATATTCTTTAAGTATAAAAAAAAATCTGTGTTTGCAACACAGAGAAGAGTCAGGGCAAAACCTGAGAAAGAGCATCTCAGTGGGGAGTCTCTGCATCTCTGCTCACCTTAGAACATGAACATCAGAACTGTCACCCAGCAGCAACACTGCATTATCCCCCACCCATAAACAAACAAATCGATCACACTGTTACAAGGCCACAGCAGTAAAGGGAGATTTTTAGGTACTCTGCTTATATAATTAGCAAAAAGGTTGCAGATAAACTGATGTTTGAGGACAATGACATAACACCAAACCCTAATCCAGGACTTTCATAACAGGTGGATCCAGGAATATGATGGATTGAGCAATGTCGTGCTCTATGCTCAACCCAGATCTTGAAGAATGTGAGGCTAAAAGTAATTTTATTACTCTGTCATAGACAGCTAATACAGAAGAAAAATCATGTTGCACTTAGTAAGTAGATTCAAAACACGAGACATTTTATAATAGTCCATAAGACAGGAAAAGGACCTTTTATGTACAATTGCAGAAGACAATAAGGACTCTCAATTCTCCTTTTTGAAAAATTATTGACGAGTTATACTCAAAACTAAGTTCTTTAACTGCATGTGTTTTGTTTTTTTTGCTATTTCTTTTATCGTGGTTTTTCTTCATCTAGGGAAAACAGACTGATGGACTTAGGATTTTTTTTTTTTTTAATTTCACAAGAGTCAATGTCCTAAATAAGAAATATTGTCTATCTGTTAATTCTACCCATATTACAGAGGAGTAAGGTAAGACAACTAAGCATAATAACAATACAGCACAGGTGGACATGACAAAGCTTTTCTCATGCTGAATCCAGTAAATGGACAGATTATATTGAATTTATGGGACAATTTTGCTGCACTGCAAACCTGGAAAGTTATAAAAAACATATGGAGCACCTTCAGCTTTAAAATTTGGATTTGGCCACAAGCACGATATCCTTGATAGTTATTGTGAGTCAGGTACTAGTATTTTAATCTGTGGTTCCTCTTTAATAATGGATTGCTGAGAATGGATAATAATACAGATCATCAGCTTAAAAGTCAGTCAGCTGACTGAACATGGTGTTTGGATTCTTAGGCTGTCAGGAAGTAAAGCAATGTATTTATTATTTATTTTAAAATAAGACATGGAAGCAAGCAGCCTGACATTTGTTGCATTTAAAATACAGCAATGCACTTGTGACCTGTTCAGCTGCCTCCACGTGGGTGTCTAGTGAGAATACCAACTTGTCAACGACTACGAGTTCAGGATGCAATTTGTACTCATTTTCATACCTACAGGAAAATTATCCCGTATAACATTAGGCGCTTGCATTCCCACTCATACAATTCCTTTCATAATAATGTTATCAAATGGTGGCGACACATATATAAACCTGCACCAAAACAAGTTCATTTCGCCTGCCATTTGTACAGAAGCAGATATTTCTTTGTTTCACTGCTTGGTGCCAATACAGTCACTCAGGGTGATGTGACTCTAAGTGTGAACTATCAACAGCCACTGTTGGTGACACAGGTTCTGTGGGTACATGAGAAGGTTCTAACCAGCTCCCAAACTACTAGCTGGGGTTTCATTGTCTTCTCATGGATGAAGCAGTTTGATCCAGAACTTACACAGATAGCTGGGAAAACTTTTTTTTACACCACAATGAGAAAAAACCAAAAGAATACAAAACCCTGCGCAATTATAAAAGTTCCTTGGCTAAAGATCTTTGGTAACTGGATTGTCCCAGAGGATCAGATCTTAAACCTGCGAGAAAGTTCACGTGACAAGAAAATAATACCTTTTCTGCTGGTCATATCAAGTATACCTGGTGAGCTATCTAAAATACAGCATCACTACTTGGATACTCTGGTTACTGAAAAACTATGGACACTACTCTTACAAAACAGCTGAGCTCCCTATATCACAATTTCAAGTGTACGAGTTTATCATGATCATTAACTGACATCTGTTAGTGTCACTTATTAAGATGATTTTTAATTTGATATGTCTATAATCAGTAGAACAACCTTTTTACCATGAAGTTTTACAAGTATTTAGACATATGAGCAGATAACTTTTAACTACAATGATGTTCTTTTGCTCCCTTAAGTTCAGTTAGAAATTACTTTTGCCTGTATTGTCATTAATTGCATTAGACCCATGAAGTCATTCGGTGTCTTCATTAATTTAATTATAAAGTACTTCTCTAAACTCTAGTTTTAGAGCATTTCTCAATGAAAGTGATGGGTCGAGCAATTTCTTTTGTACAAAGTCAAATTTTAATCTTGAGGTCAAAGCTTTTTACTGGATCAAATAGATCAGTGCTTGCATCTCTTGCAAGAGCTGAAATGAAGGGCAGACTTTCAGTGGATGGTACAGAAGAGATGCACCTTATTATACGGATGTTGCTGACTGAGACTGGTGCCTGCAGAAGCAGTGATGTTCACAATGTAGGTCTCAACACATATGCAAGGTGCTAATATCCACACTTGCATATTGGCAATGGCAAACGGAAATGTTTCCTCTGACTAGCTCATGAGATGTAGCTTGGGCCCAACAAAAGAGAAATCACTGAGAGACTGAAAAGCAACAGATACAGGTAACAGAGGTTGCAGAACCCCCGTCCAGTTCAGTGGTATCTGGCTGGTAGGTCAGAAATAGAAATGCTATACATTTTTGCAAGCTGTGTGCTCACCCACTGGCAAAACACGCTACTCTGGGAGAGTAACTTCAGGCTGCAGTTGTTTACACAGAGCATTATTAGAGCCCAAAGGAAAAGGTTCATTTTCTGCAGGTAACTTGAAAGGAATCCCACTGAAGCCTGCAGTGATTTGGAACATACCATGTTATATGATGGCAGAGGAGCAGTTTCATCTCATGGCCTTGTGTTTGCAATTTTATACTTTTTCTGTGGTTGTGGTACAAACCACGTACCATGCTTACGTAGCTTCAGCAATGCCCACAGTGCTCTGATTTATCTTCTTTTTATCCTAAAAAGCTGGAGTGACTCAGTCCAGTTAGACCAGCTGTGGCAATAACCATCTGTAATTATGCCTGATGGAAGCAGCAATGAAGAAATTGTCTCATTTGACTTCTGATACCTAATAATTTCTTCTGCTGTACTTTCAAACTCACACAACAACTGATTATTTTAAAGCAGCTTCCTGTTATTTTGTTAGTTTGCAGTTTTTATAGTCACTTAACCAGCTCTGCTATACAGACAAAACTGTTGACATTCAGCTACATTATTCTTACCCCCGCCCCACAAAAGTTCTGAGCTGGGAACAAGGTTATGCCTTCCATATCAGTGTGGAGAATGATATCAAACTCATACTAGTGTTCACTTGTAGAGCCTTTTCTTCTCTTATAAAACTCATCATTTGTGAGCATAGAGTATTTAAAAAAAAAAAAATCACAAAGTTACATAATGGACCTTAGGCTTACTCAGGGTTTGGAAAAGTATGCAGAGAATTCCAGGCTTAAAAGAAACACCCTCATTACCAGTCAAGTGCACACAGACAGGAAACAAGCACTCAGAACATTTAATGACAGAGAAGCAGGAAGGGCAGAGTATGGCAGCAGCTACAGGCACAGGAAAATCAATTCCTTGATCAGGATTTCTGATTCTCTCTTTTTCACAGATCATCCAAGCAGCACTTTCAGTGATCCAGAGCCAATAACAGACTCTAGTGCACATTGTGTTTAAGCAACTGGAGTTTGTATTCCTAAGGGTCAGGCAAAATCTAAAGTCAGGACCCTGAATTTCAGGAAAGCAAAATTCCAGCCCTTAAAGGAGTTAGACAGTACGACCCCCTGGGAAACATCCTCCAGAGACAAGCGAGCACAACAGAGCTGGTAAAACTTTACGGCATTTTCGATAGAGTGCAAGAGCTCTCAATCTCTTGGTGTAAGAAATCCGGGAAGGAAAACAAGAGACTGGTACGGATGAGTCAAAACCTGCTGGTCAAACTAAGGGGTAAAAGGGAAGTGCACAGGCAGTGGAAGCCCAAACACCATAGGAAGGGTGCAGGGGCACAGCCCAGTTGTGTAAGGAGGGGATCAGGAAAACCAAAGTATGGATGGAGCTGAGCTTGCAATAGATGCAAAGAATAATAGAAAGGGCTTCTGTAAGTGGGTGAGCCAGAAAGGCAAGGTCAGAAAAGGTGTACTCCTAGGATGAGGAAGGCTGGCAAACTGGTAAATACAGATTAGGAAGAAACTGAGTTACTCAACTACTTTTTTCCCCTCAATCTTCGCTGTCAACCTCTATTTAAAAAAATACCATTTAAGAGAAGTCCTCTTAGACTAGAAAACGGAAAATATTGTACCCATTTTAGGAAAGGGTTAAAAAGGAGGACTCTGGGAACTACTGACTTTTCAGCCTAATCTCAATGCCAGAGAAGATCATGGAACAGATCCTCCTAGAAGCTGTCCTGAGGCACGTGGAGGACAGGGAGGTGATTCAAGGCAGCCAGCACAGTTTTACCAAGGCCAAGTCCCACCTGACCAATTTAGTGGTGGTAGACATAATAGAATTAGACATTCTATGATGTCTACCTCAGGGGACAAGGGAAGAGCTATGGACGTCATCTATCTTCTATAAAGCCTTTGGCATGGTCCTCCACAACATCTGAATTGGAGAGACGTGGATTTTATGGATGAACTCTTTGGTGGATGAGGAATTGGTTGGATGGTTGCATACCAAGGATAGTGGTCAATGGCTCAATGTCTAGCTGGAAATGGGTAACAAGTGGTGACCCTCAGAGGTCCAAACTGGGACCAGAACTCTTTAATATCTTTATCAGTGACGTAGACAATGGGATGAAGTGCACTCTCAGCAAGTTTGCAGGTGATACGAAGCTGAGCAGTGCAGTAGACATGACAGGGATGAGATGCCATCCAGAGGAACATGGAGAAGCTCTAGAAGCGGGTCATAGAACCCATAGAACCTTGTGAAATTCAACAAGGCCAAGTGCAATGTGCTGCCCCGGGACAGGGCAATCCCAAGCACAAACACAGGTTGGGCAGAGAATGGATTGAGAGAAGCCCTGAGGAAAAAGACCTGGGGTGTTGGCTGACAAGAAGCTCAACATTACTCAGGAATGTGTGCTTGCAACCCAGAAAACCATGTCCTAGGATTCATCCAAAGAAGGGTGTCCAGCATGTTGTGGGAGGTTGCAATAGCAATAAGTCAGAATATCAGTAGGAAGCAATTCACAATGGCTGCATTTAAAGTTTCAATACTTCCATAGCATGAGTTGATAATCAAAACCCCACAAATTAAATATTTATGAAAAAAATACAGACATGTAGATTTTTGAAAGATCTGTGGATCAGAGTTTGTTGTCATTTCATTTCCTATTATTTAGCTCTGCTTCAAATCACTCTGCCCTTCCACTACCTGAAAAAGCTTTAGGAAGTCCCAGTTTTCTGCTCTCAGCAAGCCTGTCCACCTATATGTGCACTGTAACAAGTCTTTATTTTAAAAAAATGGGCTTACCATGGTAAAATTGTTAATCTAAATGACCCATGGAATTCTCAGCTAGAAAAGGTCTCAAATATGTGTGCATTTTTCATTTTTTCAGTCAGCATTTTGGGTTGCTTTAATCACCACACCTGTCTGATGTCTTGTGAAGTTTTGCTCCATTGCTGGGGTTTATTGTCACAGGGAGTTTATGAAGGTATTACAGTGACAATATCCAAAGTTAAATGATAACTTACATTGTCATTCTAAGAGACTGAAAAGAAACAGAAATTATCCTGATTTTCTTTTGTACTTATTCTTCAGTAGCATGCTCCTGAAATAATACAACTCTTTAAATGACACCCTTGGTAATGCATACATCAATAAATATCGTTATTCTCTGAGGTTCCTTTGCTGCATCAACAGGACAACACATCAACAATCCAACTGCTCTTCCTTGGAAATTTTATGAAAGATTTGAATTATACAAAGTACACTGGCAAAAGAAAGCTAATTTGAAGAAACTGAAGAAATGGACTTGGCTTTCATAGTCAAGATCTAACCTCATGCACTGAGAGTGCAAAAAATATCATGTTGTGGTTTTCATTTTTGCCATTATTTAAGGTAGATATTATGGAAATCTTGACAGACATTGCAATTTCATTATCTGCAGCCTCATGTGTGTGAGCCAGCTGCTTTGCTATTTAAGTTAAGCTTACATAACTGAGAAAGCAGCTATTCACAAATGATAATATTTATTTTCACTGTTCTTTTGCCTTGTATTTATTATCATAATATTATTTTTCTTTCCTGCCTGCTCTTAACCTCAGTGGTTGCACTTGGGATTTGAAAGTAAGGGATGCATTAGGACAGAGATGGGGTTTATATATAGTGAGTTTGGGCAATAATAAATTCTCCAGATTAATAATGCTGTGATGCTGTTTCAGTAGATCTTTTCTTTGGTTTTCTTGTGTTAGCCAAGTCAAACTAAGATTGTCTAATCTTAAAACAACAAGGGGTCTTTGTCTCCACTGGCACCCTCACCTAGAGTAGTTCATAATGCTACTGTTAATTGGTGAACATTCTAAAATATGTCAGGACAAGTTTAAGTAGGAGGCATTAATTGGGATTTGTCCCATATGGGAGTCATCTTGGGCCTGCATAAACAGAGAGATGAATGGAAAGGCTTCGCTCCCGTTCGAAACGTGACCTCTCTGGGCTTATTTGGGCTCCTGATATAACAGGCACAGAAACAGCTAATTAGCTTGGCACTGTTTCAGACAGCTGGATTAGAGTCAGTGATAAAATGCAGCAGAAGGCACCTCTTGGCACAGGTCCCTGTAACTCATCCCGCCAGCCTGGAAATCCAGTGGAGTAGAGGGGTCCGCCAGGCTGGGGCTGGAGGCTCCTTCCGAGTCTGGAGAAACCAAGTCATTTGTCAAAGCCACATTTAACTGTACATGCTTATACTGCAAGCACAGAGCAATATATCTACTGTAAATCAGCCCCAGGACCCGGCCAAGCTACTGTAAGTTCCTCACCTGTGAGCAAGTACTCTGCCACTCTTTGTAGGAGGGAGAGTTTCACAAACTCGAAGCTGCATTACAATCCATGGACATCGTAACCACTCATACTCTTCTACCATCGAGCTCTCACCAGCGAGCATGAATTTTGTAACAATGTGCTTTAAACTACTTAGGAAATACACTTAACATTTCATGCTCCTGAAGTGATACGGGTTGCCAGCATGACAGGGAAATGTTTCAAAACAAAGGGAATACACTTCTTGGGTATTCGAGGTCTCGACATCAGATAAGAATAAACAACATCAGTGTTCAGAAAATGGTTTGAGGTTAAAAGAAAATTTTTAATGACCATCATCTCTGCTGACTTCACTGTTGTGTGCTACCTCAGAGGGACAAAATTTGAGAGAGTATTTTTTTAACAATGGTTTAAATTTGACTACAGCAAGCCATTCAGCTAAGCAGGAGCTACATGCAGTATCCTTCTGAGTTTTACAAGATTTTTGTTAATTTAAAACTTATGAATGTAATTGGAGAAATATGATACCATACCAACACAGTAGGAAGGAGCCTATTCAGTGATTCTATATGACTGAGTCTGCTTTCACATTCTCATGTTCATATATTCTAAATAAAGCCTGAGTAGCTTCCTATTCCCGTTTTCTCTTTTGTACCCTTCCCAATCTACACTCTCCTTCGGAAAAGTGATATTAGGATGAGAGAGTTTATGTTTGCACATTTTGTGCATACAAATAGTAAGCAGGTTGAGGAACGTATTCCCACAGCAAGCAACATGGGTTTTTACCTAACTTTGCTACTATATGGTTCCTGAAATATGCAAAGAGATTTAAAACATTCTTCTTGGAGTTCAGCTATGGCAGGCTCGCATCGTTTCTCATCTACACTACATTCCGTATGATGTGAAGGGATTCACGGAGCTTTCTTTTCTGCTCTCATTACAATCCTTGTCACTAGGAATGAAGTATCCAAATTTTAATGCCTCATATATTTTGTCAGCTGTAGTGGTGTGCTATACTACTCTGACCTTTTTGATTGGCTTGCCATTTCAGTTCTCCCTATTTACAGCTTCATTAACCTGTGGGGGAGAGGTGGACTGGCTACCAATCAAGGGACAGTCTACTGAAAAGGTCAGTGTAGCCCAGCACATTTACAATCCCTTCACAAAACCAAGTTGGTGCAAGTTGTAGATGTTGAGTTCCCCATGTGGGACAGCAAAGAACAAAGCTGCAGCAGTGGAAAAAAATGAAATGACATGAATTCAGCCCAAATTCCAGACATTGAGAAAATGAAAGGAAGCAGAAGAATGCCTCCAACTCAATTTCAGAGAAATAACACATTTGTTAACCCACAGTTCCTAACAGAAAACGTTTGATCTCAACTGGATGACGCTATCCAGATAAGTGAAATCTACAATTATTACTTTTTTCAATTGAATTTGAAGTCGACTCTAAGAAACATATTGTCTGTTTAATATAATTCTGGGAAGCAAGAATAAAATCTGAGCAAGCTCTTTTGCACAGAGAGCTTTTTAAACAGGAAATATCTGAAGTTTGCCGACATTCTTTTCTATAGACTTCACTAAATATCATCTTCCATACGAGAAAACATTAGTAATAGTTATGTAATTAGTGCCGTTTCAAGATAATTCAAAACTGATTCATAAAACAAACTTCTATTTAGACCACAAAGAGATAGGACAAAACTTAGACTAAACATGGAGTTTGATAGCAGAGGGCACTGTGCTGTAGGAGGCTCTGTCTTTCAGATAAGAAGAGAAACTAAACTAACGACCACTTATGAACACTGAGGTTGTTTAGCCATGCTAATCGGACTGACCTGGCCAGACTCCAGCTTCTGTAATTACAGGCCTCTCAGAATACCTAATTTTCCCTAAATGTAATTGTTTTGTGGTGGCAGTGGGGCAGAGGGAAAGAGCCTCCTTTGCTAAGTACCTGAGGATTTCTACATGAAGCAGAACAGAAGTTCTGGGGTGAAAACACAAGAAAATAATTTTACATGAAGAGGTTTGAACTGTTTATGAAATTACCTGGGAAAGTAAGATACAGTGAAGAAATTTTAAAAAGCAAGACTTCCCCCACAATCATCACAATGAATAAATAATGCCAGGTCCGACTAGTATTTAATCTGTCTTTGCTGCAAGACACTACTTCTCTCCGGATTTAGAAACAAACATATTCATTAAAGAAATGGATGAAATAGGGATCGATTCAACTGTTTCGGTCCATAAGGATGCCACTGTGTAAGGTTTTATTTCTCCTATCCATTTTAAACCTTTCACTACACCTTCAGCCACATCAGCTTCCCACAATCATTACTAGGACGTGTCCAGGGGCTGTTGTAATTTGCCTCTTTATCAGTTATTGTTTATTTAAATTCAAGTAACACTTAGGAAACAACTAATTACTTGTGCTAATGTTTCAGTTTCTAAGCAAGAGAAAATTTAAAGCTCAAAAAAAAAAGCATAAAATTGAGGTAGCTAAAAATTGTCAGAGCAGTAAATTTACAAATAAAGCATGAATTAAATCAACCATTTATTGCATCATGAAAGGTTATACATGCACTGCCTTTAGTAGCTACACTTCAAGCATGTACATGTGATCTCATGCACCTGAAGAAGCCAGTGAGAGAATTCAAACACGTATATTTCTCTTCCTGAGCAATACAATATACATTGAGAATATTCAAGTCCCACATTACATTTCGATACTGTTTAACATCCTTCTAAGATAGCGATTTTCCCTTTTTCTCAGGGACACCAATGCACCCTTTCATAAGGTATTTTCATATTTTTTGGCTGTAAAAGACCATGCATGATGTGCAAGAAGCAGAGCATAAAGGACAGTGAGACTATCAACGCAAACTATAAATAAAATCTTAGATTGTACTGACACATTCCTTATACACACACACACACACACACCAGGATTTGAACAAAAATCTTATCATTGCATGGCGTCTCTTTGATGTGTTAGTCACACAAAATGGTTTTAAGAAGTGTTATACTAAGTGGTCATTTTCACTTTATTTACCACAAATTAAAACTGCAAAATTAATTAGATCCTATTGCTAATCAGAGGAATCTACTCCAAAGAAATACTCTGACATATTGGTAACTTGGTAATGTGTTAAATTTCTGTGGGCCAGTAATTTTTCTTGGCTTCCACTGCATAAACATCTAATAGAAAAAAAAACAAAAAACAAACAAACAAAAAAAAAAAAAGTAAATCAACACAGTTTTATCGAAGTCTGTGTTGATTTAAGCCATCTGAAGTTCTGGCTCAGTACTGAGATTATTTGTTATTAGAAGTAAAGCATACATAAAATCTAGGATATTTTATCTTTAGAGGCTTGGCTGGAAATGTTGTTTTTGGGTGCATGAAGAACACTGAAGAAAACATTTTGAACATAAAAAAAATGTTCAGATTTAGTGACCTCTGAAGAAAAAAGCTGATTGGTTTATTCAACTCAATTCTACACCCATGGTTTTATTTTTGTTGTTGCTTATTGCACATGCTCTCTTCCATTATATCAAAGACGAATCCTTGCTTAAATGCATTTTTAAAATGTATTAGCTGCCTCTATCTATAATCAAGATTCCTTTAATTCCCTTGATCATTATCTTCATTGAGTCCTAGAAATATCTTGTATAGATGAGAAACTCCTGAACCTACCCAGCTGTCCGGAATCCAACCAGCAGTCAGAGGACTCAGGAAAAGCCAAAAAAAATATCCCCGAACAACCCAAACCAAATCAAACAAACAGGAATTCCAATTTTTACTAAAGACAAAGAGTCAGTAAGTTTATTCTTATTTATATATTGCCATCCATGAGAAAAGGCAGATCACAGCCTATGGCCTGCTGGTGACAGTCTTCCAGCCTGAACTACAGAAGATGAGGTTCGTGTTCATACTTACATTAGGTACAGACACGGACCTGAACTTGCCTTGTCCAACACAGGTATCTGAAACTCTTTCTTTATCCATCAACTTCTTCTCTACATGATCCCTTGGAGATGCCAAGACACAAATAAATGCTAAATACTGCTGCCAAATCTATTATAAAATGAACTGTAATGCAGAAAAATGCCAGCTCCTGGGGGGAGGAAGGTTTACCATGGCTTGTGCTTCTGAGGACATCAGGAAACATGAGATAGCAGAAGGTACTAAGAAAGGTTATTATTGGTTCTACTTGTTCCTTCTGATGAAACACTACTTCTACCTGAAGACAATTTCTGATCTTCCTGAAGAAATGAAAGCAGTCTATATATAACCAGTTACTAGGGAGAAAAAGATTTCTTCCTGGCTAATGCAGATGTCTGAGTGAAGTTGCGAGGCACGGGTTTCATTAAACCATTATACTGATTTAAAATGAAGCTTCCTTCATGTTTTATGAGCATCCCAAAAGCAAGGCCAGGAACACTCTTCACTCAGTGGTCCATGAATTAATGCAAATGAACGCAGGCACTGAGGTTTTAAAGTTGGAGAGAACAGCATACAGAAACCATTACCATTTAAATGAATTTATTTTTCTACACATACATGGACATGAGAGGTTAATTAAAAAAGCACTATTAAAGCTGACTTTATAAGAAGCAGTCATTTAGCCCTTCGAATCAGGCCAGACCTTAAAAGCCATTTCACTTGCTTTATTGTAAAATTCTCCACCACTAATACTTTTCCAAAATGATAAGGCTTCATTCTGTTTTCAAATGCCTAGATCACTAACTCTTGTGGTATCAAACATGAATTTTTTTTCCTGTTGAGATGAATAAATAAAGTAAGGTTTACTAAAGCCATCAACTGGATATCAGACAAAAATGATCTTTCAAAGTGAAAAATCTTAAGTTCAGGCAACACCCTCCGCCCCCCTCATCGCACTTTTTAATAGAACAAAGATTTCTTTTAAGTACATCAAAAAAGAGGTAAACCTAAACCCCTTAAAAATTAGGTACAAGAGGTATACAGAGTGACTGGGAGGTTGAAAGCTAGGGGAGATCTCAGATGACATGAGGTGTGGCTGCAAATGCAAGCAGGGTTGTCAACAGAAAGTATTTAGTCAACAAAGACGTTGATGCCCCAAAGAAAGCACTGTAAGAGCATTTTACTAGCATGAGCTCTAGTCTGCTCCAGTGGAGCTTCTGGGACCCCAGTCCACATGCTCTAAGACTGCTTTGCAAAGTAAAGTAATCAAGGGAATGGGAAGGGGTTTTGTTTTCAGGAGGAAGCCTCTTCTGTGAACTAAAATTCTTCCAGCACAGCACCATATTCTGGATTGCAAATGGAAGAGAAATAGCAGATGTTCATATCTCTTCCACGACGATGACAGAGTTTGTTCACAGGTTTCTCAAAAAGTCATTGCCACATTCCTTCAATTGCCATTATGTATATTTAGTTGACATAATGCTTACAAAATGCAATTTAGACATAATCTCACTGCAGAATACTAACTACTGTTTTTTCCCTCGGTGAAGGGTTGCGTGTGACCTGAGCACAGCAGTTCAGTAGGTGAACTTTCGGAGAGGCAGCAGAGGTGGAACGCATTAGTGTCACTTAGAGAAACATCAGACATTTTGGGGTCGTTTTCATACAACCCACAGCCAAACAAAATGCTGTGGGAATATTTCTTAGCTGAAACATTTCACCAGTTCATTTCTTGGAAAAGGATTTTATTTGAAAGAATGAAACATTGCCACCGCTTAAACGGTTTGTCTCTAGGCCAAGAAATGATCTCTGTGCTGAGTGGGCACAGCACTTTACAGACTTGATGATTAAATGATAATGGCAGCATTTCAACAAAAGCAATGTTAACTGCTTATAGCAAAAGCAGAAGTGGAGATCATGCTAGAGATTCCTAAAAGATGAAAAATGTTTTGCTCATACTTCCTCTCCATTGCAGAGATGAATTGAGAGATCACTTAGCCTCTGTGCCTTCCCACTTTTATGTTAATTTTTGTCTGCATCTCTTACTGATTTTGCTGCTTCTTGGTCTCTTTTTTAATACCTATAGCCTGACAAGGGCAGATATTTTTTGGGATTTGCTAAAAGATAGATTTCCCCAGCATTAATAACAGCATGCCTGAAGCAGCCAAGATATTAGAGAGAATTTTTGCATCAAAGTACTGTAAAAAGCGCACCTCTGAAGGAATTCATTGGGGGAATCACATGATAGTTGCAGTTTCTATTATATTTCTCTTTAGATTTGCATGTCCACTTGAACCTGAATATCAAGTCAAGTTTTAAAGAAACAGGATAATAAATATCTGCATGAAACAGCACAAATATTGCACATGAAAAGCAGCAAATATATGCATCCCTCGCATTCGTAAATAAATTCACACAAGCTCTGTGCCGCACAAAAGATGGAATGGTGTTCATAACACCCAAAACCATAAGGAAAAAAAAAAGAATCATTAACTTGATGCAAAAAGTGCATTTCATTTAATTTTAGAACTTTCCCAGGCTTAAAAAGCAGACTATCTGGATAATGCTACACGGAAAAATTTTCAAGCTGAGGCTATCCATGAAACAACAGAGAGTTACAAAAAAATTGAGAAGGCAGAAGCTAAGAGAAGGGAAAAATCTCTCCACAGTTATGTCAGCCTCCAAGGACAAAAAAGTCTAATTGTGAGACATTTGCCACCACTTCTTTCACAGTCAGCAAAACCCTCTTAAGCAAGGAAGCAAACACAGAAATCAGCAGCAGAACTCACTTTCATACTCAAATTAATAGTGTCTAGGAATAAATTCAATTGCAACAACAACTTTCTCTACTTTACTCCTGGTTAGCTGAATAATATCATGTTGGGATCTAGGCTTCATACAAAACTTTAGGAATGGCAAAGAAATAATAATGTGAGAATTAATAATGTCCCCAGTGATTCCTCACAAAGGCAAATAATGACCAAACTATTTGTTTATGCATAGTTTGTGATTTTACAATGCAAACAAATGTGAACTTATAGAAAAAAGATTATGATGGAACAATAAAATGGCAAGGAGATTTTTTTTCAGTGTGCTCATGCTGTACACAACATGGAGATATTATATGCCCAGATTACATAGTTATTTCTAGTGCCTCCTGCCCCACCAAGTGGACTAATAGTGTTATTTTTTATCATAAATTTGTATATTTTCCTTTCAGGACTAAATGAAGTATATGTTCCCATAGCAACAAAAGCTAATTCTTTCCAAATTTAAGTCTGAGCCTTTAGCACTGAATTCCATGGAAGCTTACTTTCATATGAATCTTTGAAATGTGCCATCGTACAGGCAGCTTTAATCTGCAAAGCTCAAAGATGGAGGGGGGGGGTGGGAAGTCAGTAATCTATACATGGCATAATATGCACATCTCTAAATGCACCGTAAAATTTCTTAATCTTTCACCCTGAAAATCCATCATACCCTGAAAAATCTGTTTAACATGTCTGCTGCAGCTTTTTACAAAATTTTTGTTCCAAAACATAACAGTGGTTGTTAGACAGCTCACAGTTTCCTCACAGAGAGCCTCAGAAAATGTGATATTCAGTGAGTTCCAGCTTTCTAACAAGAGGGATGGCTATTAGGCATATTTAGTTTAAATAAGCAAATAAATACTCTTTCAGCACATAAGATTAATAGGACCAGAGAAGACTTCCAAGGACAACAGCAACAGGATTAAACCAAATGCCAGCTTGCATTCCAAAACCTTAAGGAAAAACTTACTACATTACGTCTAGGATAAAGAAAATTAATTTAATCAAGAATCTTAACCATTATTTCATATCCCCCTTTTAAAAAGGTACATTTCTCCTCACCTCCTCCCCTCCCAAAGTGAGTTTGAGCTTCCCTTTGTAGCTGAAGGTGTCCCTTCACCCTTCTCATGGGAAAGCCACCTTATGGTTTCTCCTCTTCCACTCATGCCTTCATTTCAAGCTTTGAAAGACTAAGCAACCTATCTGGTACAAGCTGCTGAATGCTTGGCTGCATTTATACTGTTCTATTATAAATTTTCGAAATAGCTCACGAAAGGGCTAAAGCATATGCTCAAAATTTAATCTAAAACTACACAAGTCAGAGAATAATTTCTCTTCGTAGAAGATGAAAGGAAGGCTAAACCACACTAGATTCCAATTTTTTGGCTATGGGGGGGTTCTCATGAAACTTCCAAAATCAAGCAATTTTCACTACATTCTAAACAGATCAAATCCTCCCATCTCCCGCCCTGTGAATTTTATATAGAGCAATGTAACACAGCGTTTGTATTAAAGTTTCATGATTTCTCAGAAAAAGCATCTCCTATCTATCATTCAGATTGTAATGTCCATCCACTCCAGGGACACCCCAAATCACTAGTCTTCTATCTAATGACCTCTATCTGGTGATACTTGAAATATTATTGACACTACAAAGCAACTAAACACTTGGAAAATTTTATGTTCAAACAAATATTCAAATTGAAGATGAAAGTACTTGCCTAATGTCCTGGTACATGTGAGTGCAATTATGCTTCAGAATAACTGGACATTAGCACATTAATGGCCAGAAACCTGGAAATTGCTTTATTTCACTTTTATTGAGCCTTTTGTCTGCTTTTGCTTCGTTTGGCCCAACCAAGTAAGCAACAGATCTGGGAACAACACAAAAACTGCAAGACAGCAGTAGATATAGTAACAGTTGTACCTTCATGTGACCAAGAAAAGACAAAATAGCCCAGTCTACAGGGGAAAAACACTAACATGCTTCCTGTAATTCTCTGAAATCACAAAAATCCTTTTTTATTAGAAGGAGAGTGGGAGCATAGCCTAGCCAGCACAAAATAAGGCACAGGGCTCCCAGTGTGATGAATTTTGCCTAGCAATGTGGCAGAGCACAGCATCTAAGCAAATTTACCGAACTGCAGCCCAGGTGGCCACTGTCCTTTATAAGGTGCTGAGACTTTCGACAGCCACAGGAAAACAGGGTACCATGGATTGTGTTTATCACAGTTCTATAGAGGCAAAACATATCCCTTTAAGATGTTTATATATTACATATCTCATCTCTTGTGACACACTTGATGTTTATATATTACATATCTCATCTCTTGTGACACACTTACTGACTGAAAGCTCACCCTATGAAAAATTATGACTGAGATATTTAAAAAAGCAACTTCAGATTACAAAAATACTGATTTAATACTTCTTTTTTCTTTCCTGCTGTTTCTCGAGATATGAGTGTTTTCATCTTCCTCATTATAAGAGTACTACATTGAAGTGACAGCTGCTAAAAATGTACATCACTCCTGCCCTTGGTTTGAAAAATTAGGAATGATGGGCACAGTCCTGGTCTCAAACATCTCAATAAATCCCACCATTAATCTCATAGCAAGGCTCTAATGTTTTTTTATAAGGTATTATGCTATATATGCTCGCATTCCAAAGACCAGGGTGGATATATATGCAACATAAACCTGGAAGACATCCAGGGTTATTTGATTTTTAAAATTCATCACTAAATCAGGCTTACAGAATTATGCAATAACACCAGGAATGGCCATTGCAAAGCATCAGCTGCTTTAGCTCATGCTACTATAATCCTTTTTGCATATCACAGGGCAGCAAATCCTGAAATAGAGGCTGTTATATACTGGAAGCATTTCTGAAGAGCCGGTAATTTTTTAAGACCTTAAAATCAGTATAATCCAAACTATTTCCCTGGTTACATTTCAGCTCCTCTGTGCCGACTAAGCTTTCCAGACAAACCATATAGAATCACAGATATATTCCTCTAAAGCCTTTTACATTCTTACTCCCTTTCCAACATTCACTTCTGAATTATGCATTTAATGCGAACCCAGAAACTCTTTAAATATCTCATCATCTTTTATTTAGAGACAGCTTAACATGGAAAGTCCTATTAGAAGGATTTGTTTTACATTTTTAAAGGGAAATATTTCCTTTACAGCCAAGCCTTAAGTGGTCTTACTTAAAAGTCTTAGCTTCTTTCAGGAGTTTTTATTGGATTTGCACTAGTAGTAGTAAAAGCTATTTCTAATGTCTAAATCAGTAGCAATACATTTTGTTCATCTGTGTTTGTCCTGACGTTAATAATTCTTCAAGCTAAAAACCAGAAAATAACCCCCTCAAGCCCCCAACAAGGCACATAAACATTTATTTCTATGGATTTCTCTTCCTTTCTATATCTGATGTTTCCAGAGATGATCAATATGGCAATTTCCTGCCAACCCAGAAGGCTAATTACCACTCATTTTCAGAGACTGACAAGGCAGAAGTATTAAAGTGTTCTGAAAATAAGTCACAGAGACTCATTAAAGAGCCCTGGAATATGATTATTTGCCTTTTCCTTGGGAAACCAGGCATCTCATTACGGCTTATGTGAAGAAGTTGGGTGGTAGCACCACTGAAATTCAAGTGGCTGGGGTGAAAAAGCAGTGACTCCAAGTATTTGACTGGAGGGGGATGTTAAATCATTGTGAATGAATTTTGGTTTCTGTATTTGTAACTAATTTCTCCTGGGTTGCAAGGAGCAGTTCCACAGTAGATTCCTGTGGCAGGGCACGAGTCCCTCCGACATACATATTCAGGATACCCCTTCTCACACTGCTTGTTAAGATGTAAAGAGTTTACCCATGACACTATTTCTTAGTGCCTCATAAGCATGAATAAAAATGAAATTTTTCACCCTTCTGCAGTAAAATCATACTGAATGCACATGTTCAACACATCTTCCTCTCAAATCAGATGGCCTGTGCTAGTCTGAAGATTTTTGAGAGAAGTCTGCCACCTGTGCCTATATTTGCTAGAAACACCCCATCATCCAGCATGCAACAGCAGATTTTTCTGGCCTTCTTTGTTGCAGCAGCCTTAAGAGAAAGGATTTTCCTCTGGCAGCAGCGGCTTAGCACTTGGTTAAATGTCTGTTGATCATCTCATTCTTAAAATAAAAAGGTGAATGGTCTGATGGAAGAAAAAAGGTGTCCTACAGAAGGCATTTAGCAAGGAACAGGTGAGGAGGAGGTTGGCATGACAAAGAAAGGGAATAAAATCAGACTACATTTAAATAGGAAAGAAATAAAGTATTATAATATGTGGTTAAAACAAACAAATAAACATAAGAAATAACTAACCCAAAACCTGTATCATCAAATCCATGATTTTCTGGCATTGTGTTGTGAATTCCAAAGGAAGGAAGTTTTTAGGTTTTCCTTGAGGATCACGAACAAGAGATAAAAGGTGACTTAGCAGAGACATTCACCACGGGCAGCTGAGCACTCAGTGCATCTTAGATTCCTGGAGAGCTGCTTCTGGCGCACGGGTTTCCTTGGTGCTGTGTATTTAGTTATGCAGGCAAATGATCTGCTGGATTAAGTGTGTTACTGGCTCTTACAGTGCACCCACAGAAGCTGATTGCTCTGCTATAAGGAATATTTCTTGCCATGCTACTGGAGAGGTGTTGGCAGGTTCAGAGAGGGCTCAAGCATGGCCCGAATCCACCAGGTCTGCTTTAGGAAACAAACTAGAAATTACATTTCCAGGAGAAGAATATGATGCCCAGTGTCAGAAATGTTGCATAGCTTTCCTACAGAACTCCTTTTTATTGCTCAGATGTGTAGCCCATCAGAAAAAAAACCAAAATGAAAGGCAAGGTTTGCCAAGAAAAGTAAGGTGATCTCTGGTTTGAGATTAACACTCAGGATCTTTCAGAGAAAAGATTTGACAAATTGGCAGGAGAAGAGCTTGAAGGAAAGCCCATGGGGACTGCAGGAAAAGAGTACTCTTAGGGTTTTTTTTTCTCACAAGAGTATTAAAACAAATTTTCCATATCCATCTTGATTTAATCCAGCGTATATCCTTGTTCTATCTGGCATCTCAGAGGCTCCTCGATGTAGTGAGAACAACCCGCACAAATAAGATGGAAGTTTCATGTAACATTAACTATTTAAGACAGCATTACTGCTGTCAAAACATGTATTTATTAGAAATGGCTAAGTGGAAAGGAAATCCTTCTATCCTGCCCATTTTATCCATCTCATAATTCCTAATTAAATGGAGCCTGTATCTCAATTGCTCTGGCTTTTGGAATTAAAGAACTGCAACTCCTATGATAAGCTCTTCCCTCGTCTCAAAATCCAAACCATTTAATTTGCTTAATATACTTTAGTTTGTAATAGCTAAAATTGTAATTTTAAAACAGTAATGTGGCTTTTTTTTTAAAGTAGTGTGATCTGAAAATAAGCATATATTGGTGACTTTTTTTTTCCCCTAAACTGCTTGAAACCTTTAATGACAGCTTTGTATATCATTCCAAGAGCCTACAAGGATGTAAAGTGGCTAGATTTGTTCTGTGGTATAGCTATTTTTTAAAATCATAGGATAGCCTTTGCTAAAAAACAGAGCCTGTTCTTTGAAAAACACTGTATTTTAAATACACAGAGATAGCTGAAGGGAGCAGTGAGAGATCAGCAGGTGTTACAGAGACATTCTTCCGCCCTGCTATCAAAGCAGTGCCACACTCCACATCTTCATGTCAAGCAGGTTAAAAAGCAAATATCTCAAAATAGCTCCATCCTCACCAAGTGACCCAAAACCACCTTCAAACAGAATTTTTTTGTAAGATTACCATAAGTTGAACTTCCTGGAGAGCTTTTAAAAATGTGCTCTCAGCAACTTCAACAGCTTTCTTTGAAAAACTGGCCTACGTATGGCACTTGACTTCAGAGGATTTGCACTTAAATATACATTTATTAGAGTTCAAAAAAATACGCCTAGCCCCACATACAAGATTATTTTACTTTTTTTAACTGGAAAAACTTCACTAATAAACCTGACTTGATATTGCTAGGAAATTGTCTATATTTTGGAAAGCAAGACTGGAAAGTGTTCTGTAGCAAGATTTTTTAAAATCACCATATAAATGTTAATTGCATCATAATGAGACAAAGTGAATATTCTGAACATTCTAAATGACAGTGTTCTTACTAAATAATAAGTGTGACACCTTCAAAGTATCAAAATGAGGATCCAGTTTCATAAAATACCAAATTATCAAACTGAGTAACCAGTACTTGAAAGGAACTTAAGGATTTCTGAAGGATACCCTAGGTGACAGCCTGCCTGAAAAAAGAAAAACAGGAAATATATGCAAGTTTTCCTTATAACTGCTTTAGAATAGCATTCATCTGTTGAAGAAGAATATGCCCGATTTTGAGCAACAATTGCTGCTTTTTCTAGAAAAGGGCTGAACAGAATTAAGAGTCTCAAATCCTATTAAAAAACATAAACAAATAAACCCACGCAATGTGAAGGCCCCAGCACAAAGAAAAATCTTGGGTTTATGCTTCAAATTAGAAGTGCAAGAGTTTTGTGTTTTCTGGGGAGAAGCCAAGGGAGTGAAGTGCTGCACCAAGCAGAGCTCTGGTCCCTGCACCCATCGAGGTCTGTACTGCCTCACTGTCCTTAGCAGCTTTAGGGGCAGCTTACTGAGCATTTGAGAGCTGCTTTGCATGTCCTTTTGTTGAGATAAATTAAAAATTTGAAATTGTGAGCTGCCAATCACCTCCACAAAGATGAATATAAGACAACAAGCTAAACTGACCTCTGAATGAAACCACTGGGCACGTCCATTTGCAGCCAGACCTTCAATCCCAACACAGCAGAACACAGCTTAAGGCACAAGGTTGACTGCAGAAGGGCCTTCCAAATTCTTACAGCAATATTCCTTTGGGGGCTGGGAGGTATTTCACTATATAGTGAGACATACATGTGGCACCTTTTTGTGAGTGAAAGCTGGTTCAGTACACTCCACTGACACCAGTTAGTCTGACTTCGTGACCACTTCTCAGTGGCACCAAACACACTGAGAGCACTTTAAAATACCCTCCCTAAGCCACTGGTCTTCAGGCCAAAGGGAAATAGGAAACATGGCCAGAACAGATGTCTACTGAACACTGGCAAAGTTGTCCCATTCAACTGGCTGAAAACAAGTTATTCCAAGGAGGAAGCCATGCTCAACTGGCTTGAGGACACTTTTGAAACTTATGGAAAGAGAAATTTCTTAAAGAGAGAGCAATCCATGCTATAGCTTTCCAGTAACTTGAAAAAAAATTTCTTATGTGTACATAAGTGAGTATAAAGTATGGAAATCTAAGCCAATGATATCTATGGGAAGGTAAAGCTCAGCACCAGTACTGCCACAGATTCTGAGATTATGAATTATTGTCCAGAACAAGTTGTTCTAGGCTAACCCAAGCCTCATCTGGTCAGGATGGCTGCATTTTAGCTTAAATTATTCCCAGTTAGAATCCAGTCATCCACTGTGTAAGGAGAAAGAGCCTGCACATTGCTGCTCCTCAGCTCACCAGTTAAGGATGTGACCACCAGCCCCATGGATCTGTGTCACCTGACCCCCATGGTGACCCCAGGTAAGCAGCAAGGCTCTCCCCATGCCCAGTTAATAAGGTTTATGTAACAAATGTGAAACAGTTGTGGTTCAATTAATTCTCAGACTAAATTTGATAGCTTGAAATACTTTTCTGCACTTTCCTAGTCCTTATTGTTGCTGGCAGCCAGCAGCCAAGCCCCACACAGCCACTCGCTCACTTCTGCACCAGCAGGATCAGGGAGAGAATTAGAATGGTACAAGAAAGAACTCATGGGCTGAGATCAAGACAGTTTAACAGGGAAAGTAAAAGCTGTGCACGAAAGCAAAGCAAAGCAAGGAATTCATTCACTGCTTCTCAGGGGCATGCAGGTGTTCAGCCATCTCCAGGAGCACAACGTTCCATCACACATAGCAGTGATTCGGGGAGACAAATGGCATCACTGCAAATGTCTTTCCATGCCTCCTTCTTCCCCCCACTTTATACATTGAGCCTGATGCCATATGGCCTGGAATATCCCTTTGGTCATTTTGGGTCACCTGTCCTGGCTGTGTCTCCTCCCAGCCTCCCATACAGTGTGACAGCACAAAAGGCAGAGAAGGCCTTGTCTCTGCAAAAGCCCTGCTCAGCAATAAGAGAAACATGTCTATATTATCAACCTTGTGTTCAGCACAGATCCAAAACACAACACCATACAAGCCACTGGGCAGAAAATCTACCTCAGACAAAACCAGCTGGGGAACATAAAAAAGAATTAAAAAGGCAGCGGAAAAAAAAAAAAAAAGAAGAGAAAAAGAAAGTGTTAAAGAAATATTCTGCCACCTTGTCCACTTTTTGTGTGTAAGAAGTTTCCCAAAAACGAGTCTATGAAATGTGAATTATTTTGCAGTTGTTTTCACCATGTTGAATAGTGCTGGGTTTGCATTCAAAATACAACAGCTACAAGTGAAGTTAATTGATATTTTTTTCTTGCTGTGCAGTAAAATTTGCCATAAATAATAATAATACAGATTTTTTTCCTAAGCCTACAGCAGAAAGAAGAAAATATCAGTAAACTTTTTACTGTCAGTAAAAGTCTGACAAGTTATTGGTGTTGTCTGTTTATTCTTGTTAATTTAGCAGAACAACAACAACAAAAAATCACTTTATTAGCTATACTTTTTCCTTGTAAAAAAAGGCATTGTTTCAAACCATACATTTAAAATGTTTAACACACTTTTGGCAAGCATATGGGCTCTGATTGTCAAACATATGCCATAAATTCATAGGCAGAGTTAGGGCAAATCATTTGACCTTCTTGTGGCTCAGACAATCCAGCTGTAAAATTAGATGAAAGTAGAACTGAAAAACAGATGCTGCTGCATCCAATTTGAGCTTTCTTGAGCAAACAGCATCTTAAGAGAGCAGAATTAATGTCTTGTATGAACTGCAATATTTTATTTGATGCTTATCGGCACAATCTGTAGTTAAAATAAAAACCTGAAAAATTTTGCAAGCCTGCTGCACGTATTATATTGAATTTCCTAATTTACCAATGATTTATGTTTCCAAAGACGGGGGTAGCTACCTAGAGAACTGAGCCTACTGGGCCTTTTGCAAGGAAGGTTTGCCTGGAGTGAGTTGGGTACCACAGTCTAAACCATCTGTCACATCCACTCGGGACCCGCAAGAGCTTACAGGGGCATCCAGAGAGAAGGGCAGGCCAAAGCACCTGACACAGGCAGGGGTTTAGCTCATTTTCTAGGCAGTCAGCCACCCCAGAAGCTCTACCTGGAATGCAAAATTCTTCTTTCCTCTTACCAAGTCATAGGGAAATCTACTTTTTGCTCATATCTGGGTTGCCAGCTTCTGCTGGGCTCCAGTGTGTTGGCAGCTGATAAGAGTGTGCTGCGATGTCCTATCCAGCCAGCTCTACCTTCCCTGCTAGGAGGAATCCATCGCACCCATGCTACCATTGCAGCTGTGCAATCATAGCTGGTGGAGTTCTTAAACAGCTTTAAACCACAGTTTGCTCCAAGGCAGGAAGGCAGAACTTGAGCAGGGGCAGTTGCAGGCACCCATGGGGCAATATGAGTTGTCACCTTGCTGGTTTGGGACTTTTCAAGTGTACATTGCGAAAATACCTAAAAATAATGAAGGAAATTTGAGAAAGAAAAAAATCAAACAAGATACCACCAGAATGTACATCCCACAACAATCAAGTTTGCTTACTTGTGTTTGAGCTCGGAAATAAACACTGCTCCTATTTCAAAAGCAAATGAGGCAAATAGCTGAATTTGCACCTTGTCTGTTAACCTCACTTTTTGGAGGTGGGAAAACTGTGCTCGGATTATTTTCAAGAAAATCATTTGGAACAAGAAAATAAAGAAAAAACTCCAAGTTCCACCTAAGAAAGAGTAAAATTAAGTGTGTTGCATGGTGGTTTTTTTGTTTGTTTGTTTTTTCTATCCTTTTCCATTTCTTGGCTACATAAAGTACTCAATGAATTCAGCCAGAACTTGAAGCCATGTTTACCTCACCTGCTTTTCCAAACCAGAAATTATGCCCTGCTCAGCAAATGCCTTCCCCTACTGGAAGCCAAGGAACCATAAACCAGGTTCTGATGTTGTTGTAGCTATTTCAAAGCCCAGAGTACCACAGGGTCCTCACAGAAGACTCTGGGTCTACATTACACACATAATGTAATTAAATGCAACAGAGCCAGAACACTAAAACAAGTTTCAACTTTTTTGTTTTTTAGTAATGCTGTCCAGCTGTGCCAACAGCTGTAGTTTTCATTACAAATAAGAAGGAAATGCTAGTAATTACTGTACTATATTTTTGGTGACAGCAAAGAAAATAAATTATTCCTAAATATATTAACCCTGGTCTTACCCTACAGGAATAAAACTGATGGAAATACATTTCTCTTATAAACACTTCCTCATACCTTTGGAACCGTTTATGAGGAAGGAGTTATTATATTAATTATTCTGTCATTCTGAAATTTAAACCACGTAGCAATATCCAGTATCACATCCTAAGGGTACACTATATTTTCAGATTAAGATTTTTTATTATTATTTCAAAAAAAAGATCCTTTATTAAAAAAAAAAAAAAAGCAGAAATTCTTGTCATCTTATCTAATTTGGTTTTTTCATGGACCCAATCCATCACTTGGTTAGTAAGATAGCTTTTGCAATTGAACACTGATTTGCCAGGCAACGTATGCATATTTTATATCTTCTTGAAAACAGAGTTTAAAGAACAGTGTGAATTCCCTGGAAAGCAAGCTGTAGAGATGAAACCAAAGTCTTTGTTAATAAGTGTCATAGTTTAATCAAAAATAAAATAAAGGGAGAAAAATTGCAAGCTATATAGCTAAGAAATTCCACTAGAAAGGCAAAGAATTCATCATATTTCACCAATTAGACAAAATAATCTTTGTTTTTTCTTGCCTGTTTAGATTATATAAACTCTCATAAACCAACTTCATCTACTTCAGTGTAAGATGCTACAAAATCAGTTTTGATAAAATATGACCCAACACTAGATCTACAAACACACGTTTTAGAAAATGAACAAACAAAAAGATGGCATTACTTGTTTTGCAAAGGAGACTGCAGGAAGTTCATATAGGATTAAACATCACCTTAATTCCCCAACACTTTGAGCACTGTGGATATTTAATATTTTTATGTTTCTAGTTATCCATGAATTTTAATTAAACCTGAATGTTTTAGTCAAATGGTGAAGAACTTAATTTGATATTCCAACCCAGTCCGAAACTCTTAAACATGAGGTTAAATGTCTCATGTAGTTCAAGAGTTCTATAAGTAGAGCACAAGAGAATTTCATTTCTTTGTAACAGTATTTTAGTAGCACAGACAGCTCATTTAAATCAGAGAGAGACTAGAGCAATGAAACTCTACTTCAAATTGTATGGAACTGCCTCTTTTGGGGGGCAATCTTGGATTCTCCATTCCAGCACAGCCATTTCAGCCTTGGTATCTCGGTTCAAATACTTATCCAGACCCAGCTTTTTTTCCTGAGAGCAATTTCTGAGGAACTGTTTAAAGCCCTTCTCCAACAGCTTTACTCTTCCCATCAGAACGATTTAAAGCCCTGACAGGTCACACAGTAAAGCCATCTTTTTGGAGGGCCAAGGGATAGCTGCTAGCTGAGAAGCTGAATAGAAGAGGTCTGCCATGGCAAAACAGGGCTGAGCGTCACTGAGTATGCGTCCACCAGGAACCAAACGGAGAGTTTGCCTGTGTGTTTCTCCCCATGAGACATTGCAAAAGAGTTTATTCTCAAGGCAGGGAATGCATCTTGCACTTGTGGCTTCTGGGGAAGGGGAGAAGGCAGGCTAAAAACAGATGAAATGAATAAAGAGCAATATCCTCCTAAAAGCTTTAGTGTTTTCCTTTTTCTCCCTATGGTTACAATCTGTTTTGTACTTGAAGCCTTACACCCGGTTGTAAGGCTGTGCCTGAGCAACCAATGTGGAGCAGCTCAAGGGCCATTGGCTTCAGCTGCATCTTGGCTGTTGGTTTATCCACAACAGCAAAATCCATGCAGAAAAAACACCAAACTATTTAAAGACAGTTTAAGACTCTAAGGCTGCCATGCTGAATTGATTATTGGACAATCTTTACTAGGAAGAAGGGGACATGTACAGAGAGCGTGTCCGGGTACCCCTTTCTGCCAAAGAAGGCTGAAATGGGTGACAGAGCTCTTCCATACTGGCAATGCTGTGAGTATCTCGTGTGCATGGAAAAGAACCAGGAAAAATCTTTTCTGTCAGCACTGTTTCAGTGTGAAACATGAAGCAATTTGGTTAAAGCATTTCTTGTTCCTGAAAAAGTTAGCCAATGAGCACTAAAAAAACCCAGAAACAAAAATAACTTCCTCCAAATAAGGAGCATGCCCAAGAATGCAGAAGGCTTAGGAGTGAAAGTAAGTTACTGATTTCAAAGTCAAAGGCAGGGACCTTAAAGAGGCCTTGGATATCCATATGAGAGGAGAACATATAGGAAAAGGTGGAGAGTAAGGAAAACCTCAGAGAAATAATTTCTGATAATCAGTACAAAATTCCATTAGGAACCTCTGGAAATTTTCCAGCTGAGGGGCAGAGAACTTTCACATAAGCACTACTTTCACATAAGCAAGCTGTGTTTTTGCATATCCATCACTCTTTAGTCTCCCTGATAACTTCTTATGGAACTTGTAAATTACTATTAATTGAGAAAATTAATCTCAGAATATGATGTTGTACAATACTACAATTTTTTCCCTCATAATTTGGTAGCGTACAATATCACAATAATCTTTTCAGCCACCAAATCAAAAGAAAAAAAAGGAGACTGACTTAATGGTTAAAAGTTCATATTGCTTTGCTTTCACCTTTTACAATGAAGATGTGACAAAAATAAAAACAAAGTCCAAAAATCTTTATTTCCAACTGATGGTTGATTTCCAATTATATTAATAATTAATAAAATAATTTAAAGAAAAATTCGTATACGTTCAGAAAGTAAATGCAGATCAAAGCCATCCTACATTAATAAAATATTGAGCCACATAATATCCCTGAACTGAATGGGTTTTATTGTCAAGGAGATAAGTTAATTGGTACTCTGACCTTTCACTTTCAGTGCTGACCTGAGGCTATAGCAGGAAGGACAGTTGTTCTGGAAGGAAGTGTGTGACAAGATGTTAAAATTTTTATCATCTCAAACAGTCTTTTACATTCTTAGTCAAATAGCCTGCAACAGAACTAAGCCTGTCTGTGACTATCGACTGCACTGTGGCAGTGTCAAGGACTTCTTTCATTATTTATATTTTTTTTTTGTTCAATTTGGCTGATGTTTGTTTTCCCGAGACCTGGCTGATCTCACTGGAAACTGTTCCATTTATCCAGCCACGACAAAGTTCAGAGACCATGCACGCACGAGGGGTGGCAATCAGTCAGCAGAGGAGAGTTCTGTGCCCAATCGATACCCCCGGTACGCACCGACAAGCAGGATGAGCGTCATCTCCCCTTCCCCCATCCCCCAGTAAATGGACTTGCAAAATGTGCACTCCAGAGATGGAAATGTTATCACAGCACAGGTCAGTAAACTATTGATGGGACTAAGCTATGTCTACTGATGTACAGGGAATGATGTGTGGCAGTTTGATCTAGCAAGGGGACTGTTTTGTATGCCAAACACAACCCTCTGCTCGGTGTTGTCTTTTTGGTTCACTTTACAATGCTTCAATGTCAAAGCTTCAGCAGACATGGGATCATATTGTAGGGATGTCTGCAGCACAGGTTTGAAAAAAAAAAAACAACAAAAAGAACGTTCTTTGTAAATTGCAATGTTCTAAAAAATTAACTTCTCGTTTATCACGCCTTGAAGTGTCAGAGCCATCATACTGCCCTAACTTAGTCTCGTACGTAAATGATGACTTGCAGTGACTAGATAGTCAAGTTTACTAGTGTTCTAATTATGTCAGTGCAAATTAGATATACAGTAGTTTAAATTGCTTTGATAATGCCTGTAGGGTGACTACTAGCAATGAGAGAAATATCAGGTTAGACATTTGGGTCACAGCGTGTCAACCTTTCCTAACAATGTTGGACTTTTTCTTCTGATTTTAGTTTTGTCATAACATAAGTTTTAGATCCTAAGTTCAATTTGTTTGGGGAAGGAAAAAAAACGTCAAAACCATTGGAAGCAATTTTATAGTAAAGCATTATATAATGTATGATTTAATAACGTTTCCCCACGCACGTACACGTGTCTGGTTCTCTTTTCCTGTGTTCTATTTAGGGCTCAGCTGTGGACAGAAACAGCTTGAAACTGCAGACTTCCAGAGCCCATCCCGCCACTGCAAGCTTGCAAGAAGAGCCCTTCCGCTCCTCATGGAGGGACCAAGGGCTACTTAAAATGGAAGCTCATACTCTTAACAGAGAAAGCAAAAGTTATTCTGAGGTATTTCTGAGGAACTGGCCAACTCTCAGTATTTCCTGCACACTAATGAATCACGCAACAGGGGCAGCCACAGGACAAACTGTATCACGTGTTACAAAGCCCACCCAGCATATGCCACATGGAATTCTGTTCCTTCCAAAACCCTCTCTTGAGGGCAAGGTGAATTCAGCACCCTTGTCCTCAACTAACTTATGTGCAAGCGGTACAGTTCTAAAATGTAGACTCTCCAGTGTACATATCTTACATTTATACACACGTGTTTGTAGGCATGTGTGCATGCATATGCATATACCTGTAGTCACACTGCGTGTAAGCATTTTTTACTATATGCTTGTGATAAATGCTAGAGAAAAAAATCCCTTTATTACTTTATGGCATCACATTCCCACTGATTAATGAAACTCAGCCTCTGAGACTCATTCACCTGTGTTGGCACAAAATTGAACCAGCACTCCAAAAAGAGGTTTCTGGGGCGAGGATTTCACTCTGTGTAAGACCACACACAACTCTTTCTACTAGATCTGCTAAGGACAAGACAGCAGCAGATGGCATTCTCCAGGCAGATGCAAGAGAGCTATGCCTCCTCAACTAATAGAACATAAGCCAACTTGAAACCAGAAGTCCTGTGAAAATATAAGTGCAATCCTGGAGCCTGAAATAATAAGCCTTCTGGATATTCAGCATATATCTATTTTGGCTGTGCTGGGATTGCCACACAGCTTTTATAGCGTCCTGCCACTTCATCTGTGGCTAGGGCAGAGGCTGTGCCTACTGCAGTCTCCCATATGGATATGGATGATAAAACTGTTTAGCTACACCTGTAATGATAAACCAGCACTAGGATGTGATGGTACACATCGCTGACACTCTCTCGACACATATTTGCCCTTTGACAACCAGTTGCACCCAGAAAATACCCAGGGATAATTTCAGGGACGATCAAGGATCAAGAGGCACTCTCAGCAGGCAGAACAGACCAAGATGTTCCATTTGGGGAGAAAGGGGTCAAGGGAGGAAAGGAGGGAAATTAACCACATGGAAAAGGCTGTGCTATGCCTTTTATCTGCATGGACAGTTTACAAAATTTTCTCCACCTATTTGTTATAAAAGACAGTCGCTCTGAAGTCTACCTTCCAGAATCTGACAGAATTTAGAGAGAAATTATAAAGAATACAAAGATACAGCAGTACAACCATCTCCTTCCTTATAAATACAATATTTGAAGCAGTTATTCAAGTGAGCACTCGTAAAATTATGCCACAGAAAATAAGTAAGAAGTAGATATGTGAGAAAATTATAGGGCTTAGTCATCATTCTGCCCCTGGATCCCAAATGTACCTTATTTTGATGGACTGGGATGTTCTTTATATACACTTGAAACCTTGTAAAAATGAAGTAAACACAACTAGATGTAAATAGATAAATCAGGCCATATAGCCTTTGTGATGTACATTCTTTACACAAAACTGCTATACTTTTGAGTTGTAGGCACAGTTTTTTATTGATGTTCCTGTTTATCCTGTTTTTTTCTTCATCTGCCCACCTTCCTCATCTTTGTTTTTAGAATTACTACAGGAAAATCAAAGTAGTCTTGCTTTCCTTGGAGGGTGGGCCAGGTGCTCTTTAAGGGTACCTCCCAGCCTAAATCCCTCTATGATTCTATGTGCCAGCTACTCTCCTGTCTAAGACAAGGTTTACAAAATGACCCATTGAGAATGAAACACCGGGTAGGTTTATTGGCTTCGAACAGGTCACTAAAAGGGACATCATGGAAAACACTTAAATGCTCAAAAAGGTATTGATTAAATGTAAACTAGATGCTTTCAAGTGTTCAGATAACCCAGACTCATGCTTTAGGGAACATGGAGAAAATAAATTCAATCAGAATATATATCTCTCATGGAAAAAGTGGGAAACATTAAACTCAATTCAAGTAACAGTAGGCAGAAAAAACTTACAAATTATGGTAAATTTGCAGACTCATTGAAATTTAGTAATAGAAAATTTACCTAATGCCAGATATCACCCTCTGAAACCTATTGCTGTGGTCCAGAACATAAATTCTTCTCCATATGCAGCCAAATGGCAGCTATATGAAGCCCACACAATGTAAAGAAAATTGTACAGATGTACTTTTGCAAAGAAAAGCTGGGGATTATGGTGGAAAGCAGAGAAGTGGCCTTATTGTGGTTCAAAGGGTTGTTTTACAACTATGTTCTTTCTGTTCTCAAACTCCTGCCCCCAGACCCCTTCCCTCCCTACTTCATCAGACTGCCTAAAGTTCTTCTTTTATGTGAGTGCCTCATAGATGTAGTAACTTACATTTTGGAATAGATATGTGTCTTTTCCTCAGAGTAGAGGCAAATTCTTTCTCAATGTTACTATTTATTTCATCTAAAAAAAAAAAACAAACCAAAAAACAACTACGGCGCATGTTAGCAAAATAATTCTAAGAAGCTTACAGAGGGAGTTTTGTTCAGATATCCTGATTGGGGGTACAGAGCAAGTTTTGATGGAGAAGAAGGAGTTAAATGTGAATTTAAAAGGCAACAAATAACCAAAAGAAAACAAACAAACAAAGAAATAGAAAACAAAAACAAACAAACCTCCCCTGCACATATTGCAAAATCTATTTGGGGAGAACAAAAGAATGGAAAGTTGCAGTCTCTGTATCCACTCCTGGATCACAAATAATCTGAAGACTGTTTAAAAATGAATGATGCTGGATCTGTATCTTCAAACCATCTACCATACAATGACTGTATTCTGTTAAATACATAGGGGAATGACTGTGATATACAAGGTACGTTATCAATTTATCATCTCTGTCTCGATATGCTTCTTTAAATAACTGCAAAGTAGACCTAGGCAGTGAGGTTGCCTGCACAGTTAAATTCCTTGTGGGACTGCAGGAAAGGGCTGAGGAGGAGAGAGGCAAAGAACCACAATGATAAACAGTCAAGAGCTCCATAACCAGCATGATAAAAAGAGTTCTGAACTTGATGTGATTGCCCACCACTCAGTGCAAAGCAATTATGATTGCTGAGAAGATTTCACTGGCATTTTTTGGGGCCAATTGGCTCAAATTCACATCTTACATAGGAATCACCTCAAAATCATTTCAGTGACTCTTTGGTATCACACTGCTCTTTGCCTCTAGTTTCACACCAGGGTCCTGCTCAGGGCTGAAAATCCAGGATACAGTTTATACACTTGCCGTTTGTGAAGGGTATGGCTGTCATAAAAAAAATGCACAAATACCTTCTGGGGTGAGATTTCTTGGTTGTTATTGCATAAGGGAGACATATTTAAATGCACACTTTAATCTATATGGTTCTAATCCAGAACTGCTGCAAGTCAGTCCAAGAGAAGTTCCATATTTTGCCAGGCCCTTGCATTTAGCTAAATGTTTACCCAGTTGAGTGATTTTGAGATGCTATTCCCAGCCAGGCAATCCTACTACTCACTCCCTGGATCTCTTTTGTAATTATCAGGTCAGTGTTAAAAAAAAAAAAAAAGGCAAAAACGAAAAAGAAAAGGGAATGAAAGCCCTTCAACCCCCCCTAAACACATCAGCATTGATTACGTGGATATTGAACATATTGTACAAGGGGAAGGAAGAAGAATTTGTCCCTGTGCAGAGTACCTGGTCTTCTGTTTGCAGTGTAGAGTTGAAAATAAAACCAAAAAGAAAATTAATTGAAAGGACATAAATTTCCTGAAATTTTCAATACCTCACAGGCTGATGGTTTGCATTTTTTGGAGTGAATGTGATGTGGAGAGGCGCTGTAGCTTGCACAAGCTCCCAAAAAATGACCCTACTCCAAAGGATTTACTGCCCAGCCAGAGTGCTGCTGTCTGACTACGCATGGACTGCTCCCGTGTCAAAAAGTGGAGTGCCTTCTACAATTAACAGATAACTCTTCTTTGATAGCCTGCCAAGAAAATAATAACTTTGCTACAGCAAAATGTAAAACTCTGTCAAAAGGAGGCATCTATCTGTTTCCACAAGTCCCATGGTGATTAGTTTGGCCCTAATTAACGGCAGCTTTCTAAAGTGAGAGATAATTGCTGGCACACAACGTAGATTTCAATAGCTAAAATGAGCAATAACGAATATTCACTTTGAAGCTTGCCTGACAGAATGCTTAGGCTACAAAAAGTTAAAGTAGTACCTTGACTACAGTTGATAAATGAGATTCCTTTACTGTCCTCTACTTTCCATCAGTATTTCAGCACTATCACTTTTAATGCTTCAGGTCTGGAGCTTTGTCTCTTAAAGTCAGAGATTTATGGCAAGTGAGAAATGTCCATATTAAAAAGGTAAAAGGAGATTCAGATTATATCCTTCTCTGACCATTATAATTAATAGCTGGATCTTCAGTTGTAACTAATTGAATGGAGGTCAGTGTGTTGCCATGGTAATGTCCTAGCCAAGCAATTTTACCCATTTTCCAGTCTACTGCCCCTCTGCATAACCGCAAGTTATAAAATGTTTTAATTGCAAGATTTGCAAATGATGCAACATCTGGGCTGCAGATTTCCATATAAAGGAAGAAGATTAATGGGATTATTAACATATCTGTGCAAACCCTTGAAGTGCTGAGTATAATTACTGAACACCAGCATTTTCACTGATCATCTGTGTGACATGTTGGAAATCCGTATAACTAAGGAAGAAAACTGCAGATGTGTATTTTCCTTCCTCCACGCCACTATTAATTAGAAGAAGTGTCATTCTCTCGCTGCCTTGGAATAATAAAGAAATATCTTTAGTCACTTCACCAGAACAACAACATAACTTCTTTACTTGTGCTGTTGTTTCACTTGATTAGATTTGAAAACAAGTCATGTTAGTAAACCTTAATTCTGATTAGTGATTTTGAACTCCTTATTCCTAAACCACACCAACAAATAGCAAGCAACCAGCCTTCCATTCTGTGTATATCTAAACACTTAAAAAAAAGAGTAAAATTTCCTTCTAACTAATCAAAAATCAAATTATTCCCCTAAAAATAAAAGCCCAACATACACATGTGGTATTCTAATACCACTCAAGAATCTTACAGTAGTTGCATGAGAATAAAAAAAATATTTATTAGAAGGGGGAAAAAAAAAAGGAATATTTGCATACACAGAAAAAAAGAGAAAATTTGAATTCATGGTTTGAAATATCAACTATGACGTTAATGTATTTGTATCCTGATGGACTGAAGAAAGTACAAACTTGCACTCCAGCCTTTCTTCAGAATGGCAGAAGAGCCAAGAGCTCTCTTGCCACCACAGCTACAGATTCTGTTCCTCCACAAAAGCAGCAGAAAACTATTTCTTCTTTTCTCAGAATGCAATGGAGTGGTCCTATAAAAGGCATGGGTGACTTCCAAAACCATGTCAAAGGCACTGGCAATTAGAAGTCTCATTTAACTTTCCCTACTTTTCTTCAGTTATTGGAGGACTCTGCAACATTTTCAAGAGAAACCAGGTGATTAAGGATTACAGTTTCCACTATCGGAAAAGGCTTAGATAATGAAGCAATTCCAATTTAATTTCCTAAAAAACTATAATGCTTAATTTATTCAATAGTCAATTAAAAAGTATAACATTCAAGGCTCAGTCCTGCAACAGATTCAATCTCTGCTTACAATGAACTCAGATCTATTTGAAGTATAGGTTGGGAATTTGTGTTGAAATGCAAAATTTATTGTCTGTACATTTGTGATGGGATCTACCATGCCCATTGGAAATATTTTTTCCATGCTTTCTGACACTACAGCCAGGGGGCTAAGAGCAATATTTCTACCCAATTTAAAGATTAGGGCTTTTAAAATATTTTCCACTCATATGACTTTGAATAAATGTCTTCTAATACCACCTCATTACAATACAAGAACTAGACATTCATACTGATGTAAATTTAGAATCACTTCTTAAAACTTTGAGGAGGCCTCAGATCTGCTAAGTTAACATGAACTCCTCTTGTCTTGGTGCAATATCTTTGTGAGGGACATGGAATTGCTCTGTTCTACACATCTGCAGAACAGCCGCCTTTCCTGACTAGAGAAACCTTCTCCCTTTGAAATACTTCCTTGACAAAAATTACAGGATACTGTAAATCACATTTTGCTCAGATTTTCAAAAGGAACAACTCAACAACTTCTGGACCCTACAGAATAATGAAACAATTTTAAGATTTCCGACATGCCCACTGATGTAGATCTTAGTGATGCCTTTTGAAGATTTCTCTGATTTCAAAATGTGGTGGATTGGCTCTGGCTGGATGCCAGGTGTCCACCAAGGCTTCTCTCCCCTCCCCAGATGGATAGGGGAGAGAAAATATAACCAAAGGCTTGAGGACTGGGACAATGGCAGGGGGAGATCACATCAACCTTGGTAACACCGCCAAAACAAAGTCTTTGGAATCAGCTGATAGTTATGTAAATAGGTATAAAGTTCAGAAAGATAAATTAGATAAAAATTGTGTGAAAAAAAAAGCAATATCAATTAAACTAACAAAGCGGAATGAAAATTATAAAAGTAACCAAAAATAGCACTAAAATAATCGCCAAAAGATTTAGATGGCTAATGTGATGTAAAGAGTCCTATACGTGTGTCACTGTGCTCACATCATGATGGGCTGTGCAGTCATGAAAAGAGCCATGATGGAAGAAATGTATGCCTGTGAGCAGCCTCTGCATAATCAACACCTTTTTTTGAGCTAAAGTCTTTTATCTCCCTAATGAGTTGCGCAATCCAACACAAAGCCTAAATGCTGCTGCTGTAAGTAGGTTGTGTGAGTCTTATTTATAAGGTGCTCCTAGGTTTTAAAAACAAGTGTTTTTAATTCTCTGTGAAAAGAAGAGTAAAAATGTGGTTGTATATGTCCCAAAAACCACAAAACCCACTTTGAATATGACCAGATAAGACACATCCTCTTCCACCTCAAAGAGCCAGCCAGTATAGGTCCCAGCAGATGGGACAAATGTGGCAGATGAAAAAAACCTCCACCAACAACAGAAACCCAACTCTGAGGCGTGTTTTTTACACTGTGCATCTCTGTGGGTGGTACAGAAACATCTTGCTTCTTACACAGAACCCAAAAATATAGACCATAATTATCTTAATGATTTATTATTTCACTAGACTTTTGAATCACAAACTCAAAGCCTACTGAGAAGGCAAGAGTCCAGATCCCATCCTGATGCGCCCACAGCAAAAATAAAATCTCACTGAAAACACAATAGCCTGAGGATCCTCTACCTAGCTCCTCCTCAATGTGAGGATCTTGGCAGGTTCCCCATCCTACTATCAGTAGGTCAGAAATCATTATGGAATCTAATAAATTGCTATAACCAAAAGGGTTCCAGAATCAAACTATAAATATAAGGAAGGGAAGAAAACCAGAGAAACAGTACAAATTTCTGTGGTATATACCCCTGTATTTTACATTTCTAACACTTGCAGAGACATCTGGGAATCATGCTTGTGGTACCTGACGCTTGACATGTAATTATTGAAGTACCAAAAGAAAGAGAATCTCTAGGAAAAGTGAGGTTTAAATACCACTCTGCAGTAGTTTCCTCTTACGAAACTTTCTCTGGTCATCAAAAAATGAAGGTTGACTGTTATCTGTATTGGAATGCAGTGTAGGCTGTTTTACCTGCTGCAGTAAAATAAAAGAGCTAATATAGGAGTACGGGGTGGGAAATGTTGAAACCATGCACGCATGACACTGACACGCTTTAAACGATATTTTAGTACTTAAGCTTTTTGGTTTCTAACAATGTTTTTGGAAATGTTTTAAAATTATATCTCATAAATGAATCCTAATTTTATGCTCTAAATCTTTTCTGGGTAAGATTATCTTTCATAGATGATTTTTTCAAGTTCTCTTACAAATTTTTATTACAGGAATAATTACACAAAAAGGAGAATGATTAATAAAATATCACTATTCTCCCACTGGCATTTCTGGCCTCATCAAAAGTGTCATTTTTTTGCATAATAGATTGACTCACACTTCAAGTGTGAAGCAACACTTGAAATTACCCATGCACATACTGATACACGTCCATATGTTTTTCCATCATTTCTCAAACAATAAGCCAAGGGCAAAATTCTGGTCTAGGAAACCTTCTAGAGTAATTCTTACACATGTATTTTCCAACAAATGTTCCACATCATTGAATACCACTAGATAGTAAGCAGCATACAAAGAATATCCCCAAACCACACTTACCAGCATATTCTAACATTTAAAAAAAATGTATGAGGTGTAGGAAAAAATACAAGAAAGTTAGTATTTTTGCTCCCTGTGCAATTCAGATTACGGATTCTTTTGGGATGTGTTAGGAACTGGTGGTTATGTACTTCACACTACTTAGCATCAACTGAAAATGGCAGGATAAAGAAATCCAACAGAAAGAAAGGCTAAAATTATCTACCCCATCACCTACTATAGCAAATTCAGTGAAGCACTAGATGCTCTAGACTCTAATGGGAATGGAAAATAATTTTGTCTATTTATATTTATCTAATACCATGCTTGCCAGGTATCTAACAGGCAATGAGTTATATTTAATGATTTAGCAGTAAACATATCAAAAAGTCAATTCCAACATTCATTTACCAAAGGAACAGCCAGTAGTAGAATATAATAAAAAACACACTCAAAACATGTTTTACTTTAAGCAGGCTGTTTCAAGAGAACAGAAACAAACCAACATTAAAATTAAATATTAAATTAAAAATTGAGAACCTGGCACATACATCAGTGTCCTGTGAATTAATTGGGAAAATTCATTTACTCTTAGGAGTCTCCATAATAGGTTATAATGCTTCCTTGGCCCCATTTCTCATCCTGGTTTTCTGAGAGAGTATTTGCTAATTGCAGGTCACAGTTCAGCAGCCTGGCTGATGAGCACTGGTTTTGCCAGGCCCTGCAAGGAAACCCGTCAGTGAGGGGCTTGCAGCATGGGCTTCCACCCAAGGTGGGATGCAGGAATCCCATGCCCCAGCCACAGAAGGATTTGAAGGGAGTGGAACCACCCCATCCCCATGCTCTCTGCCTTCCCCTTTTCTCTCTCAATGCCTGCAGCAGGCCCAGCATGTCTTCAGCAATGAGACAGGCCACAGGAGAAGTTTAAAAATGTTCTGAAGGGTCACCCCCTCCCTTTCTCATAGTGCCTTAATTAAGGTTCTGGTTCTGCCATGCTTCCTCTGATGACTTCATTCTCTAGGGCACTCATCCCAGAAAATTCAAATTTCACCTGTGCTGGCATACAAATCTCATAAAGCAGCATGTGCTTCCTATTCTGCAGAATGGTGTATTGTGTAGGAGAAAAGTTTCTGCAGGTGCCTGTTATCCTTTACTTAAAAAAGGAGTCACTGCAACATTAGAAGAAAATATCTGGCAGTGTTTTGAGGGTAGCGTACACTAGGTCAGAAGTTAGGGGGACATGAAGTGAGAAGGAATCACAGTGTTTGAAAACTAAAAATAAAAACAGGTGAGGGGAAAAAAAAAAAATCTATGTCTGAAAAGGCTATTTAAAGCAAGAATGATAATTGAGGAGAATCTTTTATTTCTTCCAGCCATTTGTCCATTCTGTTCAGTTATTTCTCAAGGCAAGAACCAGTTGTCACCAAAGATCATAGAATTACAGACTGGTTTGGGTTTGAAGAGACCTTAAAGATCATCAAATTCCAACCCCCCTGCATGGGCAGGGACACCTTCCACTATTCCAGGTTGCTCAGAGCCCCATCCAACCTGGCCTTGAACACTTCCAGGGATGGGGTGTCCACAACTTCTACAGGCAACCTGTTCCAGTGCCTTACCACAGCCACAGAAAAGAATTTCTTCCTAATAGCTGATTTAAACCTAGGCAAAAAAGTTCATATTTAGCAGCTGAAAAAATTCACTGCTGTTCTCACATAAGGGATTCTGCTCTGGTGTGCAGTTGTGAATGTTAACAGATAAAAAAGAAACAAAAGAAAAAAGAGAGAGGTATAAAAAAAATACTCATAAGGCTTTTGTAGTCACACCAGAACGGGCAGCAGCAATATCTTCACAATTGCTGGGTGAAGAGAATTATGAAATCCTTCTGAAAAATGTTAGCTTCTTACATTTAAGACTGACTATATCTCATCTGAATAGCCATTTACTGGAAAACTGTCAGCCTTGACTCAAGATTTTCCAGAAGCTTACTGAGAACAGGTCACGTAAAATACAGNATTATCTTTCATTGGGAAAAAAAAAAAAAAAAAAAAAAAAAAAAAAAAACCCAAAAAAAACCCCCAAACCAAACAACAAACCCAAAAAACCACAAAAAACAAAAAACCACCAACAAACCCAACCAACCAGCACCACAACAACAACAACAAAAAAAAAACCCACAAAAGAAACTGGAAAATAAATGCCGTGCTTTTTAACACAGCCACTTATTATTTTGATGAGGACTACTTAAAAGCAAAGTACATAATTGAAATGTCAGATTATTCAGGTTTTTTTGCATCACTAGATAGCAATACGTATTAGCCTTTTACACTGAAACTACCCCATATATATATTAGTCACTTATAGGAAAGGATAAAACACTTAGCAAAACAGATCAAGAAAGGAGATGACACAGATCTCACATTACGGCTAAGAAATGCCTACTGAGCTCCTAATTTTGACCACAAAATACTGGCCTTTCCATGACCTAGGTTATTCACAATTTTGCTGAATTAATGTTTGGACTCTCGATCAATGATCTTAGAGGTATTTTCTGACGTCAATGATTATACGAAATATATATATACACTTTTACAAACACACACTATTCCTATTCTGGGTACAGTTCCTCTTTTTAGAGCCCTTCTAGGAGAATCACGCAACTCATGAAAAATCTGTCCTGGATTTTCAGAAAAAAACCCCAAACAACACAACAAACTCACACAGACATTTACATAGTCTGGCAATCCCCTATATTTTTAGTTTGTGGAACTGAAATAATCATTTTTCAAACTGCTAGATTTTTTACTAAGCTGGTAGGAGACAGGATAGATGCTTGCCTGGATTATCCTGTCTGCTTCTGTCTCGTATTCTAAAACTGGGTTTACTTTGGCTAAGATGGCAGACCTACAACGAAACCACAGAGTACATGTATTTGGTCTAGAACAACTACTTAGTAGTCTAGACTTTATTTAAAATCAATGGAGGCATTTTAAAGGGGGAAAATAATTTGATTTTGTGCTCCTGGAGGTGCCTATTTATCCTTCTTGACTAGAAAGGAACTTTAGGTAACTACTTCAGACAGACAGCCAGGTTGTAGACTCTCAAAAAGTAGGAGGAATCCCACCCAAGGCACTTAGAAGCAGTCAGCTTTACCATACACATTTTCTTCTCCACAGTGTATATTGAAGTTTGGTCATGCTCCTTTCCCTAAAGGTAGAGCGCAAAATTAGTTTGTTTTAAATCCCTAGTGAGGCTCCTGTTACAAGTAATTAAAGTTCAAGTCACAATCTCATAAATGATAATGAACTTTGAAGTCAGAAGAAAATTAAGTAATATTGGAATGCAATAATCAGTGCTTGTAAAATTTATGACATGGAAAAAAAAGAACAAAAAAACAACCCACTCCATATTGTGGCATTAGGGGTTCAAAAATTTTAAGCAATCCTATTTTTTGTAAATGGGAAGCTGCATTTTTAACTCTTGCATCATGCAGCACCAAACAAGCAGCACACAGAAATTTGACCTCAACATATTAACTACACCTGGACATTGCAGTACTCCCTCACAGCAAGAAATTTCTTTATTATTACAAAGCGGCTAGGGTAGAAATCCATATTAAAAAATGCCTAGATTGGGGTCTTCTTTATTTTCTGGCTTGGTTGTTGCTTTGTTATGTTTCTAATGATTACTCAGAAGTACTACTGCCAGATGGGAGATCACTAGGGTTGCCCTTAGCTAAAGATAATTCTGCATTTGAGTGCAGTAATGTACTCTACTTTATGTACAGCACATGTACAGTACATATAATGTACAGTAATTTATACTGAAAAGAGCATATTCTAAAAACATTATCTTCAGCTAGGGGTTGTTTGGTCCTTTTTGAGTAAGAACTCATTCTTGAAAGGGGTCTCAGTGCCTTTCGGTAGATGCAATTATAGTTGATAACTTCCTCCTCTCAAACATAATTTCTAGTTACTGTTACTTGACAGTTTATCTACATACTTGTCTTCCAGTGTGGATTAAAACATTTCAATTTTAGCATATTTTAAATTCCATTAAGAGGTCCATTTGAGATGGTGGTGAACGCTTTTTTCCCTCTTCACCTTGTATTATTCAAAATTGTACCAAGATAAAATATTTCTCTCAAGTCCTTTTCTTGCTCCCTGCTTACAGACTGACAATTTAGTCACACAGAGACTGAATAAACATTTCTCTCCACAACAGGAACTCAGATTTGACTTCAGCCATTCTATTACAGCTCAGCAGACTTGCTCATTTCACACCTGGAGGCAACTGATGGAGCAACTCAGTGGCAAAAAGCTCCATTAGTTCTTACAATTAAAGTTTATTGAACAGACTTAGGATCACCAAGTATCAGCTTCCAAACTGAAAATGAGTAAACTTACAAACCTCGTGACTTTGCTTGCCATCTATTTCCTAACCGTGGAAAAAGGAAGCTACAACTTCTACGATAAGGTTAAAGAACAGCTATTGTTGACCTTAATGGAAAAGAACAGAGGAATTGTGTTGTTAGCTAAAGGAAAAGTGAACTGTGTCATATGTAGGTTTTAATATTTAATGAATCTATATGGCTGCAATCCATTATGTGACAATTTAATTATATGACAAAAAAGTTTGATAAATAATATTGTGGTAGGACATCTAATTCATTATTTAACAAAAAAATCAATACTTTCATAAATCATATTCCTACACACACACATAGCCACACACACACACGAGCTTTTTCAAATAGGCAAGAATCCAGACACCAGAGACCATTCATTTTCTGGCCAGGACAAGTTCAAATTGAAGTTTAATCAGGCCTAGATGGGAATGAATTTTATTTATTTTTTTAAAAAACTGGTAGATCAGAAATGGTTGCTGCTAGAAGTTTTTCCTCTGTTAGCTTCCCAAAAATGCCATATAATCAGAAGGACTATCTTTTGTATTTAACAGACAAAGATGAAATGCCAGATTTCACGATTCTTAATCACACAAAACTGCTGATTGAGTCAAGAGGATCACTGGGGCGAGTAACCAGGCAGGCAAAGAGTGTCCTCAGGATTAGTGCTCAAGTTCAGACACAACATCACAATCAATAACAGACAACAAAGGAAGTCCTCCTGAAGGGAGGACCATGGTAATGATTTACAGTAAAGGAGGTCTTTTTTCCTCTACAAACCATTCAGATAAAAGCAGTGCCAGGGGAGTCACCCCGGTGGCATAGCAAAATTTTGCCATGAGAAAACAAAGAGAATGAGGATGTCAAGCAAGCAGAGCTGAAGGGGGACATCAGGAAGGAGGAAAGTGACAAGTAGATGAGCACTCCAAAGTCCTGCATTCACGAATGAAGAGTAGGGGGAAATGAGTGAAGGGAGTGTGTGAAAGGAAATTGGGGAGGAGGCACATGAAAAGGATTGGCAATCAGCAGCTCTCTGAGATCATTGTTTGTGGTTCAGATAATTAATTTATTAGGGACAAATGCTTCCTCTCCAACCACTCAAAGTCTCCCCACCCTTCTATACAACTTGTGTTAGTATTTATTGGTTTGTCATATTGTCCCTGACATTCTGCATCTCCAGCCCAAGGGGTACACTCAAAGTCTCAGTGTTTTCAAGTTATGGAAAATTACCCTAATTCAGCTCAGCAAAACAATAGATTTAATATTTTGGCCCAATGCTGGTAGGTAGCTCTACTTGCAGGCCATCTTTGAACTTCAATATCGATAATTCACACTCTGGTACTTTCAGAAAATTTGAATGCTAAAAAGTATTTTTAAAAATGACCACTTTGTTACAGCTGTCCAGACTACTATTTATGTCAAGTACAGTTATCATACAATTTAGGGCTGACTAGTTTGATGCTCATGCACTTAAATTTTTGTTTCATTCTGACAGCATTATCACTTTAACAATGATTCGTCACAGCGCTTTTGTTGCCTTCTAATTTTTTAGCAAATGTAGCTGTTACCTCGTACTTGATCTAGGGAGTTCATTCTCCCCTCCTGAACTCATGCAATTATTTTTTCATTATGTTGCATCTTGGCTTTTGCTGTCTGGGATGATGTTCAGTGTCAAGGGGTTTTTTTTTTTAGTGGAGGTTTCAGGAATTTTTGTGGGCCCATGTAAAAACTCTCCTCTCCTGGGGTATTCTGAAGAAACTATTCTTGCTAGGAATATAAATATCTATGTATGTATACATACACATGCATCTAAACAAGCAAAGTTCCAAATACCAGAAGAGAAAAATATAATATTCATCATTTCTTGGTGCATGAATTCCAAATGTGAAATTTGCTAGCAATACTCTTCTGAAAACTGAAAACTTTGGAAATACCTAAGCACTTCAGTTTACATAATTTTATTTCCCAAATATTTAAAATTATTAAGATTCTAGACCTAGGTTTTAGGTTTAATATTTTTTCCTATTTTTAATTGGGTACTACTTGTTTTCAGTTTTCTCTTGAATTCTGTGTTACAGCTGAGAATGTTGCAGAGAACAGAATAGAAAAATCATTGGAAGTTTACTGCAGTGAAACATTTACTTCATTAAGCATACTTCTGACTTTTCAAAATCAGTCTTTCTTAACAGTTTGCTTTGATTATTTCTTTCTTTATTCATTATGTAATCTTGATCAGCCAAATTGAATAGTTCCTAGCATCTGGCTTCACTGTAGTTTAACTAGAAAACCCAAAATCATCCAGAGAAAACAGTGGTACAAAAGTTTGCCATTGAAACTGTACCTGATGTCTGATATACATAAAGTTTTAATGTCTTTTCCATTAAAAAAAAAAAGACATAGGGAAGCTGTGTTTACTTGTAAATAAATAATCTTATGTGCACGGTATGCCAAGAGGAGTAGAGTTCTGCTTCTTCTCCAATCTCATTAACAATATAAGATGTTCACATTCTCAAAAAGTTAAAGTTCACTGAAGTATAAAATGTAAAAAAAATAAAGTATGGTTTTGCAGTATTTTTATAACTTCAGAAAGGATTATTTTGAACCTCACATTAAGGGACATATTGTATGAAGTCACACACCCCATTCACAACATCCCTACAAATACATTGCACCACGTACGTAACTGGATCTGCTTCCAGTTAGAACTAAGAACTTATTTCACACTGGTAGAAACCACTTCCTTTTGCACCTCATCTTGCTCAAAGTAATTATCAACCATCACCTGAACACTCATCTGCATATGTAGTAGGACATTAAAAATTGGATTAATTAGCACCTGGATAACAAGGATGAATTCCCACCCTAGACCAATGGCACAGCTGCACTGCATTCTTTAAGAAGGACAGCGGCAGTGTTTCTGTGATCCAAGTGTTAGCAGCTGATAAAGTAAGAGGAATGATAATGATTGTCATCAAGGCTGCTTGACTGCATAGTGAATGGCATTATTAAAGGCACCAGAATTTTTAGTTAGGACAAGAGTAAAAGCATTTTCAGCCATAGAACACCTGAAAAGAAAAGACAAGGCAAACATCTGTGTTTTACCATGCATCTCCAGTACTAATTGCATTAATTGCATTCCAGAGATAATAAATTGGTAAGTGACCCTGGAAATGTATTTGTTGTAAAAGAAGAGAACAAAACCTGCAAAACATTAGATGCACTGTCAGACCTTTAAGGAAGTGAAAAGGCAAATTCAAATTCTCGTGTCTTTTTTCCATGGAAGAAATTGATCTGACCACATAAGCTTCACTAGTAAATCAATATTCTCAGTACCAAAAGTATTTACTGAATTGAGCACAGCAAGTTAGTGGAGTTTTGTACTTACTAACTGCTGGAAGGGAGTTGAGCCTGCCACGAGTTCTGATCCCACTGACATTAACAAAGGCCTAAGGCACGAATGCCTAAATAAGATTCCTGTGAAAATCACAGGTGGTGCTAACCTAGAGGGTGTGCCCAGAGCTCCATTAGGTTAAGGGTAACTCTCCCGTAAGCGGTACAAAACCCATCCTAATAGTATGGGTGATTTGTGGGGAAAAAAAAAAAGAGTGCTACTTTAAGAAACCTTCCATGACGATTATCTCTTGCTCCTGACTGGAATGTATACCTTGCTAGGTTTGGCTGTTAGACCTGCTGATCTCCCTTGAGTTCTTGTCAAGCATTTTAGCTGGGTGTATGTATCTTCCCTTTCTCTATGGAGATATGATGGGGGTCCTACTGTTATCTCAGATTTGAATAATCTGTGGTAATTTTGCATTATATTCAATACAGAAAGATCCAGAAGTCATTAGTGTCTGATAAAGATCGTTATTAAAGGCACATTAGGCAAAATGGCAGCTAGAAATAAAATATCAAAGTCCCTCCAATGTATTTGAAGGGCACTTCACAGCTGAGAACAACTTCAGAAATAAGTGTGTGTCTGTGGGGTGTCCCTTAAATACTGATCACTATTAAAAGAGACTTAATTGTCCGAGAGAGAATCTGGGTGAGCAGCATGAGAGGAATCAGTGTGTCCTTGTACTGGAAGGCAACCAACTGCAGAGTCTCAAAGCTTATTCCAGTAAACTGTTGATGCCTTTCTCTACCTGATACCACGGATTATTGGAACAACAAATGTTTTTAACTGCTGTTTCTGCATGTTTCATTTCTAGATGTCTTAGTCCCATCACCACATTTTTGACTAATTTCTATAGAAATAGAAAAAAGAAACCTGATTTTTGTATTGCAATTGCTTGCTTCTTATTGATAACTTTTGACATTTTTTCCCTTGTTAGTTAAAAGATATTCACCAAACCCCTTGGCTGCCCATTCCTACACAAAGAGATAATGCAGGACTTTTGAAGAAGCTGATCAATCAGAGACCAGATATTTCAGGTCTATATCTGGCTCTAACTGGCTAAGGAAAGAGTTTTGTGAAAAACATTCAATTTGTATCCTTAGCATGTGAACATTCATTTATATTCTGAATGGACACTCTGGGTGCATTTATTTATTTCCCAGAGTAAATATTTATTGTGCTTAATTTAGATAAGAGGCCTAGTTGGAAAATTTTGTTTCTATTCATCAACTTCTGAAAACAATCTCTGGCTCTAAATACACTGAAAATTTAACAAGAATACTTTTGTTTTTACTCAGCTGAGTGTCAACGAGGTGGCACCAAGGTGCAATGTAGTGGTGTCTCCATCTTCTGACACTGTGGAGGTAAGGAACGTATCAGTACCCAACACAAAAATAAAAGCAGCATAATAACAAAATATTGATGCTGTTTAAATGCAGTAACTCCAAATCATAGCTCATGCTTGATACTTCATATTGGTTGGTCCTCAGCAATTCCATATCATAGAAGTAGTAATAAAATGATATTAGAGTTGTTCCTCTTTCTTTTTAGACTGGGAATATAGATCTACTTTCCAACAGTTAAAGCTTTATTATCTCTTCTATTACTTGTCCCTTAGTGCCTTGCTCTTAATTCTTCAACATGCTTTGCCATGAGGAAGAGATCGGAAATAGCACATGGAAATATTATTTGTGTCACAAAAATGTAGTTGTGATGAAGTAAAATAAAAAGCTAATTAAAATTTTGCATAAGAAGAGAAGACATTTTATTTAGTAATTTCTTTTAGACTGTTGCAGCAGGATTAGAAATGAAGGAAGCAACAGTGTTTCAATTAACTTCCCTGGGATTGCAAAGGACACTGGATATTTAATTTGGGCTTTAAGTCTTCTATGCGTGCCTGACAAGCTGACCAATACGAAGGCCTTTCACGAAAATTACTGTTATGTCCCAAAGTTTTAAATTATTCATATGACAAAATGAAATGATCAACAAAACCACTGGATAATTAATGAAGTTGTCATCTTGACAGGACTAATAATAAGCTTCTCCTTGGTAAATAATCAGCGATTCCTCTGCTATAATCACAAAAGCAATTCTATTGTACGTTTATAAGCTCACGGAATAGAGATATCAAACTTTAAAAGCAGTTTAAGTTAAGAGCTTTGCCAATACTCCAACGATTTGACATGATTTCACATAAATAGTTACTAAGTCAGTAGGTAGCTGCTACAGCAAGGAAAATCAGACATGGCGCAATGCACATGGAAAATTATTATTTTCCTGATACTTTTAGGAGATATATTAAGAAGAAGTAACAGCAGCAACAGCAGTAATAAGGTGTGTATACCTACTAAATCTAGTACCACTGTAATATGTGAAATGATCTGTGGATCTCGTATTCTTTAATTAAAGATTCTGTTGGTTTAATCATACAGCACCACAGTAATTATGGATAGATGAAGACAAAGGGCGTTAGCATAAGGCTACAGTAAGTTAGATGCTGCAACACAGCTCCGCCAAGCCTCATTTATACTGCTGTGTCTCAGGCTCCTTCAAACTCCGTGTCTACTTCTAGTGGCAATGTCCTAAATTTTCTTCAAATCTTCTGTAGAACATGCCATAAAAAGCTGTTTGCACCTGTGGGAAAAGTCCTGACAGACATGGCAGGCGAAGACTTTGTCCAAAGACTCCATCTTCTTATCAGCACCTGGAGTGAGAAGAGGTGGCTGGAAAACATCTGTTGAAGGTCCAAGGAAGTACAACACCCTGTGTTTCAGACTTTGCCTTCTCTAGTGGCTTTTTCCCCTCACTCATATTTGTAGAGTAATAACACAGTACCATTTGTGTTTCTGCTTTTCTAATACTCTATGCAGCATGCATACCCAGATGATTTTATCACTTTACATTGCAGTAAAGACCATCTCCCTGAAAATCCAAGGCTCTCATTCCATTTTGTCGAAACACAGAATATGTAGAACTCAACACTGCTTATTACACGATTCCAGCCTGCAAATTCTAAGTAGGACTGGGCCATATGTACAGGGAGCAGTGTATAGTTCTCTGTGTCTTTAAAAAAGAAAAGAAATGAGAAATGGTCCCAGAGCTCTATTGGTTGTCTGTGGGCACGTATTTTCACACAAAATCTGGGTACCATGAACCCTCTGGGCATCAGCATTTCCATTTCGGTAATGAAGGCATTTGGTTGTTATAGACCCGAGGGTTCGGAGAGGAAAAGCAGCATATTGAAAATATTTTCTAAGACAAAAACCAAAAACTTTGCAACCTTTTTCTTTTGAAGATAGGTTGTTAAAAATTCAGCTTTATGTCTTTGTTATCAATGAAGGTCATGTCAAGATTTTAACTCCTTACACTAAACCACCTAAGATAAAGTCAAAGCTGCAGAATCTACACTGCAATCACTACAGGCACTCCAGACGCTCTCTGTGCTGTCCCAGGAACATCTGCTGCTTTCTTCTGGGTAAAAATATGTTGTTTGTAACTTCTCTTCTGTCTACCCAGAGGCAGTGAAGGTTTTCCATTCCTTTTTAACTCTTATGTGGCAAGTTTTGTGTCCTTTTCTGGGCCCCACCAAGCGCTGCCCCATGCTGCTCTCACTAATTGTGTGAACATTTCCAGACCCCCCTGCTCTCAGTGCGGTTTATTGATGCTCTGCACAGCAGAATGCAAAGCAGACTTTTTCAATATTCACACAGAAAATTCGTAGCTTGTTACAGCAAGGGAAATCCCAAAACCTTTCTGAAGGAAAATCAGCTTCCAACCGAGTGTCTCTAACAAGGGAGACAAGGGACAGGGAGGCTGCTGCACACACGTACCAGGATTTTGGTGCCAAGTTCCAGTGCTTTGGGAAAAAGGAGGAGAGATGCATTTAGCTTCCTACCTGGGAAGCTGCCATGTGCAGATAACAGCTATGATCTCACTGCACTGGGATCAAACAATGCAGGGAAATTTTGTCTCTGCTTTGTGGAGAAGATCTTGTTGCTCAGATCATCAGCTCAATTTCTATTCTCACGACCAGATTCTAAAGCAACAAAGATTTTATTTTTTAAGTGTACTAAAAGTATTGTTGGTTACATGCATTTATGGTGCTCATTTTTCTGAAATCTAAATATGCAAACACAGTACAATGCATTTTGAGGGAAGTAAAACCTCGACGGCAACATCACTGTGTCGGACCTTCTTTGGAGTGCCAGGCCATCTAGTTGCAATGGAGAAACAGTTAAAGCAACTTTTGCTTGGGCATTTCTTTAAGTTTATTTATGAAAACATATTCCAAGCATGTACGTTAAACACGGTAACTTGGCATTGCATTGGCAAATCTGGTTCCATACCATTTGGATCCCGGATTTCACAACATCTTACACTCCACTCTCACAAAAAGCCAAAGGCAGTGTTTTTGTCAAATGAGAAGGAGTGATATTCTGGGAGACAGGAGGCAGAGAATGCATAGCTGGCTGATTTTATTTGGAAGAAGATTGCACGGATTAGGGTGTTGGGTTTGATTTTCCACAAAGTGCTGAGGGCTAACAAAACCCACCATTTCAAGTTTTCTTTATTTCTTACACAAAATAATAGTTTTCTGATTGCCATGAGACAGCACACTAAAGTGTGAAAATACTGTAGCAGCTGTGGTGGTGGCAACACATGTCATTTCTGTGCATAGGCTCAGATTTTTCTCATGAGACTCTTAAATAGATGCAATGAAGCATTCAACACACAGAGTTAATATCTAACAGTAATTCCTGCATGTGTTTGTGTGCTATACTGGCAATATCTGAAATGACTGCCAGCTTTTACAAATAAATGATAGGTAGGACAATATACTGCTAGGATTGAAATATATCCCAATCAAAACAGAGGGACTGATTTTGTTTCCATGGTCTTTGTTTGGCATTCCTTATGGAGAAAGTAATTAATACAATGAGGCAGGAGGAGGACTGTCTCGTGGGATACACAATCCTTTTGTAACTTGATTCAATTATTTTTTTTCCAGCTATAATTCTTCAGTGAATGCTCCACCTTCTCTTCCCTGTGTTTTTATTAACTTAAAAAAAAAAAAGAAAAAAAGAAAAAGAAGTAAAATGACAATGACACTGTCAGTGTGACTGTAAACTTCATGCTGAAAATTCATCCTTCTGTGCATTAAGTGAATTCCTGCTGGAAGAGGGCAGCTGATCCTAGACATTATTCAGCAAGATCCATTTGTATGTTCTTTCACTGGAACACACGCTAGTGAGATGGATGATTAAAGTCTTACAAACCCTAGTGCTCTCCCTAGACTCAAACTCTGCTTTTGTTCTGCAGTTTTCAGAGCATTTCAGAACTAAATCAAAACAGTTGTAGCAGAAAGAAATGGAAGTTAACTCTGTCCTGAGCGCCACCCTCTTTTAGAAGAGGTGAAAGAGGGGATGCAGGGTGAACACAGGGCTCAGAGCTCACCTAAAATCTTGAGGAGTAACCATGTCACTGACCCAGGATTTGGCTCTATCATCACATATTTTCATCACTTTTTAGGAATCTAAAGTAACCTGTACTCTGTGCCAAACCGATCTCTGA
>VZRR01010016.1:845888-932956 GCA_013398015.1 Oreocharis arfaki | reverse complement strand
AAAAAAAAAAAAAATCATGTACAGCATCTAAGCTGATAAATAATTGAAACCTCTATCCCTTAAATTTCTCTACTCAGAGAATTTGCTGTCTACTGCCATATTCTCATGCTACAACTTCACTGGTGCCACTTGACCCAATAATCTCTTTGACTTCACCTGATTTTAAAATAGATAGAAAATTATTGCTGGCTTGAGTTTACATGTCACCATATATTTCAATATTTGCAGCTAATATTAAATTAATTTCATTGTCTTAAATAATTCAATAGTAGTATTCTCTTGCAATTTTTTGTCATGCTTTTTTGGTGTTTTGGGTTGTTGCTTTTTTTTTTTTTGAGAAAGAAGCATTCAAAATTTTCAATTAAAAAATCCCCAGCAAACCTCTAAGATACTCCTCCTGTACCGAAGGGCAGATAAGTAACAGCTAAATCTAAAAATAATGTTCTGTAATGGGAATGAATTGTCATTTTTCTGATTTAAATTTATTAAAATCCACATAATAGGAATGCTTATAATGTTAAATTGGCACGAGTCCATTCACACCACATAGAATACAGACACCTTGATCACACTGTTTATTACTCTCTGTAGCTTTGTTTATTTCATATGAGCTAAAAAAACCCCAGATTTTGATATCAAACAAACAACCAAGTGTGGATAGTCATACTCCAGAAAACAGTAGCCAAGTGTTTTAATAAGCTCCTTTAATATTCAGCATTAATCTTTGCAACTGGGCTCACACAACAGAATCTTGTGTGTCTGCTTTGTCAACCTCCAAAATCAGGAAGGCTCTGAGCAAAGTGATGTTCAAGGCTGGTTTGGGCTGTAAGGCTTAGGCATTCCTTGGTAAAATCACAATGGATACTGTTATTGTAGCCACACTTATTTAATAAAAAATGCACTTTTATTATCTAGAATGACTGCAAACCCTCTGTGAATTGATGGTCTATCGAAAAAAAACAAAGGAGGAGGAAAACTGAGCTGTCTACGAAAGCCCACTTTTAAAAGCCGTAAAAATAATATGCCAAATTTTGCTTCTCTCTGATTTTTGATCTTGAAAAGCTGCCTTGGTTTCAGTGGACCTACACTGATTTTCATCTGCTACATATCCATTCCTTAGCATGTGCAAAACTTCCGTTATTTGTCTGCATTTCTCTCTTATAAAGCTGAAAGAGATTAAAAAGGAAAAATCCAAACCAAAGACATCCTCCCAAAGCCACTGAAACTGCAATTACGCTTTATCTTAAATCTGTTTATCTTTAAAATGTAAATTCTACTTTTAAATTTTACAATAAGGTTGGATTTGTATGACCATATATCTGCCTAGAAGGCTGTTTTAATATTTCACTATTATTTGCAGATGAATCACAGCTAGAAAAGGGCACTCGCTAAAGTCTGGAATTTTACCTATTCAGTTTTGGGGGTTTAGCGGGAAGCTACAAAATAAAATAATGTTCTTCCTTGGCACTTCAGTCTTGGAAGAAAATAAAACATTTCAATGTAAGGATGCCAAAGCATACATCACAACCAAAACTGATAGTGATTTTGTAATCATTCTGTCTATTTTATTGGCAGGCTACATTTCTGAGGGGTTTGTGAGGAATGCAACTCAATGACAAACTGAGCTCTGTCTATGAAAAATCAATTATTTTGATTGGATTTTTAAAAGGCATTTCAATATGGTACCATTGCACATCACTTACGAGGCTTGAAACGCACCAGAGCATAGCGTTTCCCATTTAGCAAGCCAAGAAAATATCTTAGGGACTGTAGAAAAGTATTTCACTGCATATGCAGCTACAGTTTTCAGGTGGAAGAAAGATGATCATTGATCTGGTTCACAACCATCCTTCCTGAAAGGTCCTTCCCCAAGCATTCACATCACCCAGGGCTCACAGGAGCTCCCAAATCAGGGTCATAATTCTGCATACAGATGCATAAGTGTTAATTTTCCTGTCAGGTGCCCTATTGAAATAATTGATCATTCATAGACAAATTTTCCACTGATGTACACCAGACACGACCCACGTAAGCTTTTGCAAGAAGAAGATCAAGGTGTAAATAGTTTGCAGAGTGATACATTTCATTTTTGACAGGGATTTTAAGATTAAGGGTAAGCTGAGTCCACATCAAAAAATAGGAGAGGGCAAATGAAGGTCAGGTTCTGACATACCCAGTCTAAAGTATATATAGAATTGAAACAAGATGTCATAGACAGTATTTGACAGTCAATAAAGGATTAGCATTCAGATTCTTCAATTCACAGTCTCCAGCTCCTAGATATTAGTGCAATAAATCTTGCAAGTATTAAAATATATGTAAATGGGGCCTTATTTTTTCTTAGGTATTGAACCCTTGAAGTTCACATTTTCAAGTTCACTGTAATCATTTCAAGAAGGCAGTTACTGAAAGAATAGATTTTCACACTGCTACAAGCCCTTAGAGACTTAAAAAAAATGCCAAGGTACTGGAAGAGTCATGACAGAACTGCTGGAACCTGGCTTGTGCAGAAAACTTGCAGAACAAAGTCCAATCCGCTGTTATTGCAGGTGGCCATCTCATAGAATCTGTTTAAAAATAGGATTAATCTCCATCTTAAAACTAATTAACTTCTTGCCCTCGTGACTCCCAGTGGGAGGCACTATTTTCCAGCATCTCATGACTCTGCCACTTAAACACTTCTTTATTTTCAAAATATGTTGATCTGTGACCATTTTCTGCCTAACAACTTCTCTAGTGGTACTTTCCCTGAGCTCTTTCCCCATTTTCTTTTTCCTGTTGTGGCAGTTATAGAGAGCAATTGTAAAGCCTCCTTCTTTTATTTTTCACATTTTTTCTAGCACAATATCCTTCATTTTCTCCTCTTACAATATCTGTTATCTCTAGCCCCTGCAGTAGTTTTACTTTGCACCTCTCCTAGTCTAACTTTTCTGAACCTGGGTGAAGAGGACTGTACACCGTGTTCCAGTAAGAGCCTATCAGTGCCCTGCAAAATGTCAGAAATTCCTGTCTCTACTACTAATACGGTAAATAGTCCCATCCTAGGGTTTCATTCTCAGGGCTACATCATTTTGATAGCTCAAATATCCTGCTGAAGCTCAGAGGAACCAAAAACTTTTCTTCCTCAGATATTTCCTTCTTATCACAGATCGTGAAGGTCTTCCCATGTAATAACTTTGTCAACAGCAAAGCTTGCCAGTATGTTCTTATTTTTAATACTGAAAATATTAAATAATGCTGATCCTAACTCCTGAAGAATCCTGTTAGTGAATGTATGATTTTTCTAACTTACTCATTATTAATTGCCCTTCATTAAGTTTCTAACTGCTTTACAACTGCTCTGCTAAACCCATCTTCTCATGCTTCACTAATTATTTCTTATCAAATGCTTTAGTGAATCCAAATAAAGCATGCAATAGAACTCCATTTATAAAATCATTTTGTATAATACATTTATACAAATTTTGCCATATTTTCCCTGTAATGCTTTGTATTTCATATATTTTAATCTATATTTGTTCCCGAACCTTAATTACACTGATATGTAACTAGCAGGTCTGTTTGCTTTCATGTCTCTCCTGTTGAGGCCTTGGATCTTCGTGGTTCATCTGCTTGCAGAAGTTAATTTCCTACATTTTTCAAGCTTTGTCTCTCTGAAAATATTTATCCTTCCATTTAATTTTGGCTGAATGAAATAACGACTGCTCAATTAGATACCACTGTGGCAACAGTCATAGAAAACAAAATATATTAAAAATCAAACCTATAGAACTGATTGATAATTTAAGAGAAGAAATCTGCTGGCTGCCACTTCCAAGCTTCACGGCACTGCCATTTCTTTTAATAGTAGCAGGACACAATGTATTTCAGGAAAGTCAAGATATTATACTGACATATTGTAATGAAATTCTTCCCAATATTTATCTGATTAATAATGCTACAGATGATTCATACATATATTCAGATCTGTCCTGTGAGAAACACCAAAAACTTTCCTCTCACTATGCTTCCCCAAAGCAATCTTGATCTTAAAGTTGTTCTATTTTATTCATCCTTCCCACGACTCCACAATCAATAATGATGTAGCGTTTTTTTCGCTCAAACACATTTCTTTATTTCTGTCTTCCTTAATAGCACACGATACTTTATTTTCCCTAGAGATAATCCTGCCATGCAACAAGATGGGGCAAATCTGACTTTAGTCATTCATTTAGGTATTCCTTTAGTGCCCACCATGCGAGGACCAGACCCCAACTAAAAAAGTGCTGGCCCCAGAAGGGCAAAGATAAATGAGCCAGACAAGCTCCCATTCCCAGGTCCCAGTCACAAGGTCACTCAGAATACGTAGCAGTTCTTCAACATAAAGTCCACTTCACTCTTCTGATCCCACCTGAAATCCTGCATCCTAGGTTCAACTTTTGCCCTTTTGTTTTTAGGCTTTGATCAGAACATACTGACAAGCTTTGCTGATTCATTTTTCTAGAGGAAATAGGCAGAGCACTACAAGCCCTTGTTTTATTTATCTCTTTTATTTATCCAGCTATTGATCTAGTAAATTTACAACTTTATTTTATCTCTTACACTCATTCCCTCTTCTTGCATCCTGAACTAGATGGAAAGATTATGCTGTCACTGCTGAACTCTTCCTCTCTTTCCTTAAATTAAAGACGCTCTTATCAACATCACAGAATTTGGCAGTAATGCTGTCTTTAGAAATACATCAGAAATTATCAGTTTAATCAGAGATTAAGAGAACTATCTTGTAAGAGAATATAGTGCCATTGGGATTTACCAGTGAGAATTAATTTTATTACAAATTGTGTCAAATGACATTGGAAGTCCTAAACTTTATACTTCTATGTTGAAATAAAACATAGTAACACCGCAAAATTATATTCTAAAAAACTCTCAAGTGAGTGAGAGGAAATATCAAGCTCAGAAATACGTTAGAAGCAAATCTTCAGGAGAAAACGTATTAGGAGTGACCGTGTCTGAAAGTTACATTCCGAATGACCTCAGGAGAATGTGTGCTGCTTAAAATAGAGTTAAGTACATGTCATCTAGCAAATGGAACCATTACAGAGAGACATTACACATACAGTGACACAGAAACATATTGGTTGCTAATTCCACACCCCTATTTATAGCTCCAGAGGTGAGAAGATCTCCCATGCAGAGTAAATGTGCCCCATCTTTGCTGAGTGCAGCAAGGACCTCTCATTTTCCATATGGACAAGGGAATGGCTTCCACAGACATCCCCGTTGCTTTTACCCAGCTTTTCACTGACCTTCTCAGGGGTGCCTTAGCAGCACTTACGTGGGTGGCAGAAATTCGTTCTGCCAGGCATCTTCTAACGGAGGAAAAGCGAGCTGTTCCAGGACTGTATCATTTAACTTTGCCTATGTATCCATGCCCCAGGATTTGTTCAAGGGGTACCTAGTGACACACTCTGCTGGACAGTTAGTACAACCTTGTCTTAACCTGCTATGGAAGGGAAACGCACTCCTATTCTCGAAGTGTCTTGGAAAACACAGAGAAATACAAGTACTAAAACTTCCTTATAATCATGCAAATGTGATGGAATATGGAAAGGAAGTCTGGACTTTGTTGCTGAAACTGGTTTGCTTGATGTATTTTGAAAATGAACAGCAGCTCCACAGAGCAAAGTGCTCCCAAGAGGTAAAACCATAGTCAGGAATAAATAATTGCATATTTGAGGAGATTTTCCCTCAGTAGGCTTGCCTTCGCATCTCCTCTGGTCACTGCAGTATTTGGGGCTGGTATGGAGATCACATAGCTTGTCTGTTTTCAGAGACTCTTGCTCATCCCAACACACTTACCACATCCTGATTGTGAGTTGGTTCTCAGTTTTGACACTCTAAAGGGGAGCAGAAATATCCCATTATCTGTAAGGATGATGGAGACGTTTGTGGTTCAACCTGCATGCCAGGGGATCCTTGTTAAAGGAGGAAGGCATTTATTCAGTCCCATTCACTATTCCTATATAGTGCAAAGTGGATAAACTAATGATGTTATAAATATTATGCTCATGTATTCAGGCCATGCCATAAAGGGAAGCCATTTTAAGCCATTGGATGCAAAAAGGAAGAAAAGAAAATATTTCAACTGGTGTTTTATTACTGTACAATTAAGATGGAATGATCAAAAAGGAATGGCCTGATTATTTAATGGATAGATTTTGTTCTGCTTTCCTGAATGTTAATTCTAAAATAATATGTTTGTTACAGACTACTTCTATTCACATACTTAATTAGAGCACCAATTAAAGTGTGCTGTGGAAAACACTGTGGAAAATGCACCCTCTACTGGCTCCTGAAAACATGTTATGGAATAGAAGTTTGGAACTTTCCTGAACTGTCTTCCCAGAAAATATGCCTGGAAGAAGAAAATTATTGACTTCACTTACAAGAACATGGTTCCTTGTAAAAGAGCAGCTAAAGATGTTTTACATACTAGAATTTATGAAAAGGCACGAGCCAGAAGAATGTATTTTAGGAATAGAAAGTACACTGTTTTAATGAAGAACAGCATATTGAAGCAAAATAATACCTAACACATATCTTATTGTGAATACAGCGTCATGACCATGGCCATGAAAACAGATTGGTAAGAGAAATGCTTCCTGTGTCTATGACAGACAACAAACTTATCTTTGATTCAGTAACCCTGCTGGGAGGAGGACAGGATTATATAGCCAAAAGAGAAAACTAAGTGCATTTGGGGCAAGTCAAACAAACCACTGTATAGAGGTATGACCTTTCTACACTTTCTTATTTTGGCAGGACAACACAATTTCTACAGGCAGTACGGATCTAGTTTTCTCTCCGACCTATTGTAAATGGGGATAACTGAGCTCCTTTCATTCCCTGCTGGCAGAAATAGGACAGCCAGGTGTATCCATTGCATGGTGTAACAGATTTGCTCTGTAGCAGTAGGTTCATATGCTCACTGCCTGCTTATTTTCTACCATAGTGCAGGCACCTTTTGAAATCCACGGGCAATGTGCAGCCACCTGAGGTATTTCCCTCTCCAGCTGGTCACCTCAGCACAGAGGGGACAGGTCTGAACCCTTTGCAACCAAAAAGCAAGTCTGTTTAAAGGAATACTCCAACTCCTGCGGGAATGTTATTTTTCAAAGAGCCCTGGGGCTTATCCCAGAGCAACTCCTTCTATTTAACAACTTGTAGCTAAGAAAGGATGACAAGAGGAGTCCCTGAGACATGAGTAACCCCTGCTGAAACACACTGGCAGACTGACTGATGTCACTCTGGAGAGCTGTCACATTACGAGTGTACCTTCCTCAATGGGCTGTGCCGCTGAAGATACTGTCTAATGATGTGTTACCACATAATGATAATGGTCTTCATGGAGCTTCTCTTTAATGATGTGTGTTACTTTATAATGATAATGGTCTTCTTGGAGACAGACTATAACTTTAATCTCACAACCCCACTGAGGAGGTTATACTCAAAGCGTTACAACTCTCGTCCATGACCTCTGTGAGCAGCCTGCTCATGTGTGGGTAGTCATCAAAAAGAGCCTTCAAAGAGAAAAATAAAATTCAAGTGAGAGGGCACAAGTCTTCCTAGATTATGGGGAAAATATTACACAGAAAAAAGACTAATCTTTATATACTTAATAATATTTAAATATTATATTTATGCTATTTCTATTATATAGATATAGAATAATCTAGCTTTGCTCCAGTAGGCTTGCTTCATCTACCTCAAAAAGTGTTTAAGGAATCTTAATTTTCTTTTTACAACTCCGACATATTATGGTTTTCAGTTGGGATATGAGAGCAAATTGATGTGAGCCTCACTGGAAACTTGATATTTTGTTTGTCGGAAAATCATGGAGTGACACAAGAGATCTTTCATGCTGATTTCTCTCCTTGACTGCTCAGTGAACATTTTGGCCAGATGTAGAGGGAGGCTTAATAGTTCCCAGCACTTTTTGTAGTTCCTAGTCTCAAAAAGAACACAATAATTGTAATTAGCAGAACTCTCAGCCAGTATGATAATAAGAGAGACTGCATGGTCCACAAAGACTTACAAGCGTTTTTAATTTGACATAATGCATGTCCTACCATTATCTTTTAAATTAAAAAAAAAAAAAAAAAAGAAGATAAATCCAGCTTGAAAACCCCCCAGTCCTACAAATAAAAAAAACCCCAACATTCAAGTCACAACAGCTAAATAGACGGAAACAAAAGCCTTGCAACTGAGCTTTTTCTAAAATCCAACATCAGGATTGAGACTGAAATCTACCCATTTTCCCTACACCCAAGTTTGTATCTTCTAACGTTTGTAGGTGTCTTCCCTCCAACATAAAACTGAAAAAATTATAGTAGTGTCTGAAAGACTGTTTCACAGCAGTCTGTACCAACCACATACAGGAAAAAATCCCTGGACAATGTGCTTAAAATAAATGACCTGAAGTAAATAAGAAGCCACCTTAATTCCTGTCCCTTCCACATTTCTGAAATAGTGTGGTCATCTAATCATGCATTATTTCAGTTCCATGATAATATTTGTCTAACGAGAATATTCTGATGACTCCTTTAATATGCGTAAGTGGAAGTGGAAATTAAACAGGTAATCTAATAGATCCCACAGTTCAGCCAAGACAGTATTACAATGTGGACATGCTTTTAATATTTTAAATACCTTATCTGCTTATTCAAAGTAAACAGCATATTTAATTATTAAAAAAACATATACTTTTGTCTCTTCCTCTATAGGAAATACACTACAATATATTTACATATGAGAAAAGAAAATATGTGTCTGCCTTGAAATAGATACTGTAGTATGCTTTTATAGGAAATTGAAAAGACAGGCACTGGAAACCAATGAAATGGGCAAAGATTCAATCACTAGCCTAGGTACTCTAAGAATTTTTCAAGCTAAACCAAAACAAGTTGGGCATCAGTGAACATCTGTTCCATATTCAGTGTAAGTCCTTCCCTTAGTTTGTTTGGATAAGATTAATTTTACTGAAATTTCAACTCATGTACCACAGACAACTACACCCAAGTAAGTCATCAATGTCAACTCCATCCTTACTTTTATTCATCCTTCTTTCTTTTTATCTTCTTAAACTTTCTGAATCTAAAGACAGTCTTTAGCATACACAAACTACTTTAATATAGTAACTGTGTGAGAAGAAGAAAAGCCCACAACTAACTCCACCCATGAAAACACCCCAGAGATTCTCACTCTTTTTAAAATTAATCTGTTTTACTCATGAGAAATTCACTTGAAACTTCAATTCCTTTCCTGTTGATACATAGCATCGAGTGAGAGGCTAAAAAGTCCTGTGTACAGGACAGATATAACCAGATACAGCCTTAAGACTGCCTCAAGACTGTAGATCTGACCATCAGAAAAACAGTAGTAATATTTGTAAACTGAGCAAATTCAATCAAGAATTATTGCTGAAGAACTGCATATAATTTAATTTTGCTTATTCACTCCTTAGGATTTAATAACACAATTTCAATGATGATACCAAGAATGAAATTTGATCGTTTTGCATAGCTGATACCAATGAAATACTATCAGAGTTTTACAAACCCAGCATTATTCATTCCAAAACTTCAGCATTGCAACAACATAGAAACTTTAACTTAGACACATACTGCAAAAAAGAAATCTGTCTTAATCATATTTTTTTTCCCTGCTTTTGGTCCATCTTTTGTATAATGACAGCACTATCTCAGAGGTATTCTCCAATATTCATTGGAAACTACTCAGAAAATCCTCTAAAGAGGATTTTATTATCTAGATAGCTCATTTTCTAAAATTTTAAAAAGATGCCATAATAAGTGGATAAGACATCAGGTTTGTGAACTGCATCCTAATTTTGGAGAACTAACTCTGTTGTGATCGAATGCCAACTAATTTTGACAGATTTTGGAGATTTTAAGAGACACTATAAGCAATTCCACATTAAAGATACCAAACTTCTTGCACATCAAAATGAGCCTTTGCTGCTGTAAGCAAATAGCTTCTAAAATTGGAATTGGTAGAGTAAGAACTTTATGTCTTCTGCTGTTGCCTCCTAGTATCTATTTTATTGCACATCACCAGAGGGAGCCACATTTTACAAAATTTTAGTATTGCTTTGATGCTCTGAAACATAATTGCTGTCCCAAAATACTCCCAGTGTTTCTCGAGCGGAACACAGCTTCAGTCTTATTCTCCACTGGGTCAGAGTCAAGATGTGTTTTAGGTTATAAATGGCACAGTGTTTTCTCCTGGTTTTTAGACAGACATCCCTACATCAGTGCTAATAGTTATTAAAATGAGTGAAAGAAATACTGCTTTAAGGATGCCTTTTTCCAGGGTGGTGGGAATAAGCTTTTCCAGTGGGCAAGCTGAGAGGTGCTTGTTTTTGATGCCCATGGGAGGAGGAGGGCAGCATGTGGCCACTTGCTCTCTTTGCTTGCCCACTTCTAGAGAAAGAGCAGCTGGCCAGGGCTGCTGCAGGAAGGCCAACAAGCTTTTCTTCCTTCTGTTTTCACAGGCCTGCTTCTCACATGAAGGTCAGCAGCTGATGCCCTCTGTCCCTGGAGGAGCACAGTTGAAGAGGTAAGGTGGCAGACAGCACTTGCGTGAGCTCCCTGGTGGTAACGTAGTCACAGCAAGGGGTGGTAGGGCAGAAAAAGCCTCTTTGTTTCAGGATCGATCTTCTTCCTCTTCCTACCCTGTGAAAAACTCAGCTCTCACATTTCATACAGCTAGTCAGAAGGAGTCCAAGAGGATTTTCCAGTAAATCACTGCTTTGCCCTCCTGACATTTTGGGACAAACGACCTTCTGCTGCAACTGAGGCAGAGGAACAGCACTGAGCTGGGAGAGCCAAGGCAGATTAGACACAGTGGACTGGAAAGGTAGGATAAATTGTTTGTTGTCCTGCACATGAGCCTAAATGATAGCTCCGATAAACTTTTGTTTTCACAGGACCCCATGTTCTGACATACTTTTATTTTTACAGGCCACCAGGGCTGATGGAAATACATGTCTAATTGAGTTAGCACACATACACTGTGCTAGGTTACATATAACCTATTCATGTTAAAACTAAACTAAATTTTTATTTAATTTCTGTCATGTATATTAATTTCTATCCATTTGACCAGGTACAATGCCTTCCCTTTTTTTTTTTTTTTTTTTTTTTTTTTTGATAAAAAATTTTATTATTTTTTTTTTTTTTTTTTTTTTAGTAAAGAATGTGATTACTCATTTTTCTTCCTTTTTTTAACATACTGGTTTAAGATTTTGGTACAATAAATACAACTCATGCCAAAACACCTCCACACAGCAGAGTCTTTAAAACACCACTGTCGAGACCCTGGGGTCAATAAGCATCTCTATAATACTGTTCAAGGATTTGGTCTATGAATGTTCCCAAGCTAGATAATTTTTTCTCAGGTGTCAGACAGCAGCACCCTCCTTTTCTGCTTCCATATATCCCTTCCCGGGTTAGGTATTAGCCCCAGCCTTAGACTGACTAAGAATTATTTCTACATAGGCTTGTGATTTGTTGGTTTACCTTCCAGTTTACTTAGATCCCATTAAAAGTTGAGAGGAAACAATAAATTCTCTCACATCACTCTCCACTGAGATTAAGTGTCACTATACAAACACAGAGAAAGAAGTTGCTCCCAAATACAGGAACTGACCCTTGCCTCACAGAGACTAAAAACTGATTTTCCTCTTTCCTCTCTTCAATAAATGCTATAAAGTTATTCTAGAAAATTTTATTTCACATCACATGACTGAGAGGAATACAATCCATGTAACTTGCTGTCATGGTTTGGCACTGGCCTGATGCCAGGCACCAATGAGAGTCACTTGCTCACCCTCCCCTGCCACAGCTGGGCAGAAGAGAGAGGGGGAAAAAAAATCAATGAAGGCTTCATTAGTTGAGATAAGAATCAGGAGCGAACACTTCAAAGCTTAACTTAAAGTTACAAAGTGAATTTATCGATAATAGAATCAGAGGATGCTAATGAGACGTAAAATAAACCCTTAAAAACATCTTTTTCCCCCCAGCCCCTCCCTCCTTCTCACCAACAGCACAAGGAGACAGGGCATGGGGGTTTTGGTCAGCTCATCACCCGAGCTCTGCCACTGCTCCGAGAGAGGAGTCCTTCCCCTGTGAGGCCATGGGGTCCCTCACATGGGAGACAGTTCTCTGTGAACTTCTCCAGTGTGAGTCCACTCTGACAAGCAGCAGTGTTCCCAAAACTGCTGCAGTGTGAGTCCCTCCCATGGGCAGACAGTCCTCCCAAAACTGCTGCGGCATGGGTCTCTCTTCCATGAGGTATGGTCCTCCAAGGACAGGCTGCTCCAGCCTGGAAGCAAGGGCCCTCTCTCCACTGGGACACAGCCTCCTCCAAGCACCCACCCTCTCTGGCGTGGGCACCTCCCCCATGGGCTGCCGGTGGATCTCTGCATCCCCCGTGGATCCCCATGGGCTGCAGGGGCACAGCTGCTTCACCATGGTCATCACCACGGCCTGCAGAGGAATCTCAGCTCCGGAGCCTGGGGCATGTCCTCCCCCTCTATCTCCACTGATCTTGGTGTCACCATATTGTTTCCCTCACATGTTGTCAACTCTTCCTCTTTTCTGACTAGAAGCAAAATCTTGTGACTTTGTTTTGATTTTCCTCTTAAATATGTCATCACAGAGGCATTACCAACCTCTCTCATCGGCCCAGTTTTGGCCAGCAGCACGTCCATCTTCAGAGCCATCAGAGATTGGCTCTGCTGGGCATGGTGGAAACTTCCAGGAGGTTCTCACAGGAGCCACCTCTGTGACCCCCATTGCTACCAAAAATCAGGCCGAGCAAAACCAATACACTTGCACAAATACACAAATCAGCACAAATACAATAACAAAAAATTGACACAGACCACTGGAAAATCAAATCCCATGAACAGGCATGACTTGTATGAATAGACTAGAAACAGGTTCCAAACTATATCAACAGCTTCAACCATAGAACCACTGAATTATTTAGGTTGGAAAAGACACCAGGTCTAATTGTTAATCCAGGGCTACCAAATACACCACTAGACCATGTTCATCAGTCCCACATCTATATGTCCCAATATTGCAGCCTTTTGGGGTTAAGGAAGGGCAAAGTTGTTGCAGCCCCTTTGCAGTACATGTATAACAACTAGTTACATCCTCCACCAAGGAGTAACACACATCTTAAAACACTGGCATCCAGAACAGTTCTGAAGGGTCATCTAAGTTTATTTTCTCTCTTCCAGTCTCCTCTCAATAAAGACTGTGGGAAACAGGGCTACAAAGAAGATACTACATTTGCACATATTCCCAATTAAAAAAATTATCAAAATTACTGGAGGCACTGTATGGCAATGTAGCCTCCACAAACTTTCACCTTTTCAGAAAGTTGAACTCTACAGTAGGTAATACTTAGGCATCATATTCAGCATCTTTAAGTCAGATTTGTCCATGGAGTAGGAGTAATGTTTGAAATCCTGTGTTCATGGTTAGATAATGTTGCCAGCACTTCTGCCCTCTCCTGAGGTCTTCAGTGAGCCATGAGTTATTCTGGACTGGCAAACACATGCTAAAATAGAGCAGGGCAGAAACTCTTGACTAAGAAAATTAGCAATAATTTTCCTAAAAGCCGCCTGAAAAAACTTCAAAATTTCAAAAATTTCCAGTTCCGCTGATACAAAGACCTTTTTCCCCACTGATGGAAAGAATTAAACCAAGGAAATCAAACTAAGTCAATAATTAAAGCAGCATTAGCAGTAAATTGACAGTTTGTTCAGTAATGAAAACCATCAATTGCCAACTGTAATGAAATGCATTATTAAAATCATAATGAGGGTGTAAATACATAATGCTGCATAAAGATACAATCTGAAGGAGTTACCCAGAATAGGAAATAATTAACCTAGAATGACAGCAGCAATACAAAACAACTGGGACCTACCACGGGTTGTATATCAGAGGAAAAGGGAACACCTGTTGAGTTTTCCTCTATGTAGTGTTCCTGTGAATGCAGGAAGAGGTGCCTTTTTGGGATGGCTTGCAGGGAAGTGGGAAATCTAGCCACTGCAGGCACTGAGTAAATGAGATTGACTAAACTTTTCCACTCATATCTCAAATTGTGGAACTGAGGCCAAGGAACAGACTTTTTTTCCCAGCTGTCCTTTGTGCTTGTAAACACCTGCCTTCCACCCTAGCAGGGTCCCCAAATTCAGCAGCTCCTTTTGGTTCAAGGGACTAACACTTGCTCTACTGAGAAGGTATCAGGCAGAGGATAGATGTGTTCTTCTGTTAACCAGAGCTCTTTAAAATACACATTCCCCTTCCTTTCTCATCCTCCCCATATTCCAACTAATTCATTGCAACAAAAAGCTATCGAATTAAAGTGGATCATTGAGCAGAGCTGTAGAAAATGCCATAACCATGATTATGCTAAAGGTCTGTGTCCTTTGCACTCCTCTGCACAGGAGTGGTTGTGGACAGCAGATGCTGGGAAGGAAGTGGTGTAGGGGGCAGCATGACAGTCTCATTTGGATAGACCAACTCAATCAGGTAGCAGTGTTAATCAGCTAACACGAAGAGTCAGCTTGAAATTAAAATAAAGATGAGAAAAAAGGAAGAAAAATCTGAGATGAACTTTTGAAGTGGATGAGAAATGGTATGTAGAGGAATGAAAGAAAAAGAGAGCAAATGAAAGAATCTAAAAGAGGAAATCATGGAATCATAGAACAGCCTGGGTTGGAAGGCACCTTAAAGATCATCCAGTTCCAACCCTCCTGCCATGGGCAGGGGCACCTTCCACTAGACCAGGTTGCCCAGATGCTGAATTTAATGTCATAATGGCAGTGAGATTTTAAAAACCTTTTCCTGGAATCTGTATTTATGCAAATTGAAACTGTTACAGAAAGAGTAACAAAGACATAATCAAGAACACAGACCTGTAAAGAAGCACATATTTTCATTAGTGAGATAAGTCACAGCCCAGTTATACTGATATGTTTACCTAAGGATGGTCTAGAAAGCCAAGATTTGGAACACAACAAAGGAAAATGAAACAAAGAAGGGTCACATTCAATCTAGATTAGCAACTTCCCACTGAACACCAAAGGGTAGTTGAGGGCCTACAGCCAAGTTCAGCCTGAAGCCAGCTCAGAAATAAGAGGTGGGGAGGACTGAGAAGAGTAAAAATATTTAAAATATATGCTACTTGAAATAGGAGTAGGTGGACAGTTTTATGATTGGACTGTGTGGGGAAGAAAATGAGACTACAGGCGGCTCAGTGCTACCAGCACCCCAAGCAGACAGCCTTTCTTAAACACATCTTATTAAAGGCACACTTTGTCCATATAACCAGAGCAATGCCCTGGTAACCCTTGGCAGAGCAAGGTATGAACTGCTGGTCACAGAGGGAACAGTAGGGCAGGTGTTCACTGCCGCTTAAGCCTGCTGGTGCAGCCCTAGCCAACACCCAGCCTCAGGAACTGTGTGGGACAATGGCTTGTGTGACCCCATGCCGGGGGCTCTGCAGCCTGAGGGAGGCAGTCCAGAGGCACAGCAAGGCCATTGCTACCCGGATAATCCCGAGGGCGAGTGTGCCACCTACATAAATTCAGACTCACGTCTTTGCAGATGTGCTGCCCTACCAATTTCCTTACGACAACCACCTCGGCCTCAGTAATTTTCACCCCGATAGGCAAGGCAAAGGTTCAGTATATGAAGATGTGCTCGAATACGTGTTGCTGCACTGGCAATTTGCCCACCACAGAGAAGATATGAATAATGTGTGACAATAAAGGGGTAACATTATGTCCTTTGAAAGGGGCATCTTTCAAAAATGCTTCGAATTATTTATGCCCAGATATAAAAAAGCCACTAGTTAATACAGTTAATAAACCATGACAAGTTTGCTTTAAATGAGTGGGATATCTAAATCCAACATTATTTATTAGGGGATATGATTTTTTCTTGGTATTTATCCATCAAACATGGCACCCTTATTGCACATGCATTATGCAAAGTGTCAAATTAAAGTATTGCTTATGAAAATAAACATTAGTTACTGAAGTGATCCAAATGCCTGATTAGAATGTTATTTATGGAAGCTAATAAATATTTGTAACAAATCTTTTGAACAGAAGTGGGAAAGCATGTAGGAAAAAATTTTAGGGTCTCACCTCTTTGCTATTCCTTTGTCCAAGCAAACAATGAGATAGAGAAATAAAGTGTAAAGCAAAACATGTTTTATAAGGGCTAATAACCCAAAGACCACATTAGCTATTATGGTATCTATCTGACAAAGAGAAAAAGAACACAGTAACAACCAAAGGGACCTCTGCAGCAATTAGAGTGCAGGAAGTCATGAACGGAGAATGGAGTCTCTCTTTGGTTTCATTCCACACCATTATTTGACTTGCATTTTTCGGCTGGAGCAGGCTCAGCCTCCATAAATGCCCACTCATTAGGAACTGAGACTTGAAAAATAGTGAGAATGATTCATCCACACAGGATTCAGCCAGAAATAAAGACAGCCACTGACCTCATGGCTTTTTAGGGAGTTATCAGGATTGAGCCTTTGAAACAGATATTAGAGAAAGAGGCAAATTACTGCATATTCATAGCAGAAAGTTTATCTTCCAAAGTTCGGCACTGTGGTACATGAGTTTATTTGGCTTTTGCAGCCAGAGTAGACACTACAAATACAAAGTTAAGTATTCTTTAAATACTTGAAGCTCACTTGATCACCTTGGACAGGGTGATGAACTGGGGGAAGGAGGGGGGGAGGGCAGAAAAAGGAAAAAAAGAAAAAAATGTCCTGTTCTTATAATTTTGGGTGCAATTTCTCTTCACACTGGGACAAGAAGAAGGAATTTTTCCTATGGCATTAAGCTTTCAGAGGATATTGAATTGAAGTATAAATAATGAACAGAAATGAGATGAGCAAGTGCAGACATAAGCTGAGGAATGCACACAGTGAGCTTACTGCATGCAACCCATTTGTTACCATGATTATTAAATATATTTAAATATTATTTAAAAAACAACAAAAGTACTTACACTGGGAAATTGTACAGTCTCTGAGCCAGGATAAAATGCTTTTCTTTGAAGCTATATCAGTTATAGAAATAGTAAATAGTTACTTCACTCAACAAAAAATTACAAAACTTTATGGTAGTGAGAAGATTTTTGTTCACTAAGTTCAACTTTTTATTTGGAAAAACAAAATGGTATTAATGAAGAAGCAACAAGTTTCACAACAGAAGGAAAAGGAATATTCCATTGCCAGAAGGGTTACAAATATTCTCCTTTAAAACAACCAAGTAACAGACCAAGCACAGTCTGGGGTAGCACCCCAGTGCAGCCAGCTGAACATGCAAAGCTTTGGCAGTAGGAACCAATTTTGGGACTGTTTCTGAGACAGCTGTCAAACTGCTGACTAGCCAAATGTGATCCAATATTGCAGCAGGCAAACAGGAGTTAGCTTAAATTTTTAGAAGTGCTTGCACAACTGTATTTTAAATTTCTTCCCCTTTTATGTGGTTTTTGTGCAACCACATTAACTGAAAAAGCAAACAAAGTAGCCCTTCTTCACATGCAAGGCCTCTGTAAGCCTTTGAAATCATTTGAAGGATATAGTAGTAGAGTACAGCAAACATACTTGGATACAAGCTAAGCACGAGGTATAATAAGTATTTCTGGCCCAGTATCTCAAATTCCAGAACAACATCTGGTCTACATAAGATTACCTATTTATTGTGCTGGTCTCTAGATTTAGTAATTGGTTCTTAGGTTGAAAATACAAATAATCTTTGATTTCCTGGCATTCATCCTGCTTTAAACATGATCAGGGAGTAGTCATGAAGATATATATTTCATATTGATAAAAAGCTGTACCAAAAAAATCCAGAACACATTGGAAGACTCAGTGGATGTGGTTATTTGAAATAGAGCACATTGATTTAGTCACAGTTCTCATTAAAATTAGCTGCAGGCAGACTCCTAAAAATCACTGCATATTATAGGAAAATCACCGTAAATCACTCAGGCAGAGCAAAGTATTACAGTCAAATAGTTATTCCCAAGAACTTTCACTAAAGAAAAACTAAATATTCTTTTGAAAATTTGAAAAAGGTTAGGTGCATTACAGCGGAACTCGATTGGTTTTAGTGAAGCTCTGTGAACTTACAATATTTGAAGCCCTTTGCCACAATGATGAGCTTCCTTTCCAGAAAGACATGAGCAAATGTGTGAGGTTATGAAAATATTATTAAAATACAAGTCAAATGAAATTTGATGAAGGTTACTGAAAGCAATATTCTTTACAGAAAAACCAAATGACAGAAAGCCCTGCTTTACTCTCAGTCTTCTAGCAGTGAAAACCAGATTTCTGTGTTAAATATTTCTCAGGGATTATCTCAAATCCCTGTTTTCTTGCATAAACCTGCAAGGAAATCTGTGCCCCTCCATTTTATCATTATTTATCAAATAAAATGCAATGCAGAACACTACTATATGCCAGACTTTGTATTTTAGAAAGCTATGGGCAGCTCAGGAGACTTTGTTGAGAATGCAAATATCACACACAGAGCAGAGAGAAAGGAGCAGAAATTATTTTCATTCTACTCCACAAGTTTATTGCTTTGTCAAAATATTCTGCTCAGAAAAGTATCCAAAATTTTCACCTATCGCACCATGGTCTTACAAGTAATTTTTGCTTCATTTTCTATGAAACTCTTAGAGAAGATCAAAAAAGGAAAACTAAAAGGGAGGTTCTAATACCACATATAACACCTATACCAGGAATACAGTTAATAATTCAGAAGTTGCATTTGACACTTTTACTGATGGTTACCTCAACTCAAACTTGGCAAAATTAACCGAGGTAAAATTAACTGATTTTATCTGAAGATAGCTTTTCTACAGATAATACCACAGAATTTGTGTATGTCTCTTACAGTTTAAAGCTAAGCTATAAAAAGAAAAAAGGCAAAAAAAAGGTCAGCAATATTTACTAAGAGCAAATAATTTGCAAATTACAGCAAACATTTAATACTAGCAAATTGTTGAAAAACAATATCCTTATATCCTGGTAGGAGCCATACATAACCTATCTCTTAACTGCTGTTTTTGCACTAAAAGTTGCTCCTTTTCTAATCCAAGAGTCCTTTTCAGACTTTCTCCAAACAAACTAAAATATAGTATTTTTCCAACCAAAGATTGCCCATTAAACCACTGGTCCAAAGGGAGACTTGGCTGTTTAGGGCAGAGCCAGCACAAGGCTGTCTGGGAGGACATCAATAGACTGCATATGGCTTCATTTCATATATAATTGTAAATACTTCCTTTATGGACAGAAAATTGAGGCCTGGCAGTTTCCTGTGCTGAAGTGATGTGGAAAAGTGTGGAAAAACTCTCACATCCTGAAAAATTTTTTTGGTGTGGGAGAAAAATCTTAGCTGCACTACTCTGGTGTTCAGCATGAGGGCTGTCTGAGAAGCTCAGTGCACACGAGTCAAACTCTGACAAGACCTTGGCTGCTCCAAGCTTAGTTTCCTTGCAGAAAAAAAATAATTCCTCCCTCATTTATCAATCCATTGACCAAAGAGGCATCTGTTCAATCTTCTACAAGGCAGTACTTGACAAGAATCTGATTCTTTGGATCTGTTCCTTCTTGGCACCCGAAATGGTTTTATGATATCCTGGCAGCACACATTGGCTCTAAATACATTTTGACTCACTGTGGGAACTTCCTCTTCTGAGAATCCTCAGATGACTTTTGAATTGGTCTCTTAGTCACATCCAGCATACCAACACCATGGTCGTACTGGGATTTCTAAATTATATTAATTTATATATTTCCAAATCCTACCAAAACCAACCTATAGAATACTAGTGCTACAATTGCCATTGTTTTCCAGTATTGCTATACTAATTTGTCATTAGATTTATATTTTATTATGCACATCATTCCCAAGCAATTGGAGATTCTATCCAATTTCTTTTGTTCGCATAACCTGCTTCACATTCTAGACTATATCCATAGTTTAGGAGCGAAAATGTTTTCCTAGAAAATGTGGGCTTATCTTCTCAGCAGGTGATCTGAACTTTTTGAACCGAAATTTCAAAACACTATTTCCCTATATTATTTAGAATAAGCCCTTATAGCACACAATACACTACAGAAATGTAGGGGAACCTTGCAAGCCTACCTGCCTTACTATTTATTGTTATTGATATATGAAAAATGTAGCAGTTCAAATTTCAGGGTCTCATATAAGTTTTTTACTTCTGTATTATATACTATCTGAGAGAGTAGTATATGTACATATATGTAATATATAGTATATATGTGTATAGTATATATACTACCCTCTTAGATAGTATATAATACTGAAGTAAAAAACTTACATGAGACCCTGAAATTTGAACTGCTACTTTTTAGGTGCCCTACTAATCCACTTGACTTTTACCCTGGCATTTGCTTGTTGGTAATCTACTGCTGGATTTTTAAAGATTTAAAATTGCAGATTTGTGCAATAAGTGAAAGACAAACATTGGAGTAGCAACTATGGAAAATATCACTTGGGTATTTTCTATTATCTGTTTTAAAAACAAAACAAAAACCAAACCCTAATCGTGTCTCAAGTGCATAAACTTTAAACTACATCATGTTTCTAACACTACTGAATTTGTGTATTATTTTTATATTGTTATTCCTCATTCTGGCTGTAAATCTGGCAAGACTACAGCAGTACTCTTTACAGGGCCACTTCAGGGTATTCAGACTTCACGCTTAACTGCTGGCTATGACCTAAAACACCTTTACAATTGTAGCTCTGAAAAGTCCTCTCAGGGTCTATGGGAAGCTGCATTCCATCTCACCTTCGACCTTTAGAGGGCACTGCTCCCTTTGGATACCCACAGATATTCCAGAAGGGCATGATGCTTCCATTACCTGAGAGACGTAAAACTTGGAAGCAACAAAAGAAATTTCAAAGGACAAGACAATTTCTTGCTTTGCTGATACGGGGAAGGGAACCCATTCATCATGTGCCACACACTGGGTGAACCCTTTAAATTTTGAAGGGCAGCAGGGACTTGAGGTCTTGTCAGCATGGCTTTGACAACGACACTCCAGTGGCTGCTGAGAGGAGAATAGCTACAGTGGAAAGGGCAGAGGAAGCCGTCATAAAAATGAAATGCAACGTGCTCCTATCCCAGTTCAGTCTCATCTTCTTGCAGGCATTCAAACATGATCAAGGCCAGCACAGCTTCTGTCTGAGCTATCAGCACACCTTGAAGAATCAATACTGTTTACAGAGTCACAGCTGCTTTTCCACAGCCTTAAGGAAACATCCCAGCACGACCATTCACAAGACAGCCACACTCCCAATGCCACAGATTTTCACCGCTGGGACCAAGGACCCTTCACAGGAGTGGCTCCAGTGACCTGACAGGTCCCACTGGACTCCCTGCACACCCCACTCACAGTCAGACCAGGTTTCCTAACAGGCTCAATCCCAGGATTTCCATTGCAGAGCCACAAATGCCTTGTTCCATAAAGCCATTTATCCATGGTGCAGCAACACAGAAACAGCCCGAGGTGGTGCCTCCAAGGAGGAACTCTGAACAAAGGAACAACTGGGCTTTTATCCCCTCACACTCCTGCCGTGCCTCTCAGTGTCCCTCACCTGGCTGTGCCACAGGTCCCTGTGCCCTTTGTTGTGCAAAGGGTGGCAGTTCAGGGCCTTATGTCTCGGCTCCCACCCAGACCTCAACCTGCAGCTCTGTCCCTAGCTATACTGAATGTATTCCTCAAGAGTAAGAATGTATAGATTTCCTAAAGTCCCCCCTCAGAGTGCTGTGAAGGGCACCAGTGTGCGGTGAGAATTTGAAAAAGGCCAAAAAACTCAAAAGAACTGCGTTCTTTTTTTATATGTAGTTTACCCTCCAATATTAAGAGTAAACTTTTCAGATTTATTATTTAAAAGAAAAAACCCCAAACAAATACAAAAAAATGCCAAAAAGCTGAGCAGAAAACCACCACTGAGCCATTTAGAAACTCTGAGGTCCTGAGAAGCAAATAAGCTCTGAAAAATATGAGAAATGCAGCCTAAAACTCCGATCTGTCTTCTTCCTGGCTGGTTAAGAACTGCACTTGCATGTTCTCCATGCTTACTGATGCATATTTTCTTGCTTAAAGGAGCTGACATAGTCAGGCAGTCTTACACATGCCAGAGAATTCCCAATAATAGAGCTACTCTCTCCAAAACAGGCCAGTTTGGAGAAAAAAATCGGTTTATCCCTCAAAACAGTATCTTTTCTGAGGTGAAATCATTGAATGGGGACTTCACTACATGTGGCTTGTACTGTAATGCTGAGACTGCACTTGGAGTGCTAGGCTCAGTGTTGGGCTCCCCACTACAGGCAAGACTGAGACACACTAGGGAGGGTCCAGGGAAGGCCAGAAAGATGATTAAAGAACTGATCTGTCCTCTGTGGAGAGGCTGAGAGAGCTATGACTGTCCAGCCCAGGGAAGAGAAGGCTCAGGGCTCTGATCCATGAGTCCAAACACCCGATGGGAGGAGTAAAGAAGAGGCTGCCAGGCTCTTGTCAGTGGTGGTCAGTGACAGGACAACAGGCAATGGGCACAAACGGGAATACAAGAAACTCCATGCCCAGCATCCTACCCTGCATTGAGTCCTAATAAGCCAGACATCACTCCACCGAGGATCCTTCATCTCCATCCCATGCCCAGGGCCTCCAGCAGTGCCTGGGGATGGTCAGGTTATGGCCACTCCCAGTCATCATGCATGTCCCATCCTGACTGACCTCACTGGGGGCTACAGGACAGGCATGGTTGGGGAGAGAGGGCACTGCATTGCACCTTAAAACCGTCTTTCTTGAAGTTACTACCTGATCACAGTCTTCATCATCTTAGCATGTTTAAACAAGGTTTTATGCCCTGTTCAAGTAACGCGTAAAAATGTTGTAAGTGCATCTTTAGACATGACAGATAAATGTCACAAAGCTTCTGCTTTGTCCTTGTGCTCCTTCCTGACACTGGGAACACACAAAATCCTGGGTTTGAAATGAGTTCATCTGAAGGGTCTTCACATGTAGGATCTGGTTGTCATCTTGGATTTGACACCACGGCCTGTGTTGCAGAGCTTTACTTATAAATGATGTTGCTGGACACTGTAGTAAATTTAAATATGATTTTCACCAGGATTAAGATGAAATTATGGCCTTTCTTTCACTAGCAGCTAATTAGCACACAAACTTGTCCCTTCTCCCGTCACTCACACAAACTACATGGAACAACTTAGAGGCGTAACAAGAGGTCACAAACTTTGCTGCTAAAATGCTTTTTTGACAGCACGGCTCTCTTTGCCCAGAGACATCATGGTTGTGTGCATGACATTTTGCTCCTGGTGGTCCAGGCAGAGGAGAGTGCATAGGGTCTGTATTGTGGGTGTCAATATCTGAAAAGGTCATCCAAACCCACTTCGTATTCACTGGGACAAACAGGGTCATCTGGAGAGTCTGTTCAGGTAGAGAAGGAACCACATCTGCAAGTGGCCAGGTACATCATGAACTAAAAGGGACTGATCCCCTCTTCTTACTCTAAAAACAGCAGAGGACAGTTTCAGAGAAAGTACTTTGTATACTTTCAGAGAAAGTATAGAAAGTATACAAGGTACTATGTTTTTTATACAATTTTTATACTATTTTTTAAAATAACTGATCTGGCCCAGTAAATTAAATTTCACCAGTAAGAATGGCAAGATACAAGAAAATAGACCTCGTAAACTTTTGAAAAACATTCATGAGGTACTAGTTGTTAGCTATCATCATTTATAACCCATGAACTGCCTTCATACTTTTCAAGGTTAAGACCACAAGACAACCTGGAGTGGAGGGGATTTCAGGAAGTCTTGTCCAAACTCCTGTTCAGAACAGGATGCTGGCACTGCCACAAAATGCAATGTTTTATCCAGGTTGATTAGTAGGTAAGCATTATCCTCACCCTACTCGATTGATGTGGCATCACGACCTTGATCCTAAACTCATTTGTACCTTGATTGCTTTCACATTCAGACTGAAGTCTTTACTTTTTACACATCCTCTGAATGTTCTTCCTTGGGTTAATAGCCATTCTGTGTGATCTCACAACAGTTTAAATCAACATTCGTCAAAGGAAAGCTATTTTGCTGCCATAACTTGAGGCCAAACACATATTTTGAAGTCATCAAAAAATTCTACTAACATTTAACTTGCTAAGTAGCCCCTAGCCATGACCTAGTGTTCAGTCACAGAAATTCACATATAAAATCAAAACGTATTTTTGACAAAAATCTGTTTAACTGATTAAGCGCAGATAATCTGCTTCTATGAGAAGCATGAATTTTAGATCTATGAGAATATGAGCATAATTTTTTGTTTTTAATTCTTTAGATTTAGGTTATTGGTTCAAAACAAGTTCAAGTGAGGCAGTATATTTCAGCTCCCAGTGCATATTCACTTGTAGTCATTGACAGACATTGAAAACAATCCATTTATTCATTAGAGAGTGACAAAAATAACTCAGCAGTTTCTGTTTTGCTTCTATTCATAGTTTTCCTCATTTCATGCTGATCTCTTCTTTCAGTACTTGGCACCTTGCAAAAAAATTCAGAACATCTTGAATTATTAGTTGTTTACTACACTCAGAAAATAAAAATGAAAACATAATACTAATAAGCACTTCGTAGCGAGCCCCATGTAATGAGATTGGGCCACTTCAATCCTCTGTAATGTACCCTGCCATTTTGATTAATATCATGAATGATAAAGTAATTTCAAGCACATAGGTGCATATTCAGATGTGTGAAGACAATGGTTATTTTAAGCATTTCTTGTTTAAATGTAGAACTGGGGACTCTTAATTGTTATTCTAAATTATAATAATTTGGTTTGGCTACTGTACCTCTTGATTAAGGCTCCAAGGTATATCCATTTGTACATTTTTAGGATTCCATTTCATTATTAAGTGACTGACATTTCAATAAGAGGATGAAATTAAGCCATAGCAAAAATTGAAGCAGAAATGGTAACACTGACTTCCTCAATAAATCCTCTCCCTAGGATAATTTTGAAGAGGGTTGTAGTTGTAGTCTCCTAAATTGTTTATTGAAGAGGTTTTACAGTAATGCAACAACTGAAATCCCATAGATAGCACTCTATTTCCTCCAAATACTGAAAAACTGATATGAAAATTTCCAGTGTCATAGTTTATGGTGATCTTGTCCTGAATAAACTCACAAACACTTTACTCTACCATTCAGTTTATATGTTGCCGTCCCACACTTGGATTGATGCTTGACAGCAGCGATGTATAAATTATGCATGCCAATTTACTGAACACCATTAAACCCAAAGAGTACAGGTAATTTCAATAATTACACATATAAATAGTATTATTAGCTCTGTCAAACTCAGTACCTGGATAGCATGTCAGTATATAATATCTACTAGGGATTCAAAAGGTTCAGGATTTTGCATGAGGTTGGTTACTGGAGAGGTTCCAGCTACCATTTCTGCACAGTTCATACCTGTATATGCAAATAGACGCCATGCTTAAGATGCAGAAAAGTTTTGCTGTTGGCTGATCTGTCCAGATCTGTGCTGTGTTATTAGAAAGAAGAAGATAAGGACTGAAAAAAATATTACTTTTAGTAAATACTCTACCAGGGGACTTTATATTACTGTCACCAAAGAACTGGAGAACTTTTCCTTTGTATTGCTGCAACTTTCAGGTACCTGTTAAATCCCAAAGCTCCTCTCAAGTGATGTGCCTGGAAATGGATGCTTTCCACCCAGGGAGGAAAGCTTCCACCCTGTTACTGTTTACCAGCTTCCCTTCAGTGCTGCCTACAGGCCCCGCTATGGTAGACGTGCAAACATTTAATGAGCAACAGCTACAGAAAACTACTTTAAATGGACAAGGAAGACAAAGGATTGGAAAAACATCTGCCACATTTCTGTCTTCATCAATTATTTCAATGTCTGGTGTTCTTTAGACACATTGCACAGACAAGGCAGTCAGCCTATGCACATGGAATTCTAAATTTGTCAGGAATTTCCAAATGAAAGTCTTACAGAAACTGTTGCTAAACAACCTGACTTCTACTTCCAAGATTGGAAGTATCAATGGAAGTGGTGGAAACAGCAGGTATGCCCAATTATTCTTTTAATTTCAAAACTTAGCTCAGATACAGAGAGATTAAGTGGTTTTTTGTTCAGTTTGAATGTGTCAGCCTGACCACTGGAAATTGTGGCCCAAAAGGGATTTGATGTGAGCAACATTACGATTATTAATCCCAAGGTTGAAATATATGTATATCCTCTGCAGCCATGTTTGAACAGTGTTCTACACATCCTAATTGCATATTTACATAAAATACTTGTACCCACAGAGAATTCTGATTTGGCCTTACAATAACCTTTAGAATTCCATTAAAACTTTTTTTTTTTACATTATTCACTACAGAAACAGTATGCTTTTGACTTTTTTTTTTTTCATTGCTACCAATGTTTCATCTTGACTCATTTTAAGACAATTAGTAGGTAACAAAAATAATTTAAATTAAGGTCTGTAAATTATCAAGGATGGAAAAAGAAGGAAAGCGTATAGTATGGAAAGCAACATAAAACATAACCTGTAAAGGGAAGGTAAACAAAATGTCCATGTATGATGTGTGACAAAACAGCAACCAAGGGGGAAGAAACTCTTCAGAATTTACAAATTATCAGCAGCTCTTCATCTAGTAAGAAAGTACCAGGGAAGCACAGAGACCTTTCTTTTTGGTGACCTCAGTTTATAAAACACCCTTTTAGAAAAGCAGAGAGGATTCCTTACATTGGGTCACCCTGAGGGGTAAGGATGGTAGTTGATGAAACAGGTTCACTTCTTTTTCCTTCTTGACAGCAGCCCTCTGAAGTGCCTGTGCAGAGTTGCCTAAATTGTTTTGTTATCCCATACACTTGGAAGCTCTGGAAAGCACCAAGCTTCTCCGACAGCCAGTTTGTATTTCCTCTCTGCTGCTTAAGCAGACAGCAAAATATCTCACCCACTGTTTTCTGGTCCCTTTTTTTTATTTTTCTTTTGATTATGTTACTAGCTCCCAGGCTAGGTTACACTGTCAGAGAAGATCTGTTAATGAACTAAAATGACCCAAATATTGCCACATGTTGTCATCTGATAGCAATCACTCATAATTACTACAGCAAATGCCTTCAGCACTCACACCAGCATACACCACACAGCTGAACTCCATCAGCTAAGCCCTGAAGCCGCCAGAACTACAGCGAATTACATCAGCTCCAGATTTGGCCCTGCTTTTCGGAGCTTGGCCTGTGTGTCATGTTCCATCTTCTGACAAAGTGTAAGCACAGATGCAGAGCCATCTGCAAGGTCTCCTTTAGCAGAACAGAAGTAACAAAGTTCCTGCATCTCAGGGATCTCTTTGGAATGTGCTGAAGGACCAGTCCCCCACAGCCATTCTCCCAAAGCTGTGTCCTCTTTATCCGGCCCACAGATACCTTCAAACACTGCACTAACCAATAACAAGCCTTAAAAGGTGTTGATACAACCAAGAAACACTTCTGGCTCTAGTTTTATTTTATGGAGATTATTATTTAGAACTGCCAAACCGAAAACAGACCTGCTGGAAGCACCATCTTGCTTCGCGATGAGCTGGTTGTGCTCATCAACCACAGAGACACAAACCACTGCATAGCATTCAAAGAATTGCAGAATCATGCCCAGGCTTTGTGTAAATCATGGGACAGATTCAAGCTCCTAACCAGACTCTAGCTTGTCCACTGAAAGTCATGAAAGACTGATTGTTTCATTTGCCTACTGTTTTCTGGCTGTATAAAATTTTTACTGGGGTACTCCCATAGCCCAGATCACAGCAGCAGTCTTACCTCTCGCTGACTGTACAACAGGAATATATTTTCAGCCTGGTTTTATGGCTTCCCTTATGACTTTTCTTCTGGATAGGAAAAATAATCATACTTCTTCCCTCTATGCCCAATTTACTTCGCAGGAACATCACCACCAGGAACACTCAGAAGTGAAAGCTGAATCCATAGAGTTGACAGACTGCTCCCCACCCCTTAGCAGATGATTACTGGCGTGGTCGTGGGTTACTGCCTCTGCTGTCCCTTCACAGCAGGAAGATTTCCAAGTGCTATTTTCTGTTGAAAAGATAGTCCAATAATTCCACATGAAGTTTCTCCTGCTCAACAGCATAACCACTTTTACTTTAACCGGAGCCCACCAAGGCTGCAGCCAACAAAATGGGGGAGATTAATCACAGAGTTGCGAAGTATTTACTGCATTATTTACCAGTTTCTCACCAGTTTGCAATTTTTGAGTAATATTTTACTTTTTTTCATAAAAAATATCACACTTTAGGAAAGTCCTTTCTGAAACTGAAAACTTAGAAGAAAAATATTTAAGCATGCATGCACACAATATGGAGCGAGCCAATTTTTCACATTACCGTACAGATAGCCCCACAAAAATAACACACCCAAATGTTTGTGACCATGTGAAAGCACTCAAGATGAAAAAATCCCTGGACTGTTTTTCTGTTTATCTGTCTTCAGTGACTCTACCTGTTGCTCGTGCTTCCTCTTGTGTGGTGGGCACTTTGGAATAAAGCCCCGCTGACTACTGAAAACCATTGCCCTATTTCAGCTCTTGGAGATAAAATCTGCAAGAGGCACAAGTCTGAAATAGCATTTTGGGAGGGGAGGTAATGATTCTGAGTCCCTGGTTTTCCAGGGAGCTTTGGCTAAGTAAATGCTATTTCTTCAGATAACTGGAAATCAGTGTAGCTGGAGCAGGCAAACTCAAACCCTACCCAGAAGACAAAATTAATGATTTTTTTAAAAAAAATTCTATTACTTTTGGCATGAAACAGGTAGAATTTGGGATGGAAAGAGCACAAATATCACTAATATGCCCAGTTTTCACTTGCAAAGTTGTGTGGACAAAAAGAACAGGCAGCAACATTTCCATTTAGAAAGACAGAGGAAATTGTAAAAATCAGACTTAGTAAATAGAAAGGGGAAAATAATAAGGAAAGAAATATTCGCAAATTTCAAGAGAATAAAAATCAAATTCAAAGCCATTAATATTGCTTGGTGTTGTGAGGCTGGTTAATAAACATTCTGGAATACTGCAGGAGGTCACTTCAGACACGTACTGAACACACCTAATTTCCATAGGAAGAAGACACACAACCAGATTCTAATCCCAAAGATGCAATCAGAAGTTACTCTGGGTAAGCAATGCATAGAGATTAGACCCCTTTATTAGAAAACATGTATGTTTTCTTGGCTTGAAGGAGCTTCCCTTGCCTGGTAGCTCTCAAGAACACGAAGCCCTAAAGAAAACTTAGTATTTGAGTTCCACTTCATTTGTGAAAGGAAATTGGAATTTACATTATTGATGAAAATCACTTCTTCATTTATGTCCTAAATTAAAATCCAGTAGAGTAAAACTGATATTTTCCTTCCTGTGGCAATTTTTCACTATTACTTATGAATTTTTGGTCTGAGCCTAGTTAGAACAAAGTCAGCTGAGCCCCACTGGCACAAGAGCCACTCTGAAATAAATCTAATTTTTTTCTTGTCTTACTGGCAATTAATCAACAATCTTTATGTAGATTCACATGACACTGAGAGAGGATAGAGAGAAGCTAGGGCAAAGGGAAACCAAAAGACACTGCCTAAGTTACCTGTCTAATGAAATTATAATTATCCTAGAAGGGGATAAAAAGAGTTTCTCTCACTGAAAGTCCAAGATACTTTTCTAGAAAACATGAACTAATTCAAAACACCTGGATGCTAAGAGAGTCCCTAACTGTTCTGATTTTGACTGTGGATCTAGGTCTGTACCTGAGGTAGTCCTGAGACAGCCGTTTGGACTTGAACCTGACCATCAGCAAACCGGAAAGTTCTTCAGAGTAAGCACTGTCTTCGGGTCTGAATAAGAGTTACCCTGATGTTGAGGGCTGCAGGGGAATTGGAGTTTTTTTAGCATATGAAACTGTCCAATCCAAGAGATTTATTTAGTATCCATTTGAATAATGGCATATCTAAATTCAGAAGAATGATCAAAACCTAAACAGTAAACGCATAGGAAAGCTTCTCACAAACTAATTCCGTACATAGCTTTAAAAAAGCAGCATATTTAGGGCATCGTAAATGACCAGGAATGAGGCAACACAGCTCAAAAGCTAAGAGTAAAGATCTGAATTATGCCTATCTCATTATCTCACTAAACAGAAAGTTATCCTCATATCTTTTATTTGTTGTATTCCATTACTTTTTTCTTTTCTGCTAGCAGTGCTGGCCTTCCCGGGGTCTATCAGCCTGTTAGCACCTTGCACAACCTTGCTATGCCTCCTTTCATGATCCACCTTTCATATATATTACCATCTGCCTGAGTTAATTTTCCCTTCATCAAGAAGACATTTCTAAAAATGCTCAATTTCTTGTAGCCCTAAACTTAGTCTTCCTTTGTTCTTGGAGAAACAGGTGTTATTTATGTCCTCCTGAACACCTGGAAGTACCTAGCGCTGCATGAACATCCATAAACAGGAGAGTGAATCATCACAGCAGCCATCATGATGTTAAGGTGCTCTTCTTCCTGTTCCACTCTTTACTCACTGTGTTGACACAACAGATTATAAAGAGATTGACGTAAATTCTGACTACACAATGATTGTCAGGCTGTAGTTTCCTCTTTGTCTCTACATAAACGATTAGGACCTTGTTTCGTCCTTTTTATTTCCAGAAATGATTAAGAAAACCAAAACAAAACCAGTTAAATCTTATTTAAAATATAAGCAGTGTCTGCAGTGGAAGAGGAAGCCAAACAGGGCTGGAACCCTGCTGGTTTATGAAAAGACAAAACTGTCCAACTACACACCAAAATTAACTTCATGTGCAATAACCTCATGGAATAAAACCTGACCCACATCTTTGAAGAAAGCTGAATCAGAGTTTACAAGGACTCATTCTTTGTGTATCAAGGAAAGAGTGCTCGTGGGGAAAACAAGAGGCCAGTTCAACAGCCTTCAACAAAGTGGATGAGCCCTGTGCAACTGCAGGTAAGTCAGGGGTTAAAGCGGTCTCAGATAGCCAGAGGCTCCACAGCTGCTCTGAGTGTCTAATTGTAGGCATCTTCTCTCACATCCAGATTCATTGAGGAAAGCAGGAAGAATGCACCTTTTTCCTCTGGGGAAAAATAAGCACACTTGTCTTGTGCTCACGTGAATGTACACACACATATAAACATACACAGATGCATGCAGGAGGTGGGCTTGCATATAAAGCAGACAGACAGTTTTACCCTCTTAATGGATCTGTGCCTGACTGGTGTTTCTGCATTGGTTTCTTTCATTTTTACAACCAGGATAATATCTGGCAGCCAGCATATCTCAAAAGACTGTTATGTTGACAGTTACTCTCTGCACAGAAATGTGAAAGACTAGGATGTGAAAGACTACCTACACTTGTCAATAAATGGACTGGATTACATTTAACTTTTTAAAAAATTATTTATTTTACTGAAAATTGTTCCCCAAAGGATTTTGAAACACCTCTGCCTGGGATATTTGCATACTCGATTTATTTTATGGAAGTACAATATGTTTTCTGGTACATGCTCATGAGAAAGCAGCTAAACAAAACACATCAGAAGCAATGTAACACCACCAATTATCTCAGTCTTGGGAAGAGCAATAAGGGGAACTCCCTTTGCAGCTGCAAAGTACATTCAAGAAAGTGGCAGGGCCGTGTAAAGGTCCTACTAGAGATTCCTCAGGTGCCCTCTGCAGATTTACACATTGGAGCTATTTTTCACTGTGCCCTCTGCTATCCTTTGCATGGAACTCATGAAAAGGAAGTAAGAAAATACACGTTTTTTTCTAAAACTGAATTCAGAGTAGCTTCATTTTCTCCCTGATTTTAGATGTAAGCCACTACTCAAACAGTGTTTGCACTCCAAGATCAGCAGAGGGAAAATAAAAAGCTCGCTAAAGGATAGAGTGAGAAAATACCCTCAGAAACAGGAAAGACTAATATAAACACTTGTTAGAATTTTGCAATCAGGACCAAAATTGACCTCAGAGAACACTTTTAAACTGCCTCTGAACTGTTGTAGCACAGTTCACTTGATTTAGAAAAGAAATTGAATCCCAGATGACACAAAACCTGCTACAGATGTTTATATCTTGGAAAACGGGAAAACTTTTTCCTGCAGGGCTTGAATCAGTGCTGCTAATTCCCTTCCTCCCATCCATCCAGCTGCCAGAGCAAGCAACATGTAGCAGCTTTCTCCCCGAAAAAGCACTCCCAGTAAAAACTGCAGCTGAGATTTAGTCTATGCAAGAAAGACCCTTTCACCTTCAGGAAAACAAGGTTTGCTGCTGTTTCTTTTGGGAACACTAAGGCTTTCATCTTAGCTGGAAAAGGAGGGAAAATCCTGGAAAGAGTACTTAATATGCAAGAAATTACAGATGGAATATACTTATTAGATAATTTAGCTCACTCATTTTACAGTGCAGGATATTCTCTACGGTAATGTAACTGATTTCATTGAAGTTACCCATTTAGTCTCACTAGCCAGAGCTTATCATTCCAGGGAGTATCGCAGTGGCAGGAAAAATTGTTGCCTCAGTCATCTTTATCAAGTGCTATCCACAGCAGACACAGATAAGGGCTGAACCACTGTGGCACTACACAACAGTGCTAGAAAAAACAGGGAAGATGTTTTTGCTTTTTGAATCAGGCTTTTAACATGATATAAAAAACCTCCTCAGACCATCCAAAGGCATGTACAAGATGCCTGGGTTACCACACAGCCTGCTGAAGTCAGTGATCAAGTTGGATAATCTGCAATTTAACTGAAACTGAAAAATGAGAAGGAAGGAAAAATTATCAAAAGAAAGATTAAGGAAATAATTTTTGCTGTTCACTTTCAAGGTCTCCTTTGTGGTCCATGGGAGGAGCTTCCTATAAACTTCTTGATTGTCTCATTAAAATTTCCCCTTATAACTCTCGCTGAAAACAGCACGACCACTGACAAAACTGCCTCTCATAACGGCAAATATTATGCCATTTTTTCTCCTTCATTTCCTCTTTAATTTCTTCCTTTATTTATTGACTTACCTTTTCGTTCAACACTACTAAGGGTACAGGCCACCCTTTGATTCTGTTTTTGTGCAGATCCCTAAAAAGTAATGTTCTGGTTCCTGGCTAGAGTGTCTAAAGTGCACAGTAGTACAATATTACCCTCCAATAATATATAATTCTCCCACAAAAGCACTACTAATTTTCCAGTTTTCCCCAGCATGACAAAAAAACTCAGATACATTTCAAAACCACAAGCACTGTGGAATTTGAGTGCTTTTAGAAATCTTTGCATTATAAGAGGGGACTTTCAGATGTGTACAGCAAGTAAAATGTAGCTTTTCTAGGATTAGATCTTCATCCTTATCAAGACCTGATTTCACATTTCCATCCAGTTTCAAAGGTTACTACCAAGCCTTCAAATTGAGCTGGCTATCTAAGTCTACTCCACCAAAAACATTTTTTTTCACAAATAATTAATTTTTCCTTACACAGTTAAGTTAGGTGTTAAAATAAATTTACACCCTTAAGTAGTTGTGCTATTACACAGAAAAAATACCCAACCAACCAAAAAATAGGTAGATCTGAGAATCTCAATAACTTTCCTTATAGAAGTCCTGCAAGTAAAAATTGAATACAGTTAGAGTGGCCATGTTGTTACTGAAAATCTAGTTTTCAGATATTTTAGGACAATGCCGAAGAATTTCCAGCCAATGGAGGAAGCGTGACTTTAGCCCCTAGAAAACAACCTTTAGTTTGCAGCAGGTAAGGCACAGCTGGGGCCACCACAGACAGATGTTTCTTTCCAGAAAGAGCACATGGTTTAGAGATACATGCTGCAATTTTAGTCTGGAGAGGAGTCTTTGCCCTCCCCAAACAAGACAAAGAGAGTTTTGCTCCTACATGAATAAAATTGGATATTTCTCATGCAAAACAGTGTTCGGAACTCCAGGTTTCATGGCTGCATACAGATGTAATCTCACAGTAAATTTACAGCAGGTCAGGAACTTCGTTATGAATTTTGTGGCTTATCTCTAACTTAAAGTACTAATTGCTTTTCTTGCTTCTGGTTGCATACTGTTACGAGATTTAAATTAATCCATGTATTTTTTTCCACTTAGATGGGATGTACTTAATTAGTTTTGTAGATAAGACAGAACAACTGAGTTACGTAAGGGGAGAAGCCTGTGCAGCATGAATCTCAATAAAAGAAACAAACACAAATGAGAAACATCACTTTGCTGATAAATCCTCCTCCCTGCTTCTAATCTTCACCAAAAATCTGAACAACATAAAAACTGCCTCAGGGTTTCACGAGGCTCTTGGTAGAGCATCACCTGGCACTGTAGTAAAATTGATTCATCTTGACCTCCCCTTTCACAGCCACACATGAAAATACATTCTAACAAACCTCCAGTACATACCCATATTTATGCTGCATGCTTTCAGAAGCAAGTGGCAGAGATGCTAAAATTAGATTAAAACTGATATTTCAATTACATTTCAAGATTATATGTGATCACATTCTTGAATCATTCGGCTTTTATCTTACATTAACAGATTTATAACACTGATAAATTATTCTTTCAATCAAATACCATTTTGTGTATGTTAACTCTGAATCATGATCACTGCACCTTTTGTATAGCCTTGTAAGAGAAGACCAAGTTGTACAGCGTCAGTGTGGGTGCTAAGTAGCTAACAAATACGTTTATCCATATATTTCACATGCAACTAGATCTGTATGTCTCCTGATGATAAAAATTGAATTTGGATCTCCTTTTGGGATCATTCTCAAGGTGCAATGGCAGGCACCAATTCTGTTGCCTGGGTCCTTGGCCTCAGGGGTCCAGCTCCCCCATACAATATGCCCTGCACCTCTGCTCCAGTTAAAAACAAAGACCAGAAATAGCAAGTCATTCAAACAGAAGTGAATAAACCGTGAGTGCTGACATTTACCACCACTTTCAGCAAAAGCCCAATATGCTCAGCATGACCCCATGCTTCTTCCTCACCCTCTTGGAACTCCTGAGGCATTTGGTTGCCACAAACACTGCCTGCAGGCATTGAGCAAACAGATTTTTGACAGACCCAGAGGCTTCATCCCTCCTCCTGCAGCAGTCCTAAAGGAATATTATGGGCTCCCCCTTGCTCAAGAAAGAGTGACATGAAAAGCATCCATAGGGAAGCAGGGGCAGGAGGGGCTACAAGCATCGAATTGCTCACTCCACAGAACAGAAAGTACACGAACAGCAGGGAAACAAAAGTGGAATACAATAACCCACTGTCAAAATGTCAGATGAGTAAGTGGGGCTCAGATGATTTTATATCAGTTTGTGTAGGCAACTTGGCAACCTAGAAATACCCAGAGAGCACAAAGGGAATGGGAGTGCTATAAATGCCACAAATTGGCACACAGTCTCAAGATATACTCACAGCAACTTTTACAGAGAGGAGCTCTCTTAGATAATTGCAGGCACCACAATGCTGCTTGCTTCTTGCTCTGTGCTAGAGGTAAAAAATAATTTCAGAGCAGTGTAAGTGCTCATATGAACTATTGCAAATAACTTCTTCAAAGTCCTACTCCTGCACTTAGAGCCAAAGAAAACTAAGCTTTTATCTACTGAATCATATTTTCCACAGTGATTGACACACGGTTACTCCATCTTTCCAAAATATATCTGCATACCTTAGGAAAAATAGCACATGCACTCACTCCCTATCATCGGGACCATAGCTAGGCTGCTATCATCCAATGATCTCCATTTACAGGCTTTTCATGGATTCAGGAAAGCATGTAAGTGAAACATTTTAAGCATACGACAGGCTCGGTTTTAGTTTTGCCTATGCATCTCTAGGTTGCAGTCACACCAGTGACCTAGGGAAGACCAAATGAGAAAATCACAGAGGAAATAAAATTCAGCTGGATTGGACAAAATAAAAGAGCTTACAATCTTTAGTAAAAGGGAGTTCTTGAAAGCATGTGTGATCTCTTGTCTTTGGAAGTTTAAGGTAGAAGCCCTACTTGAAGAAAAAAAAATCCCTAAACAAATCTGTTAAACAATAGGAAAATGGACAATTTAGATGTTTTCAGGTCAGATTTAAATTCCACTTTTTCCTCAGTGTTTTTCTCCTAGTAGCATGTATGCATGCATTTAAGTTTGCTCAGAAAATACTGATTTTGGAAGTATTTGTAGAACCAGGTCCTTACCACATCTCACTTTTAAATCACTTCCAAGCACTTTCTGGAATATAACAAGTTTGAAAAAAACACAAGATGAAGATCAAAAAAATTAATAATTATTTTGTACTAGAGCATGAATAGCTTTTCCACCATCACTGCAGAAGTTCTACCGTGAAAACAGAGCAAGGAGAACACACATCAGTCCTTCTGCCAAAGTCACACCTAACAGAGAAAGCTGCCTTGGAGAGGGAAACATAACAGATTTTCAGCATGTTTAACAAAGCAGGTTCTTCCTCATCTCCTGAAGCAAAAAAATGCCAAGAGATGCTTCTTGGAGACTTTACTAACATCTACACAAAAGGAAAGAAGGAATAGGCCTGCTTTCCAGTTCCTTAAATCCCAAAATCACTGGTCCTCCACAGCATTGCTTTAACATCGCTCACCATGGCTGACTGGTCTCATGTGGAGTCGGCCCTGTGTGATCTGTTTAATTTTTTATCTCTCTCAGCAGCAGAACATTAACGGGTGGCAGGTTTTGGGGAGCAGAATCCTGTTTGCACACATTAAGGATGGCACGGGGTAGGATGCTGTATTTCTCCCAGCACAGTGCATTTCATAAATTCCACCCACTAAGTGCTGCATTCCGGAGCGGCTCCATTAGAGACACAGCCCGTTCGTTATGGAGTCAAGATCTGCAAGCTCATAGGGCTATAAAGATATATAAATTTTATTAGAAAAATAGATTATATGTGGGACCATGACACCACTTTATAAGCTATGCTATTTAGAACTGAAGTGATAAAATACATCAATGTCATGTATTGCATCTCCATTGTGCAGCAATTTTTTGTCTCTCTCCCCCTTATATCCTTACTCTCTAATCTCTACAAATCCTATTGAATTCTACCAATGTCATTTGGATTGCTTGATCTTAAATTCATTTTATGACATAAGCAAATTTATATTCTGCTCTTCATCCCATCTTACGAGTCACTTGTAAGGAATGACTGGGGCTCTAAGACTAATTCTGGCAGTGCAGCCATTAGTGCTTTCTCTTATTTAAGAATATTTTATCAATTTTTGCCAAGGACCTTTTCTTGGTTTCCTTTTTTTCACTTTAATCATAAAATGGCTTCCCTGCATCTTCCTTATAAATACCACTGAGGATTCATTGGGAAAACACAAATATTTTCACCTGCAAACTACGAAATACAACGGAAATTAAAAATAGCTTTTTTGTGTGGGAATACTGGCAGTCTCACCTTTTTACAAACTTTTCCATCACAAATAATTTTAAGTGAGTCAAAAATATTACAGCCAATTTTTGCAAAGCTGACAGCTAATACAAAATTACTTATCAAAGTAAAAAAAAAAAACATTCAGCTGTCTTTAAAAAATATCTTAATTTTGGCAGAATTTATTTGGAACAGCATGGATTTCATACAATTTTATCATTACACCTCCCTTATGCAGTCTTGAAGTGTTATAATCAGCTCCCTCTTTTTGCACTTAACAGCAAAGGAACATTTCTAACTTTAGTATTTTAGAAGATGACAAAGAGCTCTCACCTACATTTTATACTGACACTTGGTGAACCTTTCTTTGCTGGCCACAAAAATCTCTCAAATTTGGGCATTTTCCTGTGCTGGACTGATGGCAGTGAAAGCAGTATTTGAATTCTCATGAAGACAATAGGAGGCTGAAAAATTCGACCAGTTACCATGCTGGGTTCTAGGACAGAGGGAAAGTTATCAGATATAGAAAGAAATTGACAGGATAAAGAGGAATGGATTCAAACTGAGAGTAGGTTCAGACTGGATATTAGAAAGAACTTCTTCACTTTAAGGATGATGAGGCCCTGGCACAGGTTGCCCAGAGAAGTGTGGCTGCCCCATCCCTGGAAGTGTTCAAGGCCGAGATGAATGGAGCTCTGAGCAACCTGGTCTACTGGAAGCTGTCTCTGCCCATGGCAGGGGGGTAGAACAAGATGATCTTTAGGGTGCCTTCCAACCCAAACCATTCTATGATTCTGTGAAAAGTTAGACTATTTGTAACTATCCACAGGTAATCGGATGACATGAAATTGGTTATTCCATAGTTACAAGTACCACAGCAAGAAAAACCCCGAACTCCCTTCCCCAGACACTGAGGAATGCTCACACATATTCTGCTTTTGTGGCTGTCCCATTGTTTCATTCCATATGGCAAAAATAATGATAAAAAAGGCATTCTCAGGGGAGCTTCCATCCCAGCTTGTTCCTCTCAATTCCCCAGGATCTGCATGTTAGTTTTCTTCTTCCTCAAACAAGGCTAAATGTGCTACCAGTGGTCTACATCAATGCCACCACTCCTGTGCAGATGCTCTCTCTTCAGTGTCAGTACCATACTGCTGGTAGGATCCTCTGCCAGCTGTGTCCCTGTGGAACAGGGATATGTGCCTCTGGGGCTGCCTGGTACGTGTGCACACGTATTGTCCATGCTGCACCTTTAATGTTACATTAAACTGAGACAGCTGAGGACAATTTAGTGATAATTGCTTCAATGAAGTTAGTACAGCAGTAAACACATGCTACTAGGCACAGCAGAGACACCTAAATTAAATGGAAATGGATGAGATTACTATGTTTAGAAAAAAAAAAAATTGCCGAAATACACATTTAACATTTTTATATCCTATTTAGGGCAGTTAAAGAAGATCTCAGCCCCCAGGCACATCACACAACATTTTAAAGACCATTCTGTTAATAGTTGTGCTTATCTGGCATTCCTTTTCTTTCTTATCTCTCAAAGAGAAAGATTTTCCAGAAACAAGAGGCTGATGGGCTGCTGTTTGTATAGAGCACTATTCTGTGCTGCATGGACACTGACCTGCCAGACCCTTTGGGAATTCTCCGATACTGAGAGGCTCAAAGTGGCAGCACAGCAAGGCAAACCCCTTTCTAAAAACAGCTGGGATATTACCCAAAGAGAGTCAGTAACTCAGTAGCACCCTCAGAGCCCTGGAGGACAGTGTTTCCAATACAGGTGTATTTTCCCTGTCTTACAGCTCCATGGAAATCAACAATGTTACACTGAACATGGCTAAGCTGCCTTGGTGGGATGCCTATTCAGCTTCTTTTAATGCACACAAAAAAGAATTTTGTAAGACAACGCTAATAATAAGATGAAATTGTCATGTTTGAGTGAACATCAGCATGTAGTTACAAAGGTGCACCTATTTTGACCTCAGCTGTCATGTTGCACATGGTACTCTTTATGAAAAATTGCCTTCAATCTTATGGGGTTTTTTTCTCCTCCTGTTTCTTGTCCTTCCTGCTGTGGAGTGTTTTTTATTCATTACTGGTGGCAGGCTTGTCCTCATTTTATTTTTTTTCCTCCTGCTGAGGTGCAGTAAAATAAATTAGTTTAATACATTTTATAAAGGTAGTTGGTTTAATTTTCCCTTTGGTACATCTGATGATACAACTACTTTAATAAATTGGTATTAAGATAGTTTGGTTTAAATGTTTCGTGATTTTCTACCTGCTGTGGAAGACACCAAGTACTTTAGTCAAACATTTTTAGAAGTGCTGAAATCAATTTCATTTCTTCTCATATTGCTGCCCTGAAGATATACATTTGGCACACTAAGGATTTATTTCTTGAAAATATGAAGCAGCAGTGTAGCCTGGTTGGTTTGATTGCTTTGATGCTAAGCTGTTCAGAGCTTAGAAATAAATTTCAACTGGGAAATACAGTCATTCTCTCAGAAACAGAGCTTTTCATATCGGAATAGCTATATCTAGGTCTAGTTATGATTTTTGTATGGGTTTTGCTGTTTTTACCTGTTGGAGTGTTATGTACATCAAGAACAGTAAAAGCCTGACACAAAGAAATATACAGAAATCCAAGTCCTGTTTCAAGGGGGATTTACTTGCTTAGAGTAGAAAAACAAGGAATTCAGGTCTGAAAGCTTTCCAGTTGTTCAGGCAAAATCTCTTAGTCAAGCAGCTCCATATGGCTCGTGCTCAGTCACCACCCAGAAATACCCACAGCAAGCAATGCTTTCAATAGCAGGGCAATAAATGAAACAGGTAGAAGAAGTCAGATATCAATCTGGGATAAATAGTGGTGGCTTCTTGACTCTAATGTGGCTATGAACAATTAGCTTCCACGAGTCTTTGTCCTGCAGAGAGAAGCCAGGGTACCACAAGTACCCCACACAGAAATAAATGACCTTTGTAAGGTAGCATAGGAGAAATGTTTTTAAAATACTGTAAGAAGAGAAAGAGAAAAAGCTATGGTCTTCTTGAGTATTTTACCTCGAGCCTTTAGATTTGTGTACATTCAGACTAAAGTACACAGAGGCAGCACAGAGCTGTGTGCTTCCTTTTGACTAAGCAGGAGTGTGGTCTGTGTCACTTAATGGCCTCGTTACAGTCCTTTCCATGGTGGAGATAAAGCCATTCATGTGGAAACACAGGTAGGATGGGAGCTAATGTATATAATATTTATGCTCAGGCTGATCTACAGACAAGATACCCAGTGATAAGCTAAGGGATGTTGGCAGTCTGCACCCATGCTCCACCAGCATTTAAAAACTAAAATCTGTGACAAAAGAATCCATGAAGAACTGTAACCAAGCAGAGAAAACGGAGATAGGAAAGAAAAAAAAATAAAAAAAGGGGAAAACATCCATTTCAGTTCTGACACTTTTTTCCAATATTGTAGGATAATGTAAAATATGAGAGGAGACTATGAACTGAAAGTCTAATAGACAAACCCTAGAATGAAAACTTTCCTGAGAAAAAAATCGGAAAAAGTTTAATCATGTTTTAGCATACAAAATCATCAAGCTATTCTTTATTTGGATCCTATTCTAACAATCAAATCTAAGACGCTCGTGTATATTTACAGCTGGATGATAGCTACCTAGACATCCAACCCATAAATTAATTGGGATGCAGTCTGAGGTACAAGGTCTAGCAGCAATTAACTGCATCACCAGAGTTCAGTTGTCCTGCTACTGTCAACACTACTTTTTTTTGTAAATAATGATGCAATTATACAAAACATGCAAAACCACGATGAAATATTCAAGACCAGATAGTGATAAATATTATTCACATACAGGCATGCAAACATTATGGGATGATTCCAAGTGTAGACTAAACTCTCTTTATTTAATGATTTTATGACAGCCATGTTTATTTATAAGAAATAAATAATGCCAGACGTGTGTGTGCAAACATACAAATGTCATATTCTTAAGCACTTGTTTTAAATTCTGTGGGAAAAAGATATCCCTTCCCAAATGATTTAGCAGAGCATAATGACTTAGCAGTTATTTTAGTTCCTTTCAGAGAAGTAGAAGGTATTTCTATCCTGAACATGATTTCTCTTCCCTGCTAACAGTCTCCTGAGACATTTTTCTGCTGCCAGTACCAAAAAGCCATAAAGTTGAAAAGTACATTCCAGATTTTTCTTTACCATCTGTCACACAGCCCCTGTTCTTGGCCTTCCCTCAGTGTCATGACAAATGTGCAGCACTGATATTTTATAAGAAACTGAACACCCACGCTGTGCTGTCAATATTTTTAGTCTCTTTGGCTTTCCAAGGCTGAGTATTTGGCCCATCACTGCTGTCATGTTCACCGGGGACATCCCTGAACAGCCCCGCAGCGGGCTCCTCCTGGGATGGGCAGGCCCTGTCTCTGAGCAGGAGTTGGTTCAGTCTCTTGCAGGATGGTCTGGCATGGACTGCTGCGGCTTTCAAACTCTATGGCATTTGTGTACATGGAAGAGGTTTGAAAACTCTTAACATAAGCAGTGGAGGATAAGTGCCATTATATTCAATTAATAGCAGATAAATATCATTTGCTATCATTAAGTTCGACTCTGTCTAACAAAAAGGTGTCAACAAAGCAGATGAGAATTTTTAGCAGCAGCACATTCTGTCTCCAGCTCCAAGTGCATCTCTAATGTTTCAACTCTTCACCTCCTTTCCATTTCATTCTCCCCTCAACCACTGTTGTGCAGTAAGGAAAAGAAATTACTTTCTGGCTTCTAGAGGTGACCAAAAGAAGCCTCTGAGGCATGTAATTAACATAATCTATTAATGGCACAAAAAGCACACTGCAGATGAGGTCTGGCTTCCCCCAAAGCAGTCAGATTGCCAGTAGTTCCTAAGAGTAATGGAAAGGTAAAAATCCCATGCAACCAGCTCCATCCAGATTCACCAAGCACTCACCTCTTCCACAGATGAAACAAGCATACCTTAGTCAGAAACTTAGCATTTGTGATAATACTTACATTGGAAGAATAGCTATGATAATGTCCAGATGGTATGGGAAAAAATACATAAAAATCTCAGTGTATAGTATGAACTATTTTCTCATAACATTGCTTTTCAAAGCACTGTATTTTTCAGCTGTTTTTTGCCATAAATTATCCTGTTTCTCTGAATTAGAATTAGCTTATCCCTGGGCTTTAGCTATGGCTTGATGACTGGACTGAAGTGTAGTTTTAAAACGTATAAGCAACATAAATAGTTTTGAAAGAAAGGTCATCTGGGAAACTGGCATCTAGGGAGCACTCTACTGAAGATCAGATAGCTCAGTTTTCCTTTTGTGAATCCAGGAAAAAGGGTCAATTATGTTTTTCTATTCTGTTCTTTTCTCTAAAGACAGTCGAGGTCTTTTTAGATTAGTGTTTCAACACAGAACAAAATTACTTCAGCGAACAACAGAAAATATGCAAATTAGTTTGTATTAGGGAAGCTTTTGACACCAAAGTAATTAATTTCTTTTTTATTTTTTATGTGCAAATGCAAAGCCAAATCTAAAGCAGTCTTTTTTACCCCAGATTTTAAAAATAAGGTGCTTAAAGCATCATGTATGACAGTTTGCTCTGTAAATCACTGGTCACTCTTCGTTCTCCATTCTGTCATTCGAGATAGCATCACAGAGGAAAGAAAATAATTTGAAATTAAGAAGACTTTTAGATATTTCAAAATACAATTTAGTTCAGTTTTTATCTCTAGTAGTTGTTGAACCAGAAAAATAGAAAAGGAATCTAAACCACAAAGTTTATCACTCATTCTTTTTACTTAAAACAAAAAGCTCACAATTAATTTATGATAACCAGGCAAACTAATATAAACATAGTTATAAATTCAGTTTCAAATATGGGTCATATTGTGTCATCAGTTTGTGGAAATATTTATAACAAAACTTTTTTTTTATGCAAGGAAAGAAATAACTTTATTATCTGCCTGCTCAATGCACTGGAAATAATTACATAAAATACATTCATGTTCCTAGGAGAACATTAGAAATACTTTCTAGTGGCTTTTGTGCATACTTTAGGAATATTATGAGCACAGATTAGTGACCATTTACTCAAGTACCATTTGTGGGGGATGCACAAAGTTAGCAACTAAACCAGCAATTGTTCAAATGCTCATAAAGTGGACAGATAAAGAATAGAACATAATGCATAAGGCAAGGCAATTTGCTGGGTTTAATTAGCATCTAGTTTTGTTGTCCATTATTCCAATGAATATGTCTTATTTTTTCAGCCTCTTTTCCTGGCAGGATTACTGTTCAGCAAGAAGCAGCTCATCATGAGTCTCAGAGGATGGTTGTCAGAAAACATAAGGTATTTTCAGTCTTCTTATGTAGTGATCACCTTCCCAATTCCTCACCGTTTCTGACATAGAAAATATTTACTCAGATAAGGTTTGCTACTGAAGAGGCAGTAAAAGAGCTCACAAAAAGTTACTGTTTTTTTCAGCACAGTAACTGTACAATGTAAATGTTCATCTTTTATTCATTTTTTTTAAACAACCTCATCCATAACCCCATAATTTCTCTACCTGGGTGTTTCCTATCTACCTGTGCACTTGCGTTTTCCCTTGGATTATAACGGAAGTAAGGCCCTTGACTCTGACAGGGTTGCACAGGTTATAAATCAGAGGCTGGTGTAAATTGTGGATTTGCTTCCTTCCAGTGCAGCAAAGGCTGCTTAACCCAGGCAGGCACATCCTTACATTTCCTTTCCTTCAGTCTCTCTCTGCCCCAGGCAGAAACAAACCGAAGATGAATTCCCTGTTTAACATACAGAGATAGGGAAATTTGCTGCTAATTACAGTGGTTAGAATTCCTAATGGGTAGGAGGGGGGGTCTCCTGAGATCACCCCATTCCACAGGCAATTCCCTTAGGTTGTTAAGTTTTCCTGCTCTTTTTCAGAAAATTTCTTAACAAAATTACTAGCAGCCTTTATCAAGCTGATATTGTAATTACTTTTGGGAAACAAATGGTATCAGAGGAAAAAGAAAACCACACTTCCATGCTTAATTTAGTAATGGGAAATTTAGAGAGAGAGAGAGCTCTTAATAAATTCTCATCTCTTTCACAAATGGGATGAAATAGGCCACTAAAAGCTTCATTTGGGAGGTTAATATTAACAAGCAGAACTGTGACCTTAAAAAAGTAAAAAAAAAAAAGCCTTTAGTCTAATAAGCCCTGAAAAAGTTTGACCATTCACAGGAATCTGGGGAAGAGGAGTGTACATGCTCAACTGTCCGCTTCCGGCATTTCACTGCATCACCATCCTCTCCCCCTATTTGTGAGAGTAAAAGACTTCTCCTCTTTTGTTGTAGATGTTCCTATTCTGTCTGAAGAGCTCTTACAGATGATGAATAAAAAACCCCAGCCTGAACTCCTGCCCTGACCGTGCCCTCTCTTCTCATGTTAACGGTAGTGAGTGTGAGGAATTAATTCTTTGTTTTCTTACAAGCCTGGACAACACTTAATGAGGAAAACTGTATAGTTAGTCCGTGAGAATCAAGCCTATGAGCAAGAAAGGCAGAATCCCACTACAAAGCATAACAGAAGAGTTCTGTCTGTCCACACATCCTTGGAGTAGAAACCCTACAGATCTTCCCCTTCCTTCCTTCAGCTTTGAAAAACTACAGCCCTTTGATTGACAAAATCTGTAATCATTTCCATAACCTCCACCCCTGGATACTTAATGTAGAAGCTATCAGAGGCTTGTATCCTTGGAGTCTTGTTATTATTTCAGTTTGAACTTCAAACTCCTGAGTAGTTGATGCACATCACAGTCATAGATTAAGTACATGAAAATGCAGACTTCTTACAAGATGATGCCCTTTGTAAGATTATGGACTGAACAATTTCGTGTTGAGAGCAGGTCTGAGCACAGCACCACGTCTCCTCCCACTAACATGAATACTCTGGTTCCCATCGCTTTAACATGAGTGCAGGCCAGCACGGAGGGTTTTTACAAAACCCATTCACAAGTTAATTCTGGATGCTCAAACACAGTAACTGTGAAGCTGTGTTCTATGAGGCTACAATCACATCACCCATGCAAACTCACCCACCCTAAAATCAACTGAAGCTGCAAGCCCTCATTCGAGAAAGATGGTGCTGAGGGAGTACCAAATGCCAGTTCCTTGTGCCTTCCTGGCACATATTTAAAATTCTGACCTCATCAGAGCTATGCTGATTCACAACAGCTGGGGGACTGGCACTTGCTGGTTTTTAAGAGATACACAGGGACATCTCTGGTAACAACAACTGAATCTCACTGGTTGTGCTAAAATTAAAAGTGGGACCACATATGAGCTCTAGGAAAGTATTGACCTTACATTTGCAAGTTCACAATGCTATAAAAATGCTTTAAAATGTGCCAGAATGACACTTAGTGTGCTAGTATGACAAAATTTTCCAGAGATCCTTATTGGAACTAAGGTACAATTAAAAAACTAAAAGAACTTTTAACAACAGAAATTACCAGCAATAAACTGTCCCATTTTAGGGATTTGTTGTATTCAGAGCAAAATGTTCCTTTTTGTTATAAACCAACTGTTAACGTTTAAAAATGTTGCTTTTGTTAACATAGGAGGATAACGAGTCTTAATGTAGTAGGTTGTTACATAAGTATAACCAAAAAATAGTCAAAGCATTTACATAGAAAGTCTGGGGGAAAAATCCTGCACTTGGATATCCATACTGAAAGAAAAAAAAAACAAACACTTGTTCTTAGACACAGAATGAATGTAGGGCAGCAAAGTGGAACATAGCAGATTGAACTGCAGGAGAGAGAGTGATTTTAAGATCTATTGTCAACATATACTGCAGCTCTAAATAGTGACAGGTGAATTTCTGGAAACTTGGTTAGAGTATGCAATAAGTCTAAAAGTCAGAGATTAGAACACTTTTCCCAAAGTCTTTTGTCTGCACAAGGGGTTGAAATTCTTATACAATTTCATCTTCTGCTTAATGTGGAGACTGTGAGATGATTCATCTACAGTCTTCTAACCACTAATTCTTTTATAAAATACATATTCTCTGTATGCAGCTGGAAGTATAGAAACATTCAAAATAGGGAAAATTAATTTTTTTTTTAATTAAAAAAGTTGAGCTAGGTGTTTTTATTCATTAAACTTTTCAATGATAAAACTGGTAATGCCTTTGACTACTGGATAATATATTTGATTCTCTTCAAATTTTGTCTTTAGAAATTTTCTGAAATGCCTTTGGTATAAATGAAATTAGCATCCTAAGTGTCTATCTTTGCTTCAAGAGATATTATATTTTTAAAATAATTTTTGATTCTCAACCAAAAATACTTTGAGTGTGATCTATCATTTTAGTAATCAGGGTTTTACACCAGTAGGTCATCATTGCTATCGAAAATTATCAGAGTAACATCATCGTGGCAAACGATTCTGGAAGTATTTTCCATTTTAAAAAATCATTATTTTCCTTAAAAGTGTTTAAAAATCCTGCCTTATTTTCCATGTTATTATAATATTGTCAGAATTAACAACTTGGAAAGGAAGGAGCTTAACAGGAGTCTTTGTGCATTGCTTAGTTTTAGTGTAGAGGTATTAATGCAGTAATACCTATCACCACACAAAGAATCCAGTGCTTAAGAGTTCTGTCCATCAAGGATTTATCAAACTTGTCAGGAGAAATAAGGATGTGGGGCTGATTTACATGACTGGAGTGCTGTAGCATTCATGTAGCATCCAAGATGTCTTGCACATGATTTTTGGGTTGTTTCCAGCTACTTCAGATACCATACCAATGGAGAAAACCTTGGATCCAGGTCTTTACCACTTACCTGCAGGAGGAGGGGATTGTACGTGGATAGGTGGATAAAGAGGCCCAAAGTCATTCCTCTGTTTCACAGGCAGAGCAGAAGTTTCAGATCCCAGTTAGGAACAACTGTTTTGCTTTGAGCAAGCCACAACTTCCTCCTCTCTGAAGAAGGACACTGTAGAGTTAATTTATTTATAATTAAACCCTAATAGTAATGTCAATCTGAGTGAAGAACTGAGGAGTAACTCTCCTGGCACATGAGTGAATGTAAAGGTCCAGAAGAATGAAGAACCCCCTCAATTGGTCTTTGTTTCTATAGCCTACTCACGCCCTGTATAGCCAAATACTGTATGGCTCACTAAGAAGGCAGCAGAACTGCTCAGCTGACACAAAGCTTTTGCACTGATATGAGTTTATAATCCACTATTTGCAACTGAAATATTCTATTCTATTCTATTCTATTCTATTCTATTCTATTCTATTCTATTATTTCTATTCTATTTCATTCCATTTGCTGAGCGTGGTTCTGAGTACCGAGCTGCTGAAGTTTCTGCTCTTCCAGTGATAACAAAAGCACATCCTTGTCCCTCCCAGGTGACTATTCTTCGAAAATTAAAGATCAGAATATCTCTTGTGAGCAGGGGGCAGTAATACCACAATTGCAGCTACCATGACAAACAAATCCATTTTTATGAACCAGTGTTGTCATTAGCTTGGGCTCAAAGAACTGTTAATGTCGTGATTACCTATCACCCATCATGGGAGGATAATATCAATCTCTAATTAGTTTTCGACACTCTCTTAGGGATGAAAGGTGCTATCTAAACCACAAATTTATTCCACCTTAAACGTAGAAGTGAGAGTTCTGTAATTCAGTGTTCAAGCAAATGAAGTATGAGCCTGGGATGTTCTTTGTTATCCTCAGTATGTTAAAAAATCCTCTTTACTTCTTCCTTTTTCTTATTAATTTTCTGTATAACATCATCCTGTATAGAATACCATTAGCATGCTTAAAACTACATCACATAACAAAGACATAAAATTATCTGGAAAGTAAAGCCAGCATTCAGAGTAGTTTCCCAATTAACTCCTTCTATTTTATCGGAAATAAGAAAATTGCACATATAATATCCAAACATTACTCATAGCAATAATCACAAGAGAGGGATGTGAATGAAAGGTTAATAAGCTGTACTTGAAGTTGCTTTAGAGTGTGTTCTAGATGTAATTTAGAAGACCAAATTTAGGCGTTTTCATTGTCTATGCAGTCACCAGAGAGAGAAAAGTGTCTCCAAGTGGCATCACAAGTCACTCCATAGACTATAAAGCATCCCCCTGTAGATGGCAAGGCTATCCCATTTCACCAGTGAAAGTGCTAAAGACACTATTAATCATCATCTTTTGTCCACACTTGGGAGAGCAAAGTGTTATTAACTAATACATTAAAATTAATATTTTGAATATGCCACGTTTCTATGTGTTAATTATTGTCTTTATTGAGACCCTAGAAAACATTTTTATCTTTCTCCTTACCGTAATACTATATACTAGAATACTCCTGTGGGTGATTTGAGAGAAGAGAATTTAGATGCACCCACTGAGGCAAATAAAGTGCTTCTCATTGACTTTGATGGCATAGGGACCATCCATCCCTACATGACTTTGCACACATTCAGCGTAAGGATTTATTATAAAATGTGGTCTGATTATGTTCATGCTAAAATCAAATTCCGGCTTATTAAAAAAATAGTTCTTATTATGGTAAAATATAATTAATTTTTCAAATAGCTCAATATTTTAGTCACCAGTGGTAGGTTTTACGAGGCAAACAGTCAGATACAAGTAGCAGTAAGCCAAAGACATCTGTTTTATGTGCTCTTCAGGCACTTCATACACTCGGAAATGGAGAAAAGGTGATTGATTTCCAGAATATGAAATGCTATTAAGGAGATTCTGATCTTCATCATGTGACTTATTTTGCATGACATTAAAACAAATAATCCAATCATACTGGAGCTGTAACAGCAATCATGTGATGTCCATCATAGTAGATGTGAGGTTCCTATTCCCATAGCAACATCTGTAGCACTCACGCTAATCAGTTTAAATTAACCTTGATATGAAAAAATGCCCTAGGGATAATGCTGTTGTTGTGGTAGTTCACATGAGTAGCATGATTTTCTAATAAAACTTCAGAGCAAAAATAAGGGTGATAATGAGATGTCCTGTTAGGACAATTTTTTTAATATGCTTTAGTTAAACCAATATATTAGTACCAGCATCAGGATAATTATGAGTATCATAGATAATGAGCTGTCTTATTGATTATTGCCCTTTCATAACCCACTGCGGTTAATTCATAGTGTGCACACAACCCAAACAACTTAAAAGGTACAAACCTGGCATGGTATCTGAAAACATACCTTATATTTTAATAGTTCACCTCTTCTTAAATGAGAATAAAATAAGACCAAACATGTCCTTTGGTAAGGTCCACACATTGCACGTACTAAGGTAGAAGCCTGTGGGACTTCAGTACAATACAAGAAGTCTTCAGATTTTGAGCTGAGCTTCTCTGGTGGGAAGTTGTCAGCTTAGAAGAGCAGAGTATGAACAGACAGTTGCACATGGCGCTTGTTACTCCTTGAGTTGAAGACTTTTGAACTCTACAGAAAATTTTATAATGAAAACTCTTTGCACACATCAATATATCTTTACACGAGAAGTATCTGAAAAGCCTGCTAGAAGATGAAGACTTGCACATATGGCAATGGTACCCACAGCAGAAATATGTTTGGGCTCCTGGGGACGACTGACAACTGAACTGTTCAAAATGCTGTAACCAGAACTGTTGTGAATGCAAAAATCCAAGGTACACAGGCAGGCTGAAGGCAAGAATGTCCCTCAGCATGCAGGCTGCCCTCTGCTAGGGGTGATAATGTGGAGGGGATCCTGTGAGGCACTTCAGCCAGCCCTGGAGATCCTGGAGGAAGAGCTGGAAGGAGCCTACAAGTACACGGAGGGCAGCCCTGCTACAAAACCAAGGCTGCTGTAACCCCAGCCCAGGGAGGTTGTTGGGACCCAACCGGGCCCCCTCCCCAGCCCCAGCCCAGCTTCTGGGCTGCCTTCCCTGCTTTTAGCTTTCTTTCCTGCCTTACAGTTGAATGTTAGTGTTTATTTTATATGTATTTATTGTTACCAGATCAAGTTTACAGGCCTGTATTTCACAGTAGCTTTAAAATATGACGCTGTGGTATCCTACTGCCCTCTTTTACGGTGACTAGTTTTAATTAGAGAAGGAAAGCAGCAGCATTATTAGTCTACCAGAATAATGGTTATACTGCTTTCCATGAGAAAATATAGATACTTACCAACACCAGCTAGCTGTTAGGTTAACAAGGGAATGCAATATAAGGTGGATGCCTATAGCAATTACAGCAACCTGGTGTTAAAATTTTTCTTTTCAGCCCTTCTTCCATATCGCTAGCCTTGGAACAAGCAAGGTTATTTAATGACTTCTCTTTTCTACCCCAATAATTCCATCCTGTGGAATTAAAATTGATTTTCTTTTAGCTCATGAAGATCCAGTGTTGGCTGTCTTTTCCCTGTTGCAAAGCCAAGAGAACGCTGTAGAGCCTGCCCATAAACTTTAGTGGACATTGAGTCAACACGTAAATATGCACCAGTGACAATGACAGAAAATGGGGACAGCAGCATTTTGACTCTCAGCAGGGAATCTCAGTCTGAGAAAACAGTGCCAAGGGCTTTTCGTAGTCGAGCTATTGAGAAAGCAAGAGACACAGTGGGAGCTGGAGTTTCTTGTTGTTAATGAACCATCTCTATAGCTTAAAACACAAACTTCACTGGTGAAATTACACCATCAGCAGCAGTGCCCTGGAGCTGCTGCCTGAGTAAACCTGAACTGCCAATCAAAGCCCCCACCGTGCTTTCCTCCTGCTGTGCCAAATGCCTGCTGATACAGCTGAAACCCTCACTGCCCAGCCGCAGTGACACACTTGGAAGTCAACATTTCCTCTTCTCCCAATCTTCCTGGGTCATACAGGAAGTCTCAGCAAACCAAGTTCTCCACCATCAGACCATGAGGAGGTTTTCATTCAGACATATCTCAGGCAGGACTCTTCTATCTATCAAAGTGGTTTTATGGTGAGATTTCGAACCACCATAAAGAAATTAGCAAGTCTCTCCCATTTTCTTCACTACTTGGAACACCTTGACAGCATTGACATGCAGTGCTGATAACAACTGCTGACGTCAGATGTGGATTTTTCAGTTAAAATGACCAGACTCTTTCTTATTTCCTAAAAAGCTCCAAAATTTCTGGACTGAAATTTAGATAAGGTTTTGCTGTTTTCATATACGCCAAAGAAACCACAGGTTTTAACTTAGATTCCATTCTCTGGCATGAAAAATAGAAAAAAAAAAAAAAAAGTTTGCTTCATCTGGCTTATCTTCCATATTCTAGGAAAAAAAAGACCAAACACTTTTTTATATCTGCTAGCATAATTACTAATCTTAAAAGAAAATTTTCCAAAGTTCAATTTTTGATCCTTATACATACAAATAAAAGATTATATAGTTGATACATAAAACTAAGCTCTGAGGTTTAAACTGTAAGCTCCTTGGAGCCAAGAACTGATCAAATTTATCTGTAAAGCACCAGACATACTCCCCAGTTCTCTATGAACAGCAAAGTAGCAGTGGGATCTTTCAGAGGACTTAACAAGGATGGTTTTTTGTTAGATTTCTTCCCTATCAGCTTAAGACAAATGAAAGCTAGAAAACTGAGTTGCTTCCAGATAACAAAGTGCAAGTTCTCACAACACACACCCATTTAAATAAAATGTTTTTTTGAAAATCAAGCCAGTTTTCTGTTTGTTTGTTTGTTTTAATAAAATGGTTCCTGTGATTTGACCTCCTCCTGCATGTGGAGACCAATACCAATAGCAGAGAAGACTGCGGCAAAAAAGAATAACTGCCTTATTTGGCAAAATTAGAATTATGTGGATGCTGATATGGCTTGCAAAATGCAAAATACCAAAGTCTTGCTGTTAAGGTATATGAGCTTTTTGTAACATTTTCAATTCTCTGAGCATACAAAGCAGTTGTCTCCCCCTCCTTGTTCATTACCTCCAACACACTTTCTCTGATAGATGACCTTTTAAAAATATTGATAATGCCACCATGGCTATTGTGACCTGCCAGAGGGACTGTGTAATTTGACAAGAATGAGAGATTTGCCCTGATGGACAAAGTAAATAAATTTTGTGAGCAGAACGTGACTGTGTGTTTACTTTGGCTTCAGGCAGACTCTTGCATTTCAAGTGGGTGCTGTATGAAGCAGTCCTCAGAACTTTTGGCAGAGTTTTTATTGTCAAGTCCTTCTTAGGACTGTTGCACCCTGGAAAATATGTCTGTGCCCCGAAAAAATGCTAGTGAATTATTAAACAAAAATAAATTTTGGAAAATCCATCTCTAAGTTGTGTGTATGTTCTGAGTGAGTCTGATGCTGGAACTGTTTTTTCCTGGATGGTCAGTGGACTGCTGTCAAGCCATAATTTATAAAGAGTTAATGTTTGCAAAAGATGGTCTCTAGAACAAAATAGATGTGTTGCTGGCAGCAGAGTGAGAGAAAAGCACGTGCAGGTAAAAAAAAGTAGGACAGGAGTAAATGCAGGTGAAAAAATAGGACAGGAAATCATAAACAGCAATTTTGCATTGATATAACTGATGATGAAAATTTACCAGTCAGGTTTCCTTTCATGCTTTTGTTCTGTGTCTCTTACCACCATGAAAGTAACTTGGGCTGGTAAATTGTTGATCTTGATAGAGATGAAATGGGTGGGAAAAGAGTCTGTCAGGAGTATCCAGCAACAAAAGCAGATAATTTGTCAGGACAGATAGCACAATTTTCAATAAGTACACACAGCAGAAGATAAATCTCAGAAGCTTCTATATACAGGTAATCATTTCAAATTAAGTGCATTTTACAAACCCTTTCCTCAAATGGGACTAATTCATACTGAGAGGGTAGAAGTTTCAGATCATTACAGTAAGAGAGACGGAATAGAAAGAAATAGCCTCACTCTAAGTCCATCTTTACAAATAACAGCCAAATCATTTCTACATCTCACTGCTTCTTGCAGCATCAGCTGTGCACCACCCAAGGCTGATAGCTCAGAGACACGAGGCTTTTTTAGATAACATATACTAATAAAACCATTCAACAGTACACCCAGGCACGAGACAATCTGGTGAAAATTTGATTCCTAGATCAAACAAATTGATATTGCATGGCAATTATTTATGCTTTGTTCTGAACTCTACACGGTGCATAATAATCACATATGCTTTTGCTCAGTATCTTGTCACTTGAGTTAGTCATCAAAAGGGTGGGTCAGAAATAGAGCAGCTAGAGCTGAAAATATATTTGTCTGTGTCACCTTCACACCATATGTGTAATTTTACTACTATTTATTCCACTTTTCTAGTTCTTGCTAAAATGCTTTCTGCAGATGTTGGAACTGCTGTCAGGAGAAGAGCACAGCCCAAGATCCTTATGCTCTTCAGGCTCTCCCGCCATCAACAACTGACAGCAGTCACTAAGTACATGCCAAAATGTTAATTTTATTCCTAATGGGAACCCCAGCACATGTGTTTCTTTGGCTTCACTTTTCTACAGATGCAGTGATCAAAAGAGAATCTCAGTGTCTAACTTCGGAAATAAACCAGGAAGGAGATGATGAGATAATCAAAGGGAAAAATAACTAGTTCTCCAAAATGTTTGAAATGTTTCCCTTTGATATGCCAGCGAGGCCATATGAGGTGGTTCAGCAATTTACAAGCCATTCATAGAAGAATAAATTTCGCTTTTGAACTGCTATTTACTGAAAAAAAATGCTTATTTTATGTATCAAATCCTTCATTATCACACTGGATAACCAAGCCTCCAAAATGTTTTCTATGGTTTTTTTGGTGGGCTGACTTTTATTGAAGGTCAGGTACCCACCAAGCCTCTCTATCACTCCCCTCCTCAGAAGGATGGAGGCAGAGAAAAATTATATGAATATAAAACAACTCATGGGTCAAGATAAAGACAGTTTAAGAAAGCAAAATCAAAATTCATGTACAAAACCAAAGGAAAACAAAACAAATAATTTTCAAACAGAATCAGACAAGGCGTATGAAACCCCTGTTGCTTTTGACTACTTAATATTGCTGTATTTACCCACAGTATTTAGGATCTATGTGCTTTTATAAGCACACGTTCTCTCTGGGGATTTTTTTAGAGTTGTCTAATTGAAGAATTTACTGTTAACCTACATTTTTGAGGTTATTGTCAGAAAAGAAACAATACAGCACAAGGACCTCGCAGATTCCACTCATCTCTAAACAATTCCTACTAAAGGTATACACATCTATATGAATTTGAAGGCAAAATAGGAAGGGTCAATATGGTTTCCTACGTGTTCAGGACCTCTGAATTAATAATTAAAAAAAAAATAAATCAGCCTTAGATTTGAATCAACTGGATTTTTCATTTTCTAGCAATATTAACATTCAGCCATTTTAAGAATAATTGAGAGAATGGAACACACAATTCTCATTAGAATTTCATTTAATACAGTAATAGAGAAATGGAAAATAACTAATATATTCTTTGGAAAGCATTTTCAGAAGGATTCAGCAGTGGCCCAACAGACTTCAGGAGACTTCAGGTGACTTCAGAAGGTTGTTTGATCAAACCTTAGAAAAACACCTTATGCCACCCTTTCTTACCTTCTCCCAGCAACACATGGGGAATGAAATCCTGGCCCTATATAATACCAAGGGAACTTGGCTACGGACTTCAGCAGAGATAAAATTATTTTAACCATAGTCCATTTATGCTGATGGAAATGAGATAAATATGAGCAAACTCCAATTATTCTATTTATTCACTGCTCTCTTCAAGAGAGGCAGAAAATCGGGCAAAAAGTATTGGAGGTTGAATAGAATTATGTAACAAATCAGAAGTTTAGCCTTTTTTCTTACTTATAATTTCTGTTTGGTTAGGTTTTTTGGTGGGGTTTTTTTGTTTGTGTTGTTGTTGTGGTTTTTTTGGAGTCTTTTTTATTTGATTGGGGGGTTTTGCAGGGTTTTTTTGGGTTTTTTTTTGTTGCTGTTGCTGTTTCGGGGGAGGGGTTGTTGTTTTTTTGGGGGTTTTGTTTGTTTTGGGTTTTGTTTTTTACCCCTGGTCTGTCAACAAACAGGGACTGCAGGTAGACTCATTGTCTAAGTAGAATTCTAAGTAGAAGTGTCACAGTGTAGGACGTGATGAGAAAAATAATGAAGAACACGTCAGGAATATTTCACTATTGTCTGTTTCACTGCAAAAAACTCTCGGACACTCTGCCAGAAGAGGATTGACAAAACGGCCAAGTAGCAGAGGAGGAAGCACTGCTGAAAAGGAGGATTATACCCAGAACTATCTAGAAAAGACATTTTTGGGAAAAAGAAATTGAACGCTGGGGAAAACCCCTCCTAACTCAGATTTAAAACTCAATGCTGCTCCTCAAGGGAAAGGTGCTTCTTAAGGGGAGAAAAGAATCTGGTCTGTCCAGCTGAGAATGGGCTACTGATTTTCCTTGTTGCCCTTTTTCAGGCATGACAGAGCTGCCTGCCCCGAGGCAGATATCCAGGGACAGATAAGAAGGAAGGGATTCCCACAGGTCAAGACGTGCTGACAACCCCACTGACACAGGCTGTGGTCTCGAGGAAGCCCAGAAATGCAGCCCTGTGGGGCTCATCAGGCAGGAACAGGAGGTGTGAGGTGGCATTAACACCAGAGAGCTCATTATCCTGTGATAATCTGTCGCTGACTGAAAGAAAGACTTGTCTGCATAAAGCAGGTTTTTTACCAGCATTCTATGAGATGGGCAAAATTAGATTTTCTTAGAGCTGGGGTTGCATCTAAAAACTATGAAGGCTTCTAGCAATTGCCAGAAGAGGAACACAGCGACACTGCTGTAAAACTGGGCCTTTTCAGCACTCTCTTTTGTAAAAAAAAAAGTACAAAGTATCAACAGACAGAGTGGCTCCTAATATTTTAAACTTATTTCAGATCAGATGGAGCCCAATACTTTTTCCCAAACAACATGGGTTGAGTTGGACTGAGTAATTTTTACACATTATCTCAATATGTCCCATCCTGAATCTAAGAAAACTCTAAATGCGCTGTTTGCTTGCACAGGTCTTTACTGCAACACTGTGTGAACTGCAGTACCGAGGTATCATCTTCCTATTTGTCAAAAATAGCTGGGGAAAAAAAAAAAAAAGCTAACTGAATGTCATGTAGGCTCACATTCATCCTTTATCTCAGAGACAGCTGGACGTTCCCAGATTTCTCTTACAGAAGTACCAGCTAAGGCCAGAAATTTCTCTCTTAGATTCCCAATTTGAGACAAAAAGACTAAACAGAGAGGAGCTTTTTTAAAAAATCAGAAGTTCAGAAATCTTGCATGTCACAATACTTTTTTCTGAATCAGTTTAGTGCCACTGACTGAACATCCAGAGTTTGGTGCTCATATGTTTCTTCAAATGCTGGGCTCTTTGATCGAATGACATCTATGCTGCACCGTCTTAAAACAGATTAATTTCCCTCATTCAAAGGACAGATGTAGCAGAGACAGGAACCTTATGCAGAATCATATGGACTTGAGTGCAGCTCACTGGAGACACTCTGTCAGCCCCAACAAGTGAAAAATTGCAAGTGAAACTGATTCAGAAAGAACTTTTAACTTTGGTTCAAAGAAATGAAAACAAAGAAATCATGTAAAAATTGACATTTTCCCACAGAAAGTATCAGCTTTAAAAGGAAACCACAAATCCACAGTGGGAAAACACAAGTTCTGATTAGCTTTACTAATTACTAATGACTTAATACATAAAGCTGTAAAATATTATGTCTTACCTTTGCTTCACCAAAGTTACATGTATCTGCATCCTAGCAGATATGTGTGCTACTGACCTTTTACGTAGTCCTAGTTTCTACTGGTGTTGTAGAACAAAGTTTATTGATGAGTTATATATCCTAGTGATGAATTATCGATACAGCAATAGATATTCCTAGTTCTCTTTGAGGAAGCACAGCTTCACATGGCTGTGATTAGAAATGATCAATTAGCCTTTTTTTTTTACTGGTTTCTAACTTATGTTTGAGAAATGTGTAAGAAATACCCAAGCAGAACCAGCAAAAATAAATTACTACCTACACTAGTAATAAATTACTACTACTTTAAGATTTGTAGCACACTCTATAAGACTATAAAAGTATGAAAGCATCAAACTGTTCATAGTGATTTGTTTTGTTTATTTAGGACATGAACTCTGTAAATGCCAAAGGAAAAGGACCCATGGTCTATCTATCAAAAGGTATTATCTGGGAACATACCTTGCTGGACTAAATCCAGTTGAAAATGATGGAATATTTTACCAGAGACAGTCACACAGGGTCTGGGAACAAATTAGATATTTCCTGATTTTTGCTTTTTTTCTTTGCTTGCGTTTTTTTTTTTTTCTATTTCTTTGTAACTCTACTTGTTCCATTACCTATGCTCTTATTAGGATGATACCATTTTCTTATTCATGCTACTCTGTGGTTTTCATCTTTCTTAACTGCAGTTTAATAAAGCAAAATCAAAATTCATGTACAAAGGAAAACAAAATGAATATTTTTTTTATTATTTAAAATTTTTTATTTAGCAGCTCCACACTTGCCTTCTGGCCATGGCCCTGAATGCCTGTTCCAGATCCAGGGAATATCTGTAACCCAATAATGCTCTGGCTCTGCCTCCTTTTGTCTTTTCACCCAAGAACCAACCTAAGGAATCATCAACAAGTGAGTTAAACCAATCTTTAAACTATCTTAAAATAGTACAAGTCTGATGAAACAGTAGGAGTAAGAGCTGGGGAAGACGTTTTATAATTATATACATATAAAACTGATAGATGGGTATTTTCACATGTTTATTAGGTACCACAGCTAAAAAAAACCAGGAGAAGAAATCCTACTTTTCCCTCCCTCTTTCCAATGGCAGCATGGCAGTAGGAAAAGCACATGATTTTGCTCATCTCTGTGCATCCTTTGGACCAAACAAGAATTTTCAGTGAAATGAAAGACAAAGTGTCCTTGCTCCTGCCATACATGACAGCGGGAAGCCTCAAGTAAAGTCAGCAGAGGGCTCTGCATGGCTTCAGTAGAGGTCAGATACAAGATGGTCCACACAAACACTCTTTAAAAAAGAATGGTAATTGTATTAACAGTTTGTTTTCTATGTGTATACATATATATGTAGGGATGAAGAAATACTCAAAAATTATGAAGTAAAGCTGGATGCTGACTTTATTTTGCATTAATATAAGCTAAAAAAAGAAAAAGCTTTAATCTTAAAACGTGCTACAAGCCCAACAGATTTCATTGATTTTTAAACATTCTTTAAGCTACAGGAAATAACTTAGTGGTATAATACTACACTTTTGAAAAACCTTTGCATGAAAATTACGTTTGGGTTTCCAAAGTTTGTTGCCCTGATTTTCAAAGACGCTAAACACATGTCTGTTCACATTGCAGACACAGGGTGAAGTCAGAATCAGCTGTGGGTAATAAGCATCTATGAAGAGGAGACCACTAATTTATATGCCTAGAAATGGACAGCAATTCAAATTAAATGCAGGTACCAACACTGGAAAATGCCTGCCCTGGATCACAAACATGAAAAAGGCTCTAGGGATGCCATTAACTGAATTGACCTCTTGTGTGCATAATTGGCACTAAGGCCAGAAAAGCCAACAACTGTACTTTTTGAAATTTAATTTAGTAAGGACAATAGAGGATGGTTTTGTTATGTACTTTTGATTATTATGAAAACACTGATTGCATGGTCTGTTTCCTTAGAAACTAACCCAAAGGTGACACATTCTGTTGACTTTCTATTATACATTCATAACATCATCCTTCAATGCTATGTCATAAAGAATTTATGTAGGACATTAATCATGCAAGACCATTAAATTGTTATCTCATTTCAGTGATAATTGTTTACTGCTATAAATGGCTCATGTTTTGTTCCAACAGCTGGACTGTGACTAAAATGTATCCTCAGACCAGTGTTGGCAAAGAAGATTAACTTCTTCAGAGAAAAGGAGTTATGAAAGTAAGGGAGCATTTTATGACTATGTATGACAAAATATGACTTGTAAAACTTGGTAATTCAATCTCCAAGCGGACCAAATGAAGCAGTGATTCATAGAAACCTGACCTGCTCACAACTATGGGCATCTGATCAAGAGTTCTAGGCAAAGGTTTTTGCAAAATCCTCATGTTAATAATGCACCTGGCACCTCTACCAAAACAAAATGAAGAGAGAAATTTCTTTTTTCCTCTTTATAATTGCTTAAAACAATGCCAGCTGAATGTAATAAAAATTAATTATGACATATACGTGCAATTATGAAGAAAACACAGACTGAAAACTTAAAGTCAAGCATTTACAGAAAGGAATGTTCATAAAAAACCAGCAAACCTGCCCCCCAGCAGAACTCAGCTAATCAGAGTTATGCCGTGCAACACAATGATTTTTCACCTGCTTTTAGATTTCCCTATTGACTCCTGTGTGGAATAAGAACGGGATCAATTTAAAGCAGTCTTTTATTCCCATGGGTGCCATCACTAATGCTGCTGTCTGTTACTGCTTTCTAAATGGAACCCAATGATATATTTTTCTGTAGCAAAGTGTCTACTTTATGAGCATAATAAATAGCAATGGCTCTTTAATGACAACTTTAGCTTTGGCCATTATAGTACATTTTAAGTGCTTAAAAACACTAATGGGAGCTATCCAGTGTTAATTATACTTAAGATATGAGTGCTGTACACAAGAACTACTGCAACATTAAGTAAAACACTTCTGCTAATCCTAATTATAGCCTGTACAGAAGAGATAAGAGAAATCAAGTGCTGCTTTACAGCAAGTTCCTAAAATAGCAGAGACAGGAAGGACAAATTGGCTGGAAAAGCATTGGAAGCACCTTCTAGCACAGGATTTGATCCTTATTTACACCATTTATGTAAGCAGCTGCTTGCACAAGTTCTGCTGTTCTGGACTGGCCCTGTCATCAACCCTGTACAGGGCTAATCAGTGCCCAGTTGGAGCCAGCTGGGCTCTGTGCAAACATGAATTAACACAGACATTAATCCGAAAGAGCAGGCTGCAGACTTTAAGAAAACAGGGATAAAGGGCGGGCTGAACAGACCAGTCTAGAATCACCTTGCCTAACTCTGTTTAAATCTGCTGCCTGAATTCAGAGGGAAGTTGCTGGGCTAGATTTCCATGGGTGATGCAGATTTTCCCGCAGCAACTACCCACGCCTATTTATCTCCACAGAAGAAATCTAAGATGACTATGCTTTGCTTTAAAGAACTCAATAAAATGCCTAAAACTGGGTAAGGGATTAATTTGGCCTAACTGCTCACAAAAAGTTAGTGTTCACATGTCAGCTGAGTGTTTAAATGTGGATAACTTCTCACTGGCTTACAAAAGTCAAGGGCTGCATGTTATGACTTTTTGAAGCATTTCAGCAGGGGCAGAGGGGGAGCAGATATCAGAAAAACTCTTGAAAAGTAATACAAGTAAAATACAAGTAAAATTATTTCAGATAAAGTCCACAAATACTTCAGACATGAGCTCCAGTACTAATGCTGTTCAAATTACAATGCCTGTATGATAGCACTTTATTTGTCTGTGTTTATGGCAAATGATACAGCCATACAAAGACCATAAACGCTCTCAGAAGGCCATGGGCATCTAACAGAAATAATTGAAAGGCATGGAAAAGGAACATGTTCAATCAGAGAAGAGATTTAATGTGTTATTTTTTAATTCTACAAAGTTCAGTTCAATGACTTAGTGTTTCAACACACTTATTTCCAGCCAGTTGAGGACTGAGTTGACATCAGAAAGAATACAACTTAGAAACTTGTCCTTAAAGTACTCTGAGGCTTCATCTACATTATTAATTTGCAAATTAACCAAGACAGAAAGTGACAAGAGACTTCAGCATACTTGTGAAATCCTGACTGGGACACTGGCAAAACTAAACCTACCCCGCCCCTTTATCATTCAAATATAATTTTTGTAAACTCCATTTCTGTTTTGGTGACAGCTCTATCTTGTTTATTACGTCCATGCTCAGCACTTAGAGATATTTTCAGGATAACAGTCCTTGTTAGTCTTGTTTTACAAAAGGTCCCTGGATTTATGAGCAGCTCAGTCATCAGTATGAACTGGGACATTGGTTTCAAAATTAAGAGAGAATACTATAATCTTATGAAAGCAACTGTGTTGCTTGAAGCTAGGTCAGTCAGGCTTTTATGGCTACAGCTAAATGCTTTATCTACAAGTTTGCCAGCTCTTGCTTGAAGGTAAATTACTGAAGAAGACTTAAATTTAACTTCAAATAAGCATGCATTAAAAAAAAAAATAAAAAAGGCAATGAAAATGTGTCTGCGACTGATGGTATCTGATTACTGCGGATATAGATTGTGGTTTCCTGTTTTGAATATTTTTATTTCTCCTACTGTTCCCACTCTGCCACTTCAGAGCCACGGGAATGTCTCCAACAGGATGCCTTTTAAGGGAAATATAGGCAGAGCCTAAGAGAATGACGGTCACACACTGAGGTAACACCTGACAGGTTCAAGGCTGCGAGACACAAATGCAGCCCCCACAGCCAGGTCATGACAGACCAGTAAAACAGTGTGCAACAGGAAAGCAGCAGCCCTGAGGAGGGCAAAGAGACAATCAGGACAGACACATGTTTTTGTTCTCGATCTTGGCTATGTCAACCACGATACCAACCTCCTGGGTAAAGCACTGAAAGTCTTCCAGGGGATATGTTACTGTTTTCATTTAGAGCTTTGAGTACAGTTTGAATGAGCCTGTTGGAGACAGAAAGTGCTAAAACATGTTATTATTCTTAATAATAATAATAACAATAAAGTTCCAATATCTTGCAAAGTTTGCGTTGCATCAGCCTTGATTTAAAACTGAGAAACAATGCATCTATTTAGCATCTTGCAGGTTTCCTCACACTGAGCACTCAAAAGAAGTGTCCTATGAAGAATCCTTATCAACTCAAACATCAGTCTTTTATAAACTGCAAAACTGTAAAAGCTGTTCTTCCTTCGCAATCTTTATGATCTACTTTCTAAATATACTTGCTTCCTCTTCATATAGTAATGGATTTTCTTTTAGTGGTTGAGCTACAGCACAGAAAAATGTGAAAGTGTTTTGACCACTGAAATTTGATATTTCACACTGCCTTGATAAAATGTCAGAAATCATCCTCATAATTTGTAATCCATCTAGGACTATTTTTGTAAAGCCTTTTTGACATGCAGTTTGTTACTGGTCTAGTCATTTCTTTGGTACTATTTCTACAAGACTGTCAATATTTATTTCGCCACGCTTAGGTAGCTCTTCTTATAAATATGGAGAATATATGTCCATTCCCTAAACTGACATTGACAATCCATAATATTTAAATAGAATTAGCATCACCAATTTTCAGTGTGGAGTGTATTCAGTGAGCCTGCTGCAGAATGCACAGGATTCATGATAATTAGCATATGAAGCTACTCCTGCCATTTCGCTCCTCTATTTATACTAGAACTCATTACTGTGCAATCATATTTCAGAAGTAGTGATGCAGAATTTGGATTTGACAACGATTCAGGAATGAGCCAGCCAGAAAATTACCTGTGGGGACTCACAGACCTTTCTATAATAACTGCCCACCTGGGCATCAGTCCAAGTAACTGCATTTTCATGTCACTCAAGGGTGCTGCCCACAAGCTGGAGAGCCAGCTGATCTGTATTGCAAACGGTACAAATTGTTTCATTCATAAGAGATAGAATTCATCCCAACAGAGTCAAAGCAGCCAAGGGAGCAGGGGCAGTCCCTGCCTCCACCTGTATCCTTGCCTAGCTCAATGGGGCTGTGTTATAAAACAGAGACTGGGCTTGCTGGACCTTGTTCCCAGGGCATCTGGATTTATGGTAGGTTGGTAGGTGCAAACAGTTCTGGTAAATCAAGGTAACAGACCAAAACATGGAACTTCTTCAGAAGCTTATAGTCTTTAGCTTTAAGACAGAAATTCTTTGTAATGAGGGTGATGGGACACTGGCACAGGTTGCCCAGAGAAGCTGTGGATGGCACATCCCTAGAAGCGTTCAAGGCCGGGTTGGATGGAGTTCTGAATAACCTGGTCTAGTGAAAGGTGTCCCTGTACACAGGAGGGTGGTTGGAATGAGATGACTTTTAAAGGTCACTTCCAACCCAAACCATTCTGTGGTTCTGTGATGCCAATTACAGGTGCTGGACTGCAGGGTCAGCAGTTATTCGTCTCACTGTGGATGTGTACAGGTACAGAGTCAGCATCTGGGCATAATCTTAAATTAGTAGGTTCCTGCTTTCCAAGGTCTTTCTTGTCCTATTATCAGTCTAGGGTTGCAATTCATCATCCTCTCAGTTGCGTCTAACCATTTGCAGTGCTGAACACTAAGCTGAATACTGAATATCTATACACTAACTTGCATATATATATATATATACACACATATATATATGCATATTTGCATTCTGGAGGATTATTTCTGTACAGATCACTTCAGATTGTGAATTGGCACAACTGAAGGAGAGGTGAACTGTCTAGTCTGGAAGTGCACACAGAAAGGGACAGGATGCTGGCTTTCAAACTAGAGAAAATGTCTAAGCAATCACAGAAGGATATCAAGAAAATGAGGGAGGCAGAATCTACCAAGGGCTTAAGGAAAGAAGAGAGAAAGTTTCTTGTAACACTGCAAACGCTGGAGAAGGTAGACTTGAAGTTTCTGAAAAAGAAGCCTTCTGTCTACTGCTTGTTTAAACTAAGATCACAGAAATAGGGCTCATTACAAGCTTCTTGAAATAAAGAGGGGTCCAAATTATTCCTAACTTCTGTTTTCAGTTTGCTTTGTTTGATAGCACGACTGAGAAACAGTAACGTGTAGGAGCTTACTTAACAAACACTCACTGAAACAGGCAGAAATATAATAGTTACATCCATCTGATCTACACCACTGCATGATTGTGGTGTCACTATCCTGGATGAGGTGTGGGAGAGGAATCCCCGTTCCTTATTTTGTCCTACCTCGTGTACTTATCAGTCATTACACCACAATACTGGAGGCTTGGTGACACTTGTTTCCATGCACAAGAAGTAAAGTTCTACTGCTAGCACCTTTCAAGCATGCCCTTCCCAAAAATGCCATTTCCTTTGAAATATGTAAGATGTGATCTCAAATTGTATATAAGCAGCTCAATTATGTTGGCCAGTTTCAGGCACAGCATCTCTTTTCTAGGATAATTCCTCTGTTGAAATGGTGGAGCATTTATAGCTTGGGATAGAAGGGATGTACCTACACAGCAGGTCAATAGAGGACTTCACTCTTCAGTGCCATCAATCTCACAATGACTGCATTTACTTTACAATTTCATGAAAATGAAAATAATGGACTGAGACTTCTTTTATCTGGTAAAACTTCTGTGAGAAAAGCATGATAACACCTATGAGGTGTTCAAGTGCTCTCAGTGTCTTCATCTGCCCGAGTCAACAGCATCAAGCACTACACAAGAATTTCACAACATCTTAAGTTATTCATTCTGCACAAACAAATCTCAGGCTAAAGTCTTCCCCAAACACGCAGAGCATCACTTATCCTCCTCATCTTCTCCTGACCAGTGACACTATTGTGCTCAGTACATGTTATTTGGAATACTAGAGAAGTCAGTTTGAGAATTTACAAATGACATTTGAATGGGAATCCTAGAAGGAATTATAACGTGGCATGCAAATGTTCAATAGAATGACCACCTCTCACTCTCTCTCCATTTCAGACCTAGATTTTATTCTAAATTTTGTCTTTTTCCTTGCCTAGGATGCACATAATTCTGGTGGAATGTGAATATTCGGCGAATAAGGGTTTTTGTTAATACAGAGTGCCTCAGAGCCTATGGCATGACTATTTTTTAACAGCCATGAAAAAAAGAAAAAGGTAGGTTATCTCCCCCCCCCCCCCCAGTTGTCATATGGCTACTGGCAAAGGTAATAGCAAATAAAAATTAATGAAATATTAAAAAATGTGTTAATAATAAACAACCCTCCTCTGAAGGGGTCATGTTAAAGCACATTTTAAATATCTGCTTTTCATTCTAGGATACTGTAGATCACTACAGACTTTTTCAAGTGGTCAGCTGAGAAATGTGTCAGAGAGCCTCTTGTCCTGGAACACAGTGCCAAGACAAAAGTGTGAAGTCCATACTTACAAGGGTTTACACTTTTCCAGCCAGTAGGTTTCCCAACAAGGTTAGTTTTTTGTGTTTACCGTTAATTGGTACAGAAGTTTTGGCATTTTTAGTATTAAAGGCACTATTCTCTTACTTTTGTGGCCTAACTTGAACACCATTGTGGTACTTTATATCAAAATACTACTGTGTCTACACCAAATTTGGCTCCAAAAATATGGCAGATGAAGACAGTATTCTGGAGCCAAGATACAAAATTTCATAACACTTAATGCTCATATTTTTTTAAACAAAGAATAAGAAGATTACTCATACATATAACAAGAATATTACAGAGAAGAGTAGCACATATTACACATTAGTACAATACACTATTGCTAATGCATTGAATGTGTGCTTGACTATGATATGTATATTTGAGTAATAGTTTATCAAATCATACATTAAGATTTTTACTAAACCTTTAAATTGATTGATTACTACACTTTTGAAATATTCTACATTCAAAATTTTGAAACTATTAGGTATAGAAGTGGGACGACAAAGTAAATTCACCAAAAAAAAAAAAAAAATCAATGAGGAATATTCTCATATATGTGAAATCAATCAAAATGTCCACCTTTTCAATGTTGTAAGATGGGGAAAAAGGAGTATTGATTTATCATTGCAAACTTTCATAACCATAAATCAGGATCAAAGAAAGGCTGATACTGGATGGGACCTCTGAATGCCATCTCATCCAACTGCCCCCGCTCAAGCAGGGCCACCTATAGCCCAGGACGTTGTCCAGGTGGCTTTCCAATATCTCCAAGGATGGAGACACCACAGCCTGTCTACACAACCTGTGCCAGTTCTTGGTCACTATCATAGTGAAGAAGTATTTCCTTGTGCTCAGAAGGAACCTCCTGTGTCTCAGTTTGTGCCCCTGGCTCTGGTCCTGGCACTGGAAAGAGTCTGGCTCCATCCCCTTTACCCACTCCCTTCAGGTATTTATACACATCAATAGGTTCTGCCCTGAGTCATCTCCACTGCAGGCTGAGCAGTCCCAGCTCCCAGTCTTTCCTCATTAGGAGGGAGATACTCCAGTCTCTAAATCCATGCCCATGGAAAACACGACATCCTTGCCTATTCACATTTCCATCTGGATTACATGGAACTGGCTGACTGACAAATTTGTTTACAAGGATGAAACTGTAATAAAGTCATTCTTTACAAGCTAGTTGGACCTGCTCCTTCTTAGTCAAAAAGATAATTGCAAGGCCTGATGATTAATTGTTATTTCTATTCATACAAATGGAAATTGCTTGGGTGGGGTTTTTTTATTTTTTTAGTTTTACAAGTGGAATGTGGACAACCTTGTGTCTGAGAGAGATCAGAAGCATAAATTTGCCAAAGCTCTCATCTTGTCTAATACACTTTCTGTGTTCCAGCTAAGATGATTCCATTTTTCTCTGTTGGCATCAGTTTATGTGAGGAAACACTATTGTGTCCAAAGAGCAACACCAGCTTTCAAAGATTTGCTCAATTACCCTTTCAACACTCTTATCTCTCTGATATTTGTATTTTATAACAAAGATCATAGATGATAAGCTTGAGTGTTATACAGTTTATTCATTCATAGCTACATAGTTAATGAATTTCCTCCTTTGTCTAGTCCTATCATGTGTGCCCCAAGGGAACTGACTGATTAATTCCATGGCAGGAAATTATTTACTGCTTGCTGTATGTTTGTTGTGGTTTTGGTTCTGGTTTTCTTCTGTTTCCTTACATTCTGCAATGTCATGTCTCATTGAAAATCCTGATGGTCCCCTGAGCTGAAAGTGATGCAGCCATTGAGAGCCTCAAAGCTAAAGCTGATAAATGGATGCACCACAAGAACAGGCTACTCTGAATCTTGGTTATGAGGAGCACTTGAGAGAGAAGATATTGGTCTCAATTAAATGTTCATAAATATCATTAAATACAGACAGCCTTTTCAGGAAAATTAAAATAAGCATTTTTTTAATGTATGCTCTCTGATTGAAACACATCTTTGTCTTTAACTTTTTAACATTTTAACATCCTTTTTCCTCCCTAGGGTGTTTTTTTCTAAAGCTCTGTTGAAATAGCCACACTGGTAAATTAAACAGATTCAAGGCATTTCTGTGATAGGATATTCAACATGGCAAGGCTTTTCCTTGTTTTATAGTTTTAACAGGTTCCTGCTCACCAAAGCAGAGAGAGCTAAAATGATGAGGCTGTATTGCTACTGAGCAGCGTGTTTGATCTCTGAAGGCAACAGGAGGGTATGTCTGCCCCAAGTCTGCATTCTGGGACATCCCTTCCAAAAATCCAGAGGTAGGCCACATCATCCCAAGCATTGCTAATGCGCTTAAATTCCTGAGTGGTCTCTCTCTTAAAAAAATTAGTGGGATTTTTGCTCCTAAATGATTAAGAAATATTTGAAAGCAAAATGGGAACCTGCCTTTTTTTTAAAATTAATTTTTCTTTATAATTTGAACACCAGTACCTTGCATTTCATACAGTGGATGCATTTTTCCCTTTGTTGTTAATTGCATGTGCAGAGGAAAACTAGGTTTTTTGCTTCCTATTTCAGGTATGTATGGCTATCAGACAGCTTGGCTAGCTATCGAATTAAGTAAGATTTCTATATATATAGTTCATTCATATGCATCAGGCACAACCGCAAAAGTAATTTCATATCACAGGCCCCCTAGGGAAGCAGTCATGGTCCCAAGCCTGACAGAGCTCAAGAAGCGTTTGGGCAATGCTCTCAAAGAGTGTGCAGGGGTTCTTGGGGTGTCCTGTGCAGGGTCAGGGTTGGGCTTTCATGATCCTTGTGGGTCCCTTCCCACTGAGGATACTCTAGGATTCTATATTTTCCTCTAGTAAAGCAGTCTTTAATCTATGCAGGGAAAGCAGCTTTGCCAAAGGCATTTGTTTTCAAAATAACTTTCGTAAAGCCTATCTATATGGGCACAGAGCCAAGACAGTAAAACACACCGTGCCTGCCAGACCATGCAAACAGCACTGCCATCATTCTTACATTCCAACAGTTTTGTTTGCTCTGTGAACTCTGCTAAAAAATTACAGTTATGGTGGAGAACGGATGGATGGATGGATGGATGGATGATAAGTCTATAGATGGACAGCTAGCGGCTAATGGATAATAGTCATCCGTAATGGAGCTTAGACAGCATTTTAATAAATCTGTAGTATGCAGAACTTGCCCATTCCTGAAGGAAGAGAAGAAAACATTCCAGTGGCACATTGTCATAAGTCTGTTGAGGTGGAACAGACTGGAATGGTATAACCGTCATGCACTGGGCAGACTGCGACAGGTTACAGACAGTTGATAAAATGAAATTTTAAATAAAGGAGAAACCTTGTTCTATTGTATCCTGCAATTAAAGTCATTAGGCAAAGGAAAGACCATTTTGATTTCCACCTTTATGATTCTGGAATGTAGCTCTTCATTGTGCTGATAAAATGTAATGTGTTATATATTTCACCATGACAAAATATAATTGATGCCATGAACAGTTTTAAATTATTGCTTGTAAAATGTATGCTTTTAGCAGAAGTGTATTTATTATTGTAAAATTTCTGAAACTTGTTCTAAATTACTGTGAAAAGCACCAGAGTGGAAGAAAAAGATTTGTCAATGACAGGACCCGTTATTTCAAAGATTTTTAACTTTCAAGTCAATTTCACAATACTTTCAGCTCTCATCTTCTTTTTCTTAGGGGGAAGGAGAATAAGAGGGATAGGAGAAGAGAAATACCCATTACATTTATGAAACTAGATAAAAGCAATAAGCAGAATGTTATATAGAATAGCAATAAAAACTTAGAAGCGTGTAATTTCGTGAAAACAGCATCTGTAAAAAAGAGGAAGATCTAGAAAAGATTTTCATCACCAATACCAACATAAAAAAAATCAAGCCTCTTCCAAACTAATTAGACAATGTTATCTTTTACATTCGTAGACGTGTCTGGCAGTGACGCATTATGGCTCAGGCTTAAGCACTGGATCATTAACTGAGCAGAAATGTTACATGCATTTGTGTATACAAGATTAAATGCTATACATTCCTGAAATGTTCCATATTCTATCATTTTAGCCTCTCTTCTATCTCTGTCACTTTCAATGAGCTGTAAATTTGATAGCATGTTTACAGATATTTTTCTTCCACTGACTAAACTATCAAAAGCCGGTGTGATGATTGTACAATTTCCTTGGCCCCTCAGGATTAGAATGTGCAACGCTCTAAAATGCATTTGTATGGAATGCCTACTCAACATATTCTGCACAGCTCTTCAGTCTCCCTGAGAAAGACATCCCCACTCCTCCCAGACTGTTGCTCTTGGGTGCAACAAACAAAATAAGACAGAAATCCATCAAAGATCATTCCCACATGGAACAGTATTTCAGATCAGGATGAACTGCAAAACTACCTGAGGGGAAAGAGGTAAAAAAAGAGAAAATGAAAAAAACTTTTCCTAAAAGCTCCTAAATGCTCTGAGAAATGAAGTGGGCATTTTAGAGTTGAATACCTGGATATTCTATCCAGAATCATCATCAGAGTAGATCTCACAATATAGTGATTTAACAGCTGTAATAGTTTATAATAGTACTACAGAATACCATTTTCCAGCTTAATAGAAGAAAAGAATCATAGACTACACAATGTTCTACAAAATCAAATGACAAATATTTACAAAACACAGACTGGAAGGATGTTTTACCACCAATTTTAATGTTTTGCTGACTCCTGAGCAACTCAGAAATGCAAAGCAACACCAAACAGCTACACACAGAGCAAATGATTGACTGGGAGACTGAGATTGTTCTACTGAGCACCTGGTTGAGTGCAAGGTGTCCCTGCTACATGGCAGAGGGTTGGAACTGGATGATTTTTAAGGTTCCTTCCAACCCAAGCTATTCTATGATTTTATGATGATTCTATCACCAACACTTTTCGGTTTGTCCCAGGATATCTTGTGGTGATGATACCAAACACATCTAGGTCTGCACTTCAGTGCCTCTGCAGTAAGGAACAGTAACGCCAAATGAAGAATAAAATTATTATCCCAGGTCTCAGAAAAGCTACTGCCTAGCTCAGCCAAAACGATTAGAGTCTTGAGAGTGAAAATCACCATTTTCAGACACTATTACAGGAAACAAAGTACTCTTCTGCACAGCTCACCTCTCTTCCCACTAGTGACTGATTACAGGACCAACCACAGCAATTCATTATCTGGAAAACAGATAAAGGAAGGGTATTTAAAGTACTTTAAGCTGTCTTTTTAATCAAATTTAAAGATGGGAATTAAAGAATCAGAATTATAGCACTAGGCAGATTCACAGACCACCAGAGAAGCCTCCAGAGAACACAGAGTTCACCCTTGCTCTGGTGAAAAGCAAGACAGAAGAGAGTTTAGTGACCACTGGAAAGATTTAAAGGCTGAATTTATCCTACCATGTGCACTGCAGAACAATTAGAAATCTGTGAAACATGAGAGAGAACAGCAGAAAATGATATCTGTCCAGTACAGATTCAGCAAGTTAATAATAGAACAAGAACTATTTCCAGGGAAAATGTTTACATTTTAATATTTTTATACATACCAAAATATAAAGCTGTTTAATCACATCTAGATTTGCTACAGAAACAAAGCTCATTGCTGCCTGCACATACAACATATTTTATCCAAGCTTCAGTTGCCCCTTCAATGATTAAAATGCAATGGAAATGTGCATCTTCATTTAAGAAGGCTTCCTAACCTACTCTCTCTGCTTAAAAAAAACCCCATTTTTTTCCTTTGAAGCATTTTGAAATAATTTTTTAATTTTGAAAGAGACCTGCTAGCACTATTGAATCACTGACACTTATAATCAGTAAACTTTATGGGTTAACATCAGACAAGCAACAAAATAGAAGTTATTAAAGTTTAACCCAGCTAATAGTGCTTTCCCACATACAGCCAGATCTTACTTTCACTGGATGATCTGATTCAGGCCTTGTTTTTTTGATACTAAAATGTGTTAAAAGGAATCCTACAAATAGAGATATGGAATAAAATAATGAAAATACCACAGAACAGATTTTTGAAATGTTAGACAATGTAACTAGAATACTTTTGGCAGCTGCAAATGTTCTTAAGACCACAAAATGAAGAAAACCAGCTGTATAATACAGATTTTTTTAATATCCCTGTAGACCAGGTAACTCTGAAAGTTTTGAGTATTAAATTATGAAAAGATGTATAAACAATTCATCTCATTAAAAATTCTTTGCTGATGAGGAAATTTAGTTTTCATCCCCTTAGAGTCAAGATGCAACATCAGGGAGAGAAAAAAAAAAGTGAGTTTAAAGGACATGTTTTCTGTCTCACATTAAGTATTTCAAAATATGAGACAGCAGTGAAAGACAAGGTATATATATTTTGTATCTCTGGATTTCTCTGTAGTTATGAGAAGATATGGAGAAATTATGAAGAAAAAAAAAAAAGAAACAATCAGCTCTGAAAGTGTAGACACCATTAGGAGAAACAGAGTTTCTGCTTCTTTAATTCTTTCAAAGGTTGATGGATAAGGACTAAAAGCAAAAGGCTTTCACAGATTCCGGAGGTTAAACTGATGAGAAATTCACAATCTAGTTTTGTTTTCTGTGACACAATTACGTCGATAGATAAACTTTCAGACCCTTTATAACTGCCTGGTGTCCAAAACACAAGACTTCAGGCCACGGGTCAGCTGATGGAAGCAGGTCTCTGCCACGGTGGGTCACGGTGCCTGTACCCTTCATGTACAAAGGACGGCTGTGTTTCTGCACCTGGAGTCGCTTTTTCCAACAGCATTCCCCTGCATGACAAGTCCTGGCTGGACTTGGAGAAGCACTGAGTGGCCTGAAGGTGCCTCAGCCTCTTGGCCTTCAAACCAGACACTGAGAGATCGTGGTTCCATGTGAGACAGGGCTGGCATCTGCCACTGGGCAGTCGACCTCACAAGGGGAGAGAGCTGGTGCTCAGACCACAGCAGCTGACAGAGCCAGGCAGAGACAGAGGGATGAGAAGCAGGGCCAGGAGAGTGAGCCTCACACAGACACCAGTTTGAGCAAAAACTGTTCCAATCCTGAACAAATCCTGAGTTGGGTTCTTCGAAGCTAGACATGTTCCTGCTGCCAAAGTTTTGCTGTGCTGGATCTGAGCAGATACGAGTGGATATATTATCCATGCTCATTCTGTGTACTGATCCGTCTTTTTCACGCTGCCACATGAAGAGTCTTGGAAATATTCCTCACAATGTAATACATTAAGTTTTGAAGAGCGTGGCTGATTTTCCATTGCCATGTGTTACCTATGATTAAGTATGTTTAAAATACTTCCAAATCAAGCATTTTACAGATAGAAGTCTTAAAAGCTTAAAAGACTATAAAGCCTGGGAAATGATAGAAAAATCAATCCAAAATCATAGAGAATTCTTGGCTTGGGAATGTAAACTTTAAAGAACTCAACTGTGACGAGATCTATGTTTGTCTGAGGTAGGTCAGGCTGTTGTGTGAACCACAAGCCTATTTCTGTATTCCAAAGGGAATTTGTACCAAAGTAAAGTTTGGAGTGCCCCTATTTTCAGCTAAAGAAGTGAGGACTCAAAAGAAAATGCTCTGTCTAGATTTATCCAAGTAAATAGGTTCATGGATTTCTCACTACATTCATAATTCATTGGGATTTTACCATTGTCAGCAGTTCATTTTAAATGCTCTTGCCATCTTTGAAGGACCAGCCAAACAAAATCCTCTTAACTAAGAAGACAGCTGCTGTTTAATATACTTTCTAGACTAGCTAAGTGAAACTACCTGTTTTTTTTTTTCTTTCTTATAGAAGCTGTAATTTCCTATAACAACTTTCCTCAATTTACTCATAGGGCTTTGAGGCTGGGAAGTTATCTAATTTTTAAAGCAGATTCTAAGTATAGGACAGATTTTCCAGGTTCATAGATCTGACATACTGCTGCATTTTTCAAAAAAAGTTATTATATTTCTGGCATGTACACACAGCAAGGCTGCACCTTTCACAAAGTTTGCAGATTCAACATTCAGCCCTAAGGATTACCAGCCTTTACTCCTAGATGGGAACACAGTACCTCCAGTTTCTGCTGTCATAAATTGCTGAGTAATCTCACTGTATATTTTCTGATTTACATATTCACAACAGTGCATGTAATCACACTTTGATTAAAACCATGAGTTTAGCACAGAAACCACCTGTTCTGATTTCTAGCAGACCAAAATCTCTTTATATTTCACTGCAATAATAACAATATCAGCCTGAATAGCAATGAACTAGTAAAAAGCAAGGAGAGAAGTTTGCAAATACCAGAGCTTTATGACTTTATTTCTATGCAACAATCAAATTATTTCTTTCCCAAACAAGAAAAAGTTACAAAAAGAAAGGAACTAATACTCCATACAGTGCAACTTCTTTTCTAAAGCAGTAGTCACTCAAGGCATTTGAATATATACTCTGTGGAGCAATTATAAATTGATATCTTCCCAAAATCAAGGCAGTTAGTGTTTAAAGGCCATCCTCACTAGAAATTGCACCTACCAATTACCTTTAACAGCCTCTCCAAGACCTAGCCAAGTTTTGGGTGCACTGACCTATAAAACAGGCCACATAACTTCTGTATTGGAAGGAGATAAAACTGGAAATTAAATTCCTTCTGGTTGGCAAATGTTTAAAACAGATAAAGGAAGAAGGTGCTTTAGCCTTTATTTCACTGGAATTCAGTGGCTCTTTTTGTGTGGAGTCAATAAGGAGGAATTTGAGCCATTCATTTTCCACCCAACATATTTATTTCTAGTGCTACTACCACTGTGGTATCCATGCAGATTTTTTAAAAAATTTCATCATGTACATTCCCCACTAAAAATATTAGCATTCAAGCACATTGCCTGGCTTTGAAAGAGCTTATTTGAGATTTAAACAAAGGATTTTCGAAAGAAGGCTTCTAGTTAGCTAGAATTAAATTCAAGCATTTGGGCCTGATTCACAGTTTCCTGCGGATTATTTAAACCAACATTTTTGTGCACTGCTGAAGCGATGCATGTGGGCCTTTGTGTAAATGACAATCAGCCTCATATTTTGTCTAATGATGTGTTTATTACACATTGCCTTCTGACATTGTTCATTCCTACACCGAACCAAGAGGCCTCCTGCTTTCTGCTTTTAACCCAGTGCGTGAAGCAATACATGAAGACATGCAAACTGCTTATGAAAAATTGAACAACTGCAGCTTTTTATGACAAATAGCATGTTACAGCTGAAAAGCAGGTACGTGGCATGACTTTTGCTTCACTGACATGCATTTCCAGGGCCATATGCTGCAGACGGTTGCAAAACATGCTGCTTTCTTTCAGGACATTACCTTGTTTTGACGGCAAACATGACTTGACAGATGCCTCAGCAGAGGAATTGCATGATATCTGACCTTTTTGTGATATGTCATTTCTAGAAGGCCCTGGTGCAGGTGCTCCATCATGGGACACATAACAGAGATACACACCAGAGAACGACATGATTCAAAACCTTTTATCTGGTTTTTGACTTTCATGCATTGTATTTGTTTTAAAGCATGTCATTTACTGGCCTTTGTAAAATGAGACGCCAAATCTCAGGATATAATGTTTAGGACTGCATTATCCTAAAGATTTGTATCTATTCTACTCCGGGGAATATTCTCTTAGGTTTGTTTTTTGTTTCCTAATGATTTAATTCAGGCAAAGCTGAGGTTGAGTCTCAATTACTACGCTTCAGACAGAGATGGATAACTTCAAGCACCTTCAAAGGTCACTTTATCCTGGAGCTGTTCAAGGCCCTGTCTGCCTGCTGTAAACAAATGCAGTGAAAAGCATTTCTCATCTCCAAAAGCCACAGCACAAGGGGAATAGAAGTATCACAGCGCACTATGACCACACACCTTAACCCAGCCTTAAATGGTGGGGATAAGGATAATTAAATACACACTTTAGACTACACCTCCACTATTCACACCCCAAAGAACATTGTTTCCTCTCTGGGAGACATCCCTGCCTTTCTTAAAATCTAATTACACAGCTATGAAGAAGTTCAGGGCTAGAAGAATAAACTCACTCTTCTTGCTAGCCCAGTACACATTGGCCTAATTTCTGTTCACACCATGTATAAATTCAAGACATGGAAAAAAGCATAATTACATGGTTTTGTTTTACCATGGAAAATAGATAATTATGGGTAATTCATGGCTCAATTAAGCTCCAGGATAATTAGTACTCAAAGTTAGAAACACTGCCTGGAGATTATGGGGTAATCTGAAAAGAAGTTACACAATTTATTCTAGTGCACTCCACCTACTGGTTATTTGCTATACATATGCTTTGATCAAAGATTAAAATATTCATGAAAGTGTGGCACACCTTTATTACATTTAGAAACAGAGATACAGAAAAACAGCCCAAGAGATAACAGTTCTTCCATAATTTTGAGATCCCAATCTATTTCTTTAATCTACAGAAATGTTAGATTAAGTGCATCACCCCAACCGTAAAAGTGCTCCTGACAACAGAATAAAAAAAAAAAAAAAAAAAAATCTGCTGACTCAAAGCAGGCCTTATCAGCTTTCAAGCTCAGGAAGCCCACCCTACCTATCTCTAGACACGAATGTATGTGCTTTGTAATGTGGCCCACCAGTTTGACTCCCATGAGAAAACACAATGGGACATACTAGCAAATGAAACCATGGGTTGGTAGCTGGCATGGACCTGGAACACTTACCAGGGCTTCCAGAGCTGGCATTACAGAGAGACAGACATTTCAGCTCTGGAGCAGAAACATCAGAGAAGAAGATGCACACAGGTTTAGCCTACAAAAAATACCTACATGAACACTGGAAAGAGTCATAAAAAAGGAGCATTAGTCAAGCCTGTCTTGAGGGTTTAGGCTACATTATTTAGAAATGTCTCTCATGTTAGCAAAAGAGAAAAGTGATTACTTCCAGCCTTTGAAAGCATGAGATAAGGAGCTAAAAAAGAAAAAGGAAAAAAAAAAGGCGTAAACTCCAATGGCTTTGCTGAAAACAGTCTGCAGAAAATACATATTGAAATAAAAACAATATGCATTTCTCTGACCACAATCTCATTTGTGCGGACAAAATCCTGTGAGCATGGCCTGTATTCACTCCTTTTGATGAACTCTTTCAATACTTATGCAGAAAAGTTGAAGGAAAGTTTCTCATTTTCTTCATAGTAGCTGTGTTTAGGATTTGTGCTGATAACACAGGGATGTTTTTGCTATCACTGAGCAGCGTTTGCACAGAGCCAAGACCTCTTCTGCCTCTCACACCACCCCACCAGCAATTTAGACTGGAGGCTGGGAGGGGACACAGCTGGGACAGCTGAGCCCAACTGACCAGAGGTATAATAGGTAAAGAGAGTTAAACCAGGGAGGGATAGGGACAGTTTCTCATCCGCCGGCCTGAGGAACTGGACCATCATATTTTGCAGCCATGTTTAACTTACCAGTATAAACAGAGCCCCGCTATTAAGAGAGAAGAAACTTTAACAGCATTAAAACAAACTTTTAGATCAAGAATTTTTGCCCCTCATTCTTGGAGGCAATCGAGAGCTAAATGTAATTTTCACCTCTCTTACAGGGAATTACAAATCTCTCTAAGTGCAGAAAATTGTGTTGCATGGGACTGCTCTTGGTCTCCCACACAGATGGAAAACCCCAAAGGATCTGGTGAAAGAACAGCCTGCAGACTGTGGAACCAATCCCAGAAGGAAACTTGTTATATTTAATTAGCCTCACGGTCGTATTGAGAGAATTAACAATATTTTAATAAATTGCCATTGTACTCATGCTGGTTTAAAATGATAGTGTACAACACCCTAAGTTCTATCTGAGAAGAGATCCTCAATAGAGCAGACTCATTAACAACACTGCTGTAGAAGTACAGTGGCCTTTAATTATAAAACCACATGCAGTCTTCTGACAGTTTGTTATGCACATGATAAACCAAGGACTTACATTTTTCTTTTTTAGCCCAAATTTCAAGGCAGTTTTTACTAGTACACACTGTACATACACTGTGTATTCAGAAACTGTGAATGTGTCTCCATTAAAATGACAACATATATCACCTGTGATGTCTTGGCCCCTAGGGAACCCACTTGGCTCTTTTCAATTCCCTCTATGTATGGAAATTAAAAGTTGATAAAAGCAGGTTTTCAGGTTTCCACAAAGATGAAAGAAACCTAAGCAGGGAACACCAGGGTTAATAATAAGACACTCATACTTTAACTCTGGAACTCACCAAAATAAATGGTTATTGCTTCAGTGTAGCAAATGGCACTGCTATGGAGTATTTATGAAGTTTCCTGCAACACACAGAATTTCTTGAAAGAAATTAACTTCACAAACTGATCTATGTTGCTCATACATTATTGCAGGATATCAGAGGAAGCAATATTTCACAAGTCTGTACGATAATAATAGTTTTTTCTTTCTATCCCTTCTTATTGCCACTTTTTTTTTCCTATACAAAACAAGAAGAAATAGAACTGCCTGAAATAGCCTAAAATCATCACCCAGGAGATCCCAGAGACAGTTATGTGACAGCTGTGTGATGGAGTAGCTTGTACACCACGGGGCCAAAAGTGTGTTGTTGGCATTGCCAGCTTCTCCACCACAGCACTTGTGTGAATAATGCTGCAGAGACCCCTTCTGTGGCTTACACCAGGAAAAAAAAAAGGGGGCTGTTTGGGGCAGAACATCTGTAATCAGAGGCATCAAATTCTGCCCCCCAAGCCATCTGTGCCAGCCAGACACTCCTGTATAGCAGTGCTATTTTTTGGCAGCAGTGTTCTGTGTGATCGTGCACATGGGTGATGAGCAGAGGCATTTGTGATCCTGTTTGCCAATACTCTCTGTTCTCACCCCCAACACCCCACAGTAAGGTGTGCACTGCCAATCCGAATTTAGCCCTGGGGGCTTAGACTTAAAGACTGCAGCTGCTTTGGCCTATGCTAAATACAGAAGAGAAAGAAAAGCTCCCTTGAGTAAGGTACGCTTTGACCGTTTATATTTTCTTGTAAAAGATCTCAGTTGAACTAGAAGATTTCTACTCAATCCCCTCAAATCATTAGCAATTATTATCTACTTATCATGACTTTGGCACTATGAACTGAACCAAAGACCTGAGGGAGAATTTAGGAAAAAAGATATTTTAGCATATATATATATATATATATATATATTCCATCCAACAACTTAGCTTCATTTTGAGTAAGGCGTTGTCTCCAGGCTTCTACAAAGAGATTCCATCTGCCATCTGAGTGTGCTGAGGCCAGGGCATAGGACAGACCATTGAAGAAAAAAGTCAGGGACAGATAAACAAACAGGGAATTGGTGTCATTCAAAGAACAATTTTCTTTTTCTCCGGGAGAGATTGTCGGCAAAAAACTCACATATACAGCACTTTTCTGTCTGTCTATGAGACAGGTAACAGCAGTAATCTGATATCTCTGACAGAGTAAGTACTGAAAACATCTTAAATGCCCTGATGACCATTCAAGTTGGCTTTCAGGTATCTCCTAAGATGAATGCTTTTTGTTGTCTCCCTCAGCTAATTTTTCCCATAAAGTCATCACTCCTGCAGCCTTGTGATATTTAACAGTTTGCAAATTAGCTGAATGCTTGGCAATTTGTATGTCACGTTGCACACGTGCTTTTCCAGCACTATTGCAAAGACAATGACTTACCTCACACCGCATCAGGGAAATCAGAATAGAGTTCGTGCTTGGCCCTAGTTTTCAAGTTTACAAAAGTCACATATTATTAAACACCTTTATGTTTTAAAAAAACAACCCCAAAAACTTGAAAAAGTGTGGCACTTGGCCTTCAGTGCCTCATGATCACAGATAAATTGAATGGAAATACATTATTTTTAATGGAGACCACTTTTTTTTGTTGTCAGCCTTAAGTGTCTTCACTTCGAGAAAACAGAAAGGCCCAAGCCTTCAACAGCAATTACTGGATTACTCTGCTGGTATCATTAAAAAAAAAGGCATATTTTTTGGCTACATCTTTTCCAATATGCAAACCCCAGAAATTGCCATAAGCAAATATAATACAGTGTTTTTTGCCATAAAAAAGGTATTCAATTTTAGGATCATTTCTGTCCTAATGACTTTTGATGGGTTATTTTTGTTTTTATCATGCCATTAATAAAAAGTGATAACTCTTTACCTCTAATTAGACCACTATCATAGAGCCCATTAATAATTCAATACCCCCTTTATCTATTCCCTTCCCCTTCAGAGCTCTTCAATCAGGGCTTATGCAGCAGGTTGCATTTGCTCTGAAAATCCATTAGCCTTCTGCCTCACTTGTGGGCTTTCCAAGGGACATAAATGGATAGATACATAATTTTATTTATTTATTTGTGTGCTTCTGCTTTTAGGCTAGATGTAAAACAATGGGGGCAGTGGTGGGGAGTGGGAAGAAGGGGCACATAATAATCTCTGGTGTCACAGCCTTACAGCTTAATTTGTCATCTTATTTTTCCACATGCAAGATTCTGACAGCATTGATCACCTGAATCTGTTAAACAATTTTTTCATGAGGCTGACACACTGCCCCAGTGCTTGCATCTATCAACATCTGCCTGATTTATTGGCTTAATAACTGAAAATCATTCGGTAGCCCAGCTCTATTTTGCCTGAACACTGACCTGTGACCTTAATTTGCTGCCTTTTGAGTTTCTTTGTTCTCCCATAACAGGTAGCTCACTAATCAGCAGAAACAGCTTTATAAACTTAGATAAATATTTAACTGAGACCTACGAATATGAATGTTTAAATTATTCCTCTTGGAAAAGTATAAATAACCCAGACTAAACAGAACTACTGAAATCAAAGGCATGCTTGCAGAAAGGATGGGATTTGGCACGCTTTTAATATTTCATGTCTTTCTCTGTTCATATTTCAAAATATTCACAAACAGCTGTTATGAATTTCTGAAATAAAAGAAACACTTCTCTCACTGCTATGTCTTTATAACAAAATCCAGAAAGCAAACACCGATTTTTCTTTTTTTTGTGGTACCAGAGATAAGACTAATTGCAATAAGGTGGTGTCAATTAGAGCTGGTAATCTCAGGTTATGGCAAAATTTTGGTAGTTTAGCACAACAGAAACCTGATTTAGAGCACATCCTTACATTTTATGGTTTAATGAAAACCATCAAAAATGTTTTACTGTGGGAACATTTCCAGCCTTCCCAGGTCCCCACCCACTGATAAGCAGTGCACACAAAACCACAAACTTTTTAAAGGAAATACATTAGTTTTGGACTTGCTTTCAAACCTTATGTAAGCACAAAACAACAGTCACCTATTTTTCTTGCCAAACAACACACTGACATTCAGGATCCCTCAGACATGCCTGTGAAACAGCTGTATCTAATGCTGAGATGTGACTTTCCAGTCAGAAATTCCACTCATTTTGTGAAAAGAAAACCAGCAGTTTTCTTCAATCATTGGGAACATGATGACTAGTGTCTGGTAGTCCTTGAAAAAGCATTCTGTGGAGGTGAACGAGGAAGCCTGAGAAGGTGATTTATGGGGTGGGGATAAATGGGTAGAATAAACACTCTGGACCAGCTTCCTTTCAGACCTGTTTCTTCCCATCTCCCATTTCCCTGACCCCTGAGCCACACTCAGAGTGGGGCACAGCACAAAACAGCCTGGGTTGTAAGGCAGGAAGTCAACAGTGTGCATTTGCAGTAGGAAAGAGGAGTTTTTTCCCCATGCCAATTTGGCAGAGTGGCAGAACCCTTCTTGCTGGGACGGAAGACTTAAGAGAACTTGCAGAAGTCTGTGGGAGTTGGGTATTGCCAGGAAGGTTGTTTTGTTGGCAGGAAAGACAGGAAAGTAGTTTTAAAGGAGAGAACCATGTTCATCAGTGCAAGAACTAAAGAATAAGTCACCTATGGGACCCCAGAGACTCTGTGGCAGATTTAGCCCTCGAATATGTAGGTAACCTGTGAAATAACTGGAAAACTAAGAGAAAAAGTCATCTTTAATTTCAAGACAAGACCAAATTCTTGTAAATCACCCAGGAAGAAAGCATTAGGTTCTTATAAATGTTTCAGTTTCAACAATACAAAATTTCTCCTCTAACAACTTCAGAGATCTTAATACAGGCAAAATAGCAATTGGGTCAATTATTCCTGTAAGCTGGGATTTACATGGCTTCTGTCTGAAGACAAAGCATACCTACATACACTGCAAAGGTTTGATGAGCTTGATAACAATATCAGCTATTTTTAAATATATTGAACATCTTTCCAGCAGGGTATTCAGTGCTTCAATTTTTATTTTATTGTGATTATAGAAGTATGAGAAGGAAATAACAAAGCCTAGCCTGCGGAGTTTATCAAAGCAAACAACGGTCTTCTTGGATGTGGGTTAGTACTACAGCCAGCAGACCTGAACACAGTTTTCCTCCCCATGGAAGGCTGGCTGGCCCACAGGTCAGTGCTCAAGTCTAGGCAGTCGTTTGTTAAAGTACTTAAAGAGGAAAAGAAACGTACTTCTAACAGTGACATTTTCAAAATTCTTCCTGTAGCTAATTTCTGTAATATACAAGTATCATGTTCGTGGTCTGTTGTCAATCAAATTAAGAGAATGTTGTTTAATGCCTGTCACCTAGACCACAAAAATAAGTGAAAACATCTTGATTTGCTTCTTTTAGTTTATGTCAATTGTGTGCATAATATTTGAAGGTTAATAGTGTGACGATGATGGACCAAACCATGCAAAGAATATCTTTCTAACAATGGACAATTTCCCTGTGAAATGGATTGGAAAGAATGTGATAGCGTACAGAAGACTATATTAAAATTACGGCCCTTCAATCTGATGAAGAGTGGAAATGTTACTTGCTCAAAGGCACCATTAAAATTAGAAACATCTATCTATCTATTCATTGTCTTGAAAACTGCTGTAGAGCTCTGCACGCACACTCATGTGGGTATTATTCTTCTTATTTGAGAACTTGACTATAGTTCACTTGTAGGATCTGCTTAGACAAGAACCCATAAGAAGACAAATCTGAATTCTTGCACTGGGAATGCTGCAGCAGTTCAAGCACAGCTTGTAAACAACAACAACAGCAACAAAAAAGCCTGTGTCAAATAAGTTTCCCTGTAACTCTGCCGTTCTTAATAAAAATGCTATTAGCAAATGAAACTTCTAATACCTAAATGACAAAATATTGCTGCAAGACAATCTTTATTGAGATCTCAACCTCTGCACAGTTTTTCTGTACTTAATGGAATCAGAAATATTTTAAGATCAATTAGCAATTATAAGAAGTATTTTGCTCCCCTAAGGCTAATGTTTTCTGCAAAAAAGCCCAGGTATTTTCGAGAAGCTTCAAGGAGCCTTAGTGTGGCAATATTGTGAGAAACCTTGTGGGTTTGTCTATTCCAGTGCATCTCCACTTTCATTAGAGCTCTCCACATATGGAACTGAGAAATCACAGAAGCTTTGTCCTCCTCCTGAATATGTAATTGCATCTTTCTAAATATATCAAAATGAAATTATGCTTTCCAAATGCAGAGGCTTTCTCAGGGTAACATTTCATCTAATTTCTACAATAAAACACCATTCTACCAGTTGGCTGATAAATTCTTACATTAAGTCTTTAAAGACTCTGCTCCTCATATTATGGAAATTGAGGTGAAGGTTCAACCTTGAATGTATAAATCAAACAGGATCAAACATATTTTACTAAAAATATCAAGATTTTGATTATCAACTAAATGCCAAGACAAACTACCATTGTTATTTACTAGAAAGTATATTAGCTGTTGGTCTTGGGAGAAAACAAACCTGCATTACTCAAAACATTCCACTGCAGAAGTAGGAATAAATTCCAAACAGACATGCAGGGTTCTACAATTCCAGTTCAATATTGCCTAGGACGTTCATGTAATTAATCATCTGGAAGTGGCCCAAAGGCAAGTTCAGTGCCAATGCTGACTAAGAAATCAACTGAGGAAACATTCAGATGAATTTTAGATTTTAAAATAAAATGCATTTAAAAAAAAAAACAACCACCCCACCTTCAAAGCTGTAACACAAACCTAGGAAGTTCATCTGGTGTTTCACAAAAGAAAACATCCCATAATGTTGTAAAAACTGTATTAACAGATGGGTAGAAGGAGCTGGGTTTTGGGTTTTTTTTTTTATTTTTCCCAGGCCATCAGCTGAAATTGAGGCAGACTGTGACATTAACAGTTCAAAGGAATCCAAACACAGTGCCCAGAGCTCATAGTCCCATCAGCTCCGTTCCCCTGAAGGCACCTACCATGGAGAGATGACAGAAGTGCTTTTGTCATCAAGTGCTGAAGGGAACCAGAGTAAAACCTCATCTTATGCAGTAAATGGGCTCTTCAAGGGGTGCGTATACTTACAGGCTTTGCCAAACATACAGATTATTAAAAGTGCTTACAAAGAGAAGGATGGCTGTGCTTTGCAAGGTTAACAGAGATGAACATATCCCAAGCGCTACGGGGAAAAGAAGGTGGGGAGAGAACGGAGCAGTGTGGAGGGGATCAGCCAGTGAACAGTTTAGAATAAATATACAAAGCATAAGGAGAAACATGAACTGTATGTGAAAGAGGAAATCTTGATCAATAATTTAGGAAGGAGGGAACTGTGATCAGAGCAACGCAGCTGATAATGATGTCAACATTTTGGATGTGCAGAAAGGGAGAATGTTTGAAGCAGTGAAGATGAAATTAAAGGGTACTGTAAAAAATGCTGAGATTTCAGCAGCAAAGATATAAAAGAGTAAGAGAGAGGGAAAATGACAGGAGGTTGTGATAAAACAAGCAGAACAACCTGGGGTTTTAGCTGAAGCTACGAGTGAACAATAGTCATGAGACTACTCAGCTTTAGTTCATCACTGATTTTGCACTCAGAAAGAACCAATTTTTACTTAAACAAAAACTGGGTAGTTTTCAGTATGAAAAGGAGCCATGAAGTATCCATAACTAGTTTTCAGAGACCAGAAAGAAGAGAATGGATCTTTTGTGTATTGACACCCAAGGGCTGGATCACCTACAGATTACAGTGATCCTAGGGCAATGCATACCATGTTTTCTTTCCTTTGCTTCCTTCCAAGTAAAACCTAATTTTTATTGTGGCTTAGCCCACATTTGATGGCAATAACATAAAGACTTCCTAAAACACTCCATTAAGTAAGCCCAAAGGCCAATGAATAAAAGAGTTGATGTTCCCAAACCATTGAATGTGCTTGGGTCGTTTACAAATGATGTGCAAAACACAGCACACACGACATAAAATCAGCGAGTGCTGTGCCCTCTGCACAGACCCTTCCCCTTCTTCCTCCCCAAGCTCCTCCAGGAATAAATTGAGACGTAATAAAAGCAAAGCCATTTCTGAGCTTCTATAGACTGAGGCAGATGTTTTTATCTTTTTTTTCTTTAACAATTTTAAAAAAATGTACAAGATACAATAGATTTAATAAATTCCTTATTTCTCCCCTAACTATGGAATCTTATGTAACATAACAATCTGTATAACCACATTTTATTGCACATGCATTGTCTTGCTGAGAGACTTTTCTTTTCTTGCTCTAGCATATTTGACTATGTAATTCCCTTTACAGTCTGCCTAGGAAAATTCCTCTTTCCTAGAAGTTACTGACCATATGTATCTGGGGAATGGAAAAGCAGACACAAAGACATGTTGCAGAGACAATGAAAATGTAGGCTTTTCTGAGGGTTTCAGAACAGACCACATAGGCTTTTTACAACCTAAAAAGCTACTAAAAGTTACAGGACTGAAAGTAAAGCTGAAGGTAATAATTTTCTGTGAGAGGAAACAGCAAGCCGGGAGAGAATTTTTTGCTAAATCTTCAACTTTAATTTATTCTGTGTCACCCGAGTGAAATTTCTGTGTTTGAAAAATTCACAAGTTTATTTTCTGTTTATGTAAAATCTTAACACAAGAGTTTTAAAAAGCTCCTTGGGTGTTTTTGGCACGCTTCTGTTAGCATAAAATGTACAGGTAGGTCCACCTGACAGCCTTGTCAGCCCATCACAGCCTTTGCCAGCAATAGTAAGTGATGCAATCCAAGAGAGCAGATTTGCAGGGCAGTGCTGACAGCTGGGCATGGTAAGACTGGCTCCAGCCTGGTCACACAAACCGAGTGTCTCCAGTCACTGGAGCAATTAGGGGTGCTCCAGGACTGCCTCACCAATCCATTTCCATCCAAAGGAATGCTAGTCTACCTGCCCTGGAGACAATTACACAATTCAAATAAAAAAACCTGGCAAGTCAGATACCAGAAAAAGAAAAGCAAAAGCAACAAGAAAATGAAAACTCAAACTGCAAACATATAAATTCCAAGTGCTTTAGATCTGTAATTAGCAAGAAAAAAAAAAGAAATTCCTACAAAAGCCCACCAAATAATACCTGGTTTTTAATGCATTTGATCTTGGAAATAAGATTACAGCACTTCCATCACCTATAACTTTTAGAGGTAAAATCTTGCAAAAAACATTAAGGAAAAGAATAATGTGAAATCTTTATAAGTAATATTAGCTTGTCAATTAGTGCTGATTCTTGTACTGTTCACACGTGATGGGAAACAAGGCAAACATCCAGAATGGGCATTGATGCAAAGTCCATACTATCTCATTGCTTAAATAATTCATTTTCAGCTTTCAAAATGAGCTGAAGTGACAAACTAGAGCCATTTCTTGCCATGCTCTATTTAGTTCATCACCAAGTTTCACCAGTTACAGTAGCCCACAAGGCTGCAATGCAAAAAGCACTTTAAAAAAAAGGCTTTCAGTATTCCCACAGAAGTCTCACAGTGCATGCAAACAGATTACCGACTGAAACAAAACCTCTGGACAGCCAAATTTGTTTTATTAACTATGTACTGCTTGTAAAGACACGAGCTAATTTATGCAATCCAGCAGCTGATGTTACTAATAAGATGCCAGATAAAGCTAGATTGATAAACATGGTAAAGA